>CM064562.1:15700842-16019496 GCA_032716605.1 Paralithodes platypus | reverse complement strand
AAATAACAAACAAAAGGAAAAGGTGGAATAAAGGAGAGTCGAAGAGCAATCAGAAGAACTGGAGATGAGGAGGAGAGAAGATATTGAGTATATATACATTGCAAGATAAATCTAAATAGTTAAATTAGATGGATGTACTAGTAAACACCAAAATGCCAGGAGTAACCAGAAGGAAAATAGAGTATAAAAGTACTATATAAACAAAAACAAACAACGGACAGACGATAAGGTACGGTCGCGCTATAAGATTCATGTCCCACTGGCCATTCACGTTTGACTCGATCTATGCTGTATTATTGTCTGTCAGATGTTGAATAGGGTGGGTAAGTGTAGAAACAATGTTTGTATATTTCACTTCCGATATGAAGAGACTGAAGCTTTAGATATTGCTGATACCAATTATTGATCAAAACAGACTTGGTGCCGAGACATGACTTATTAGCGCGTACTGTACGTAGATAGAGAATGAAATCATATTTCGTTTCACCAACCAACTTTACTTCTAAAACTCAATTAATGAAATCAACAAATACATGTGGTCACTCCAAGGGACTCGAAACCTAGGATACTCACACCGAATTCCGCGCTATTTATGTATTACGCTATCAAGACAGTTAAGAATATACAGAATATACAGAAAGATAGAAAACCCTATAACACACCAGAGAATATCCGGTGAAGTGTGATAGAGAACAATAAGGTGCGAGACAGTTAGATAAGTGTGAGAGAACGATAAGGTGCGAGAGTTAGATAAGTGTGATAGAGAACGATAAGGTGCGAGAGAGTTAGATAAGTGTGAGAGAGAACGATAAGGTGCGAGAGAGTTAGAAGTGTGAGAGAGAAAGATAAGGTGCGAGAGTTTAGATTAGTGTGAGAGAGAAACGATAAGGTTGCGAGAGGAGTTAGAATAAGTGTGCGAGAGAACGATCAGGATGCGAGAGAGTTAGAAGTGTGAGAGAGAAAGATAAGGTGCGAGAGTTAGAGAAGTGTGAGAGAGAACGATAAGGTGCGAGAGAGTTCGGAAGTGTGAGGTGTACGCCCCTGGAGAACCGATAGGTGGCGGAGAGTTAGAGAAGTGGGAGAGAGAACGATAAGCGTGCGAGAGTTAGATAAGTGTGAGAGAAACGATAAGGTGCGAGAAGAGTTAGAGAATTGTGGAGAGAAAGATAAGGTGCGAGTAGTTAGAGAATTGTGAGAGTAACGATAAGGTGCGAGAGTTCAGAGAAGTGGGTGAGAGAACGATAAGGTGCGAGAGTTAGAGAAGCTGTGAGAGAGAACGATAAGGTGCGAGAGGTTAGATAAGTGTGATAGAGAACAATAAGGTGCGAGAGTTAGATAACCGATTCCCGTGACCGAGAGAACGATAAGGTGCGGAGAGTTAGATAAGTGATGAGAGAACGATCAGGTGTCCAGAGAGTTAGATAAGTGTGAGAGAACGATAAGGTGAGAGAGTTAGAGAAAGGGGTGAAGAGAACGATAAGGTGGCTGAGAGAAGTTAGCTCAGTGTGAGAGAACGATAAGGTGCGAGAGTTTAGAAAAGTGTGAGAGAACAAATAAGGTGCGAGTTAGACAAGTGTGAGAGAACGATAAGGTGCCGAGAGAGGTTAGATAAGTGTGAGAGCAGACGATTAAGGTGCGAGAGTTAGAAAGTGTGAGAGAACAATAAGGGGTCGAGAGTTAGAGAAGTGAGATAACGAAAAGGTGCGAGAGAGTTAGAGAATTGTGTGAAGAGAACGAGACGTGCGAGAGGTTTAGATAAGTGTGATAGAGAAACGATAAGGTGCGCGACGTTAGATAAAGTGTGCAGAGAACGATAAGGTGCGAGAGTTAGATAATTGTGAGAGAGAAACGATAAGTGTGTCGATAGAGTGTAGAGGAATTGTTGATGAGAACGATACTGTGCGAGCGTTAGCGAAGTGGGATAGAGACGATAAGGTGCGAGTGCTAGAGAAGTGTGAGGAGAACGATACAGGTGCGAGAGTTAGAGACGTGTAGAGAGAGAAGATAAGGTGCGAGAGTTAGCTAAGTGTTGATAGAGAAACAATAAGGTGCGAGAGTTAGATAAGTGTGAGAGAACGATAAGGTGCGAGTTAGATAAGTGTGATTGAGCAACGATAAGGTGAGAGTTAGAGAAAGGTGATGAGAACGATAAGGTGCGAGCGCATAGTTAGATAAGTGTGAGAGAACGATAAGGGTGCGAGTTGAGATACGTAGTGAGGAGGAGAACGATAAGGTGCGAGAGAGTTTAGAGAAGTGTGAGAGAGAACGATAAGGTGCGAGAGTTAGATAAGTGCTGAGAGAGACCGTGTAAGTGCGAGGAGTTCAGATAAGTGTGAGGGAGAGGCGGGAGGGGGGGGGGAGGGGGGGGGGAGGGGGGGGGGGGAAAAAAGAAAAAGCGATAAGGTTGCGAGTTAGATAAGTGTTGAGATTGAGAACGATAAGGTGCGAGGAGTTAGTTAAGTGTGAGAAGAGAAGCGATAAGGTGGGGAGAGTTAAGATAAGGGTGATAGAGAACGATAAGGTGCGAGAGTTAGATAAGTGTGAGAGCACGATAAGGTTGCGAGAGTTAGAGAAGTGGTGAGAGAGAACGATAAGGTGCGAGAGAGTTACGAGAAGTGTGAGAGAGAACGATAAGGTGCGAGAGAGTTAGATAGGTGTGAGAGAGAACGATAAGGTGCGAGAGTTAGATAAGTGTAAGGGAGAACGATAAGGTGCGCGAGAGATTAGATTAGTGTGAGATGCGACCGATCAGGTGCGAGAGAGTTAGCATAAGTGTGAGAGAGAACGATAAGGTGCGAGAGAGTTAGATAAGTGTGAGAGAGAACGATAAGGTGCGAGAGTTAGAGAAGTGTGAGAGAGAACGATAAGGTGCGAGAGAGTTAGAGAAGTGTGAGAGAGAACGATAAGGTGCGAGAGTTAGATAAGTGTGAGAGAGAACGATAAGGTGCGAGAGTTAGATAAGTGAGAGAACGATAAGGTGCGAGAGTTAGATAAGTGTGAGAGAGAACGATAAGGTGCGAGAGTTAGATAAGTGTGAGAGAACGATAAGGTGCGAGAGTTAGATAAGTGTGAGAGAACGATAAGGTGCGAGAGTTAGATAAGTGTGAGAGAGAACGATAAGGTGCGAGAGAGTTAGATAAGTGTGAGAGAGAACGATAAGGTGCGAGAGTTAGATAAGTGTGAGAGAACGATAAGGTGCGAGAGTTAGTTAAGTGTGAGAGAGAACGATAAGGTGCGAGAGAGTTAGATAAGTGTGAGAGAGAACGATAAGGTGCGAGTTAGATAAGTGTGAGAGAGAACGATAAGGTGCGAGAGTTAGATAAGTGTGAGAGAGAACGATAAGGTGCGAGTTAGATAAGTGTGAGAGAACGATAAGGTGCGAGAGTTAGATAAGTGTGAGAGAACGATAAGGTGCGAGAGAGTTAGATAAGTGTGAGAGAGAACGATAAGGTGCGAGAGAGTTAGATAAGTGTGAGAGAATGGCAGCACAGGGCGGGATGAAGTGTGAATTAAGGCAGTGCAGTGTGAGAGAGACCGGTGAAGCATGAGGGAAAGTTGGGGAAAGCAAATGAAGAGTTTATGATTGAGCATCGAAGTGTGATAGTGATTCGTTATATACCGGTTTTTTTTAATAGCAAACTCATCTATTTTTAATCTGTATGTGTATTTCACCAGTCATTTTATTTATACCTGTTTTTTGTTTATCTCCATCTATTTATTGATATTTCTTTATTAATTTAAATATCTATTTCACCTATTTCTTCTCATGCCTTCCTATTTCCTTCTATCTTTAGTTCTATTCTTGTATATTGGCTATTTTTCAATTTTATCTTCTCTACTGTTATCTTTTCTTCCATTCTCTTATCTCCCCCTTTCTTTTTGTTTAATTATTTTTTCTTATTTTTTCCCATTCTCTTAATTTCCCTATTTTCTTCCATTCTCTTATCTCCCCCTTTCTTTTTCGGTTTAATCGTGTTTTTCTTATTTTTCCCATTCTCTCACTTCCCTTGTCTCCTATTTTACTCTTGTCATTACCTTTCCTCTTCCTTCCTTCTCTCTTAGCTCCTATTGTCTTCATGAACTCCTCTCCTATCCCCTCACTTCATCTGTGTTTATATTCCATCTATCTCCTCTGCTTACCTTCTCTATTCGTATCATTGGTTTCGATTTACTCTAGCTCTCCTTCTCTTTAAAGGGGGTGACCTGCTTTTTATTTATCTTTCTTGGTTGTATCCATTCGGTTCCATTCAGCCTACTGTTTTAAGACATTTATCCCCATCCAGGTGTCAATTCTTTCCTGGCGAGCGATAGCGAGCCAGCATTTTATGGAGAAATCCAGGTTCACCGGAGACATTTTTCTATCGAAATGTACAAATTTAGGCAGCTGTCTAACACATTATCCAAAATATGGTGGCTCGCTATCGCTCGCCAGGTATAAATCGACTCCTGGATGAGGATAAACGTCTTAAAACAGTAGGCTGAATGGATACAACCCAGAGAGAAAAATGCAGGTCACCCCCTTAACCACACTGTACCGTATATAATTATTCTCCATTTTTGTTTACCCTCTTTTCTCACTTTTCACGTTCCAATTACCCTTTTGGTTTGTATCATTTGAATTGCTCGCTCGCTCGCTCGCTCGCTCGCTCGCGCTCTTTCTCTCTCTCTCTCTCTCTCTCTCTCTCTCTCTCTCTCTCTCTCTCTCTCTCTCTCTCTCTCTCTCTCTCTCTCTCTCTCTCTCTCTCTCTCTCTCTCTTCTATCTTTATCCACACATACCCCATCTCGACATTTGTTCTCTCTTCACACTCTTCTCTCTACTTTATTATCTTCTTTTCTCCCCCTCTCTTTCTCTCCATTCTCTGTCTCTCCCTCCTCCTCCTCCTCCTCTCCTTTTCTCCCTGTTCATGCTCCATCTCCCCCCCCCCCCTCTTTTTGGCGTTTTACCATCTGCATTTTCTTCACCACCGCACACCGCCGCCTCTTCAACATTCCTCTCTCATGCTTCATCTAACCCTTTATCGTTATCTTTCTTTACTCTTTTCACCTCCTCCTCCATTTCCCTCCTCTCTTCTCCTCTCTGTTCATGTTCTATCTACCGTACCAATTATCTTGTTCTCTTCCTCTCTTCCCTCCATTCTCTTTATCTCCTCTCCTCTCTTGTTCATGTACCATTTACTATACCCCTTCTATTCTTTCCTTGCCCTCTCCTCTCTCCGCAGTCTTGCTTTCCTTCCTTTTCTCTCTGTTCATGTTCCATCTACTGTACCCTTTCTCTTCCTCTCCTCTCTCCATTCACTTTCTTTCCTTTCTAATCTCTCCTCTCTTGTTCTCTCTGTCCATGTTCAATCTACCCCTTTTCTTCTCTTCCTTTGCTCTCCTCTCTCCATTCACTTTCATTCCCTCCTCTCCTCTCTGTCCATGTTCCAATCTACCTCTTCTCTTCTTTTCTCTTCCTCTCCTCTCTCCATTCTCTATCTTTCCTTTCTAACCTCTTTCCTCTCTTGTTCTCTCTGTTCATGTTCCAATCTATCGTACCAATTATCTTCTTTTCTCTTCCTCTCCTCTCTCCATTCTCTTTCTTTCCTTCCTCTCCTCTTTTGTTCTCTGTCCCTTATCCTCTTTGTTCTTCCTCTCCTCTCTCCATTCTCTTTCTTTCCCTCCTCTCCTCTTTTGTGTTCTGTCCCTTCTCTTCTTCCTCTCCTCTCCTCTCTCCATTCTCTTTCTTTCTAACCTCTTTCCTCTCTTGTTTTCTCCCTGTTCATATTCCATCCGCCCCCCTTTGGCATTTTATCATTGGCATTTGTCTTCACCACTGCACACCGCCGCTGCCGCCTCCTCTCGCCTACTGTACATATTTAAGGGGAGATAGGTCGTTTTTCTGATCCCCCTTCTCCCTCATGTTTTGCCTCATTAGTATTAAGATTGTATGATTTTTGCCCAATTAGTTTGTCGATTTTAAGACCTTTCACCCCATTTCTGTCAATATTAGCCTAATGCGTGTAGTACCCTTGCACAGAGCAAGAACCTGTGCGGGGGTGGAGAACCCACTAAGACGGATGAGCACACCTACCTTCTGGGAAGCTGTTTTAGTTATATCCCATCCCAAATGCTTCTGAACTTGGATTAAAAGTTCAAAGATGTAAATATGAATAACCTTGCTTGTGCTCACGACTGTTCATTAAGAGGGGGGGGGGGGGGATGGACCGGTGTTCTGGATCACTTTCTCCCTCATGTTTAGCCCCATTAGTTTTCAGATGTTAAGGTGTTTGTCCCATTAGTTAGTCAATTTTAAGACCTTTCGCCCCATTTCTTCGTCAATATTTAGACCTTTCGTGCTATTTAGGTGTCGATTTTTTCCCTGGCGAACGATAGTGAGCCTGTAATGTTGGAAGAAAAATTTACAAATTAATCTAGAAGGGGGATCTAATGGATGTTTTTGTTTTTTAATTTGCTGGAGGTCTAGGGAGGAAATTAGAAAAATAATGAATACATGCAAAAATTGCCCAAAAAGTGAACCATCCCCCCTTAATAGGATATAATGCTATTCTCAATAATTGCTGGCACCTTAAGTATTTTCCCATTGTCTCTTGCCCTCTCCTCCCCTACATAATTAACCTTTATTTACCCTAATTGTCTTTATTCTATATTTATCCTAATTCACCCTGATTATTTCTGGTTGCCAGGTCCTCGAGTCCAGCATTGAAGCAATCACAAGGAAAACAGATACATATTTTTTTTTTATTCCCCTTAAATGTGGCAGGGTTTACAAATAAGTCTTATTATATATAATGTTGGCAAACTGAGCAAGATCAATGAGCAAAAGTTTGAAGGTTAAGAATGTCTCTCTCTCTCTCTCAACACAAGAAACTGTACCTATATTCGTGAGGTAAGAGCACTAATGATCGTATACCTTAGACAAAATGCATGCGTAGTGTGTATTTCGTTCCATACCTACTGTATTTTATTTTTAAGGGACGACTATTATTATTTTATGTATTTGTTCTATTTATTACCATTTTTGGTTTTCTCCCTAGACCTCCATCAAGCTTTAAATAATACACCCATGACCCCCTTCGATAACAAATTGTGCATATTTCGATATAAAAAATTACCGGCCAAAGGTCTTTCTTTCTGAATTGCAGGCTCGTAATCGTTCGCCAGGACTCCTAAATGGCACGAAAAATCTTAAAATAGCAAAACTTATGAACCGAATGTATTAACATCTTAAAATTAATGGAGGTAAACATGAGGGAGGAGGAGGAGGTCATTTCTTGTATGTGTTCTGGCTATACTTAGACGATTGTATTGCGATTAGAAAGAGTAAATGAAAGTCAGAGGGGCGATTGAGCCAGTTTGTTTACCTTTTAACCTACCTAAGATCTTTCCTAATCTGTATAAACTCTTTTAATGACAGTCAAAACAAACTATCAAAATGTCGGATAATCTTCAAAGGGGTTAATTTACTCCACCCCAATATTGCCTGTTACCCTTTCAATCCTCACGTTTATATTCATCTTCCTGTGCATATAAAATAAAGTTATGCAGGAGAGACAAGAGACGAGGAAGAAAGAAAGCGAAGGGACAGGGGGGGAACAAGAAAGGGGACGAAGAATAAGAATACAAACAAAAAGGAAGATTGATTCTAAAAGCAGGGAAGAGGGATTTTGTGCACAGGCAGGCCAAGAGAGAAAAATGCCGGGAGGGCAGGCGCAGAGAAGGGAAAGAAAGGAAACGGCTCAGACAGGATGGAATAGAATGATAAATATAAAAAAAGGAAGGTACAGACAGAAGGGTTTGGACGTATATAACCAAACGGGAAAAGCAGAAACAGAAAAAAAAGAAAACAATGAAAAGGGTGACTAGAACATAACAATGAAAAGGGTGACTAGAACATAACAATGAAAAGGGTGACTAGAACATAACAATGAAAAGGGTGACTAGAACATGAGAGGGAGATGACAGAGGAACACAAGGGGAAAATAGAATGATAAATATAAGAAATGAAGGGACAGACAGAAGGGCTTAGACGTATATAACCGAATGGGAAAAGCAGAAACAGGAAACAATGAAAAGTGTGATTAGACAGAAGAGGGAGATGACAGAGGAACACAAGGGGAAAACAGAATGGAATAGGAAGATGGAATGGACAGAAGGGGTTGGATGTATACTATATAAGCGTACGGGAAAAGTAGGAACAGAAAAAAAATGAATACCGTGACTAGACATGCGAGGGAGATGACAGAGGAACGCGAGGGGAAAACTGAGAACATTTAAAGATAGGATAGAATGGATAGAAGGCTCTAACCGTATATAAGCGAATGGGAAAAGCAGAAACAGACAACAGGAAACAATGAAAAGTGTGACTAGAACATGAGGTGATGACAGGAATACAGAATGGAATAGAATGATACATTGAAGAAAGGAAGGGACAGATAGAAGGGCTTGGATGGAGTAGGATAATAAAGTGGATGGAAAGATTGACAGGATTATAAGGGAAAAGATGAACAGAAAAAATAAACCATGCATAGAGAGAGAAGAGAGAAAAGATTGAGAGAGAGAGAGAGAGATGAGATGAGAGAGAGAGAGAGAGAGAGAGAGCGAGAGAGAGAGCGAGAGAGAGAGACAGAGACACAGACAGAGAGAGAGAGAGAGTACAAAGGAAATCAAGCAACAACAGATCTAGTGACCCTTCTAGGCTGCTTGTCCTCCAAAACACTGAGGATCAAGTGTCCATACAGTGGTTTAGAGTGGGTAAGGGAACATTGGAAAGGGAATTACTGCCCTGGAACTAATGTCCGTGGCAGGATTAGGAGAGAGAGAGAGAGAGAGAGAGAGAGAGAGAGAACAAATGAGAAGCATAACAGAAATTATACAATGAATAGAAGGGTTGAGAGGAATATAAGTGAAGGGGAAGAGGGAAAACAGACAAAGTTAACAATGCAAAGATGGATAGCACAAAAGAGTGAGAGGACACAGGAACGAAAGTGGATGTAGAATGATAAAAGAGGATAGAGATATAGAATGGAGAGAAGACTTGGAGGAATATAAACAAATAGGAAAGGTGTAGACAATGGAAGTGGTAGAGAGGGAGACGAAGAGAAGAAGGAAAGTATATAGAAGAATAGTGATAAAGGTGCTAGAAAAAATATAAGAAGAGAAGAAGGAAAGTATATAGAAGAATAGTGGTAGAGATGTTAGAAAGAAGAGAAGAAGGAAAGTGTATAGACAAAATAGTGATAGAGATGCTAGAAAGAAGATAAGGAGTAAAAGAAAAGAAGGAAAGTAAGTATATAGAAGAATAGTGATATAGATGCTAAAAGGATATAAGAAGAGAAGAAGGAAGTATATAGAAGAACTAGCAGGGGTACCCGGCGTTGCCCGGGTAATCACCATCACTACTACCACCATCACTACTACTACCATAATCACCTTCATCAATCACTACTACCACAATCATCACAATACTACTACTACCATAATCACCGGCCTCGACCTCCCTGTGCCTCATTAAACGGCGACCTCGCTTTCGGCCGCTAAAATAATGACCTCCGATTTTGGATCTGACCTCATCCGTACCCCCATTTTGGGAGGCTGCGAACAACTTTCGTTCCATACACCTTTTCGATCGGAGGCCTCCTTCTGCCCCAAACGACCATTTTTTTTTTCATTTTTTTTTCAATTTCGGCCTCGAAACTACCTCCGATCGTGGCCTCGCCCCCTCTATGACCTGACCCAGGTCAATTGACACCCACATGCAAAGTTTCAGCTCCCCAGGTCCAAAACTGCAGCCGCCTATTAAGAAAACACACACACACACACACACACACACACACACACACCACACACACACACACACACACACACACACACACACACACACACACACACACACACACACACACACACACACACACACACACACACACACACACACACACACGCACACACACACCTATATCTCACACACACACACACACACACACACACACACACACACACACACACACACACACACACACACACACACACACACACACACACACACACACACACACACACACACACACACACACACACACACACACACACACACACACACACACACACACACACACACACACACACACACACACACACACACACACACACACACACACACACACACACACACACACACACACACACACACACACACACACACACACACACACACACACACACACACACAGAGACAATCGAAAATATTATATAGATAGTGATAGGTGCTAGAAAGAATATAAGAAGCAGAAGAGAAGAAGGAAAGTATATAGAAGAATAGCGATAGAGATGCTAGAAAGAATATATGAAGAGAAGAAGGAAAGTATATAGAAAAGTAGTGATAGAGGTGCTGGACAGAAATAGTATAACATCTGTGTCTGTCATCACTGTGAGCAATTTCTTTCGGAAGACTTACAAATATTGTCTACAGTATGCCATCGTGTTTATTTTGTATCCATATAAATACCTATTTGGTTTGACTAAGAATAAAAGAGTCCTCCAACCCCCCAACCCCGTCAAATTGCAGATTGCACCTCCCTTAAGCACTACCGTACTCTAGTCTATTATTTATATTTAAGCCAAAACAAATCACCACCAACCTCCATAACTATAACAAACGACTAGAGTAATCGAACTAATTTTTGTACCATTTGTGAAGAGTCAACCAGGGCATGGGTGTAGAAATGTGTAGCCCATTTGCTCTGGCCCTTTTGAGTTACAGAGGTTAAGGTTCAGGATTTTTGACCTACCGGTACTCAGAATGAATGGACTATAGGTGAAGACAGACATAAGGTGCTACGAGATTCGCCTATCCATCTCCTTCTTCCAGGGATTCGAACCCGGGTCCTCTCGGTTTTGAGGAGCTAAGCACGCTACCAATGCGCCACAGGATACACTAACATATAATAGTTACCAGTAATGATTGTGAGGTAAATTCTCCAAGGACTGGATTACATCTCTAGATTATGAACACAAAAAAAGTGCCCGGATTTTAATAACCTGGTAATTTAGCGTGGAGGGCAGTCAGGGAATAACGATAATGAAGAAATAACAGAAAAGAACATGAACAGAACGAGATGAAAGAGATATGAGAGAGAGGTTAGGGGGAAGTGGAGAAAGAGTGGAGATCCTTTAAAACAGTGATATCGGACACCACTTGACCAGGACAATGTGTCATGGAATTTGAACAAATAGGCTACCTTAAAGGATGAGAGGGTTATGACGATTGTCTTTGGTTTAAGAAGGATCTGTGAGAGTCAGAGGCATAAAACAGTTTGTTTTGACCCTTTAAATTGCTAAGAGACTCTTCCTAAACTGCATACAATCGTCTAATGATAGCCACAATAAACTGCTAAAATGCTTCATAATCCTCACGGGGTAATAATTATTTTCTATTATAAATACTGTTCAGTTATATTGTTCAGCTTATGATGGACCGCTAGGAATCCCAGCATGAACAATTTTGAGTTTTTAAGACGTTTCCCCCGTTAGTTTGCCGAATTTAAGACCTTTCACCAAATGTTTTTGTCAATATTAGCGAGCCTGTAACTTAGGAGGAATCTTAAGGGTGTCTTTAAAGCTTGATGGAGGTCTAGGGAGGGGGAAAAAAAAAAAAAAGTGAACTATATATAGAATAAAATAAAAATATATACGAACCCTTAACCCGCTGACATCCCAAGCTGAAGTCACACGAGTAGTTGTATCTGATAATCTGGCATCCGCTATAGTTTAGTAATCTGTTTGTGCAATGTTTGGGTCATTAATCTGGGTTTTAAAGTGTTTGGTCCTGATGTTAACCCCCTGAGGATTATGACGCGTTTTGACAGTTTATTATGGCTATCATTAGACGATTTCATACACATTAGGAAGAGTATATGAAAGTTAGAGGGTTGAATGGGCCATTTATACCCTTTAAACTCCCGCAGATCTTCTTAAACTGTATACAATCATCTAATGATAGCCAGAATCAACTGCTAATATACGTCATGATCCTCAAAGGGTTAAGCTACACACTTTACTATCTATCTATTGCCAGAAGACATGATCCCCGAAGGGGTGGCCATGAATGAATCGCCCCCATGCACCTCTGTCCCCCATCAGCCAACTTTCATGCATATACTTCTCAACTCCATCTTTCCACCTCTATCTTGGTCTACCTCTCCCTCTCTGTCCTTCCACCTCACTCTCGTACACTCTCTTTTAGTCATGCTCTCGCTTCCCATACGTTCCACATGGCCGAATAATCTCAAGATGTTTCTGTTCACACTTTCCAACACATTTACATCCACACCAGGGGGGGGGGGGGAGTACAAGGAAACAAGCTAAAGGAGAAAGTGGATGAAGACACAAAACAAAGAATACAAATAAAAGAGAAGGAAGAAGAATAAAAGAGTGAGCAAGAAAACAGAAGGGGAGGGAGAGGAAGACAAATAAGAGAGGAAGGAGGAGGAAGAATAAGAGAGGAAGGAGGAAGAAGAATAAAGATGAGAAGGAGGGGGAGGAATAAAAATATGAGAGGAAGGAAGAAGAATGAAGAAGAAGAAAACGAGGAAGACACTCGGCTCGGGCGCAAAACGCGTCCAACTAAAGAAGAAAAAAGTACTACAAGGAGGAGGAGAAGGAGGTAGAAGAGAAGGGGAGGAGGAAAAGAAGAAGGAAGAAGATAAGGAGGAGGAAGAGGAGGAATAAGAAGTGGGAGAAGCACGCAGACGTTAAAAGAGTTAAGAGGGGGCAGTAAGACGTCTTAACAAACAATAAGTAAAAGAAGAGAAGGAGGGTAGGAGCTAGGGAAAGAATAAGAGGAAGCAGCCCACAGATCGTAAAAGAGTTGAGAGGGCGTAAACAAGAGAACGAAGAGGAGGAGTGGGAAGAATAAGAGGAAGCAACCGCACACCGTAAAAGAGTTGAGAGGGCGCAGAAAGGCGTCTTACCAAACTTGTCTTGTCCAGGGAGAAAACTTAGCTCCTGAAGACCGACTTAATGTTCAACGGGCAAAAAAAATAAGAATAGCCTGGACGCAAGGCAGGAAAGTTGAGAATAAGGAGCGCGGGGTAAAACAGGAAAACGACCGAAAATAGATTAAGGGTAAACAGGGTACGTGGACAGAAGTGTAAAATATATATATAATTATTTCAGTCATCGAGGACCTCTTTTCCCTTAATTTTGGCTAACATTCGACGATTTTACTCGGGTATAGAAGGCCATCTAGGAATTAACCCCTTCTTTACCGACGACGTCTTTTTTTAATTCTATTCTAGCTATATTTAGACGGTTTTGTGAACCTTAAGAAGGATCTGTGGTAGTAAAAAAAAGGCTAAGTGAGATAGTACACAAGCCTGTTATTTGCTGGAGGTCCTTTCTAAACTGAATAAAATATTAGCCAGATTAACGTCACCGGTACTGAATGGGTTAAAGGGGTAAATCTATCTCAATTAACCCTCTGGATCCCATAATTCCTTCCTAATCAGAGTATAATAATTGTTTACTAATAGCAATAATAGATCGGAAGAAACTCTTCCTCGTATCTTGAAATAGTCAACCCCTGGAGGTACTGTACAGTCGCACTAATAAGTCATTTCCCAGCTGTAATTACGTTTGGCTCGCTCTGTGCTGTATTAATGTCTGTCAGATGTTGAATAGGGTGGGGAAGTGTAGGAACATGTTTGTATATTTCACTCGATATGAAGAAATGAAGCTTAGATGTTGCTGATAACAATTATTGATCAAAATATACTTGGTGCCGAGACATCACTTATTAGCGCGATTGTACAAGCTACTTATGACGCTACATCTCAACTGATTCTGGCCAAAATTAGACGACTGTATACAGCTTAAGAAATATCTCTAGAAATTCATGGTTAAATTATTAAAACATATCTAAATTATATTTCCAACTCCCCCAAACAGATTTGTATTACCTCATGGGATTAAAACAGCCCCTTCCATATATTTTAATTTCATTCTGGCAAGCATTAGGCGATTTTGCATTGCTTAGGAAGAACCACTATATATCAGCCTCAATTACCCTAACCCACGATTCCTAACTTGAATAAAATCCTCTAATGAAATGTAGTTTAAAGGAAGAAAGATGTCCTCGTACTGAAATGTTTAAGTTAATAAAGTTATCAAATGTTATTCAGTTAGAGGATATACATTTAAATAAAAAATATTATACAAAAAAGGCCCTGCTTCCAAACTAGTCTTTTAATTTTCCAGATCTACTAGAACAATATTTCTTCCCACTTCCACATCTCAGCACACACCCCATCAATTCTTGGCGGTTTGTATAGTATGGTCTACCCTGTTGAACAGTGTAGTCTCCTTAGTGGACATTAATTTGTATGTATATACTCAGGCCCACAGCTGGGGGTGGCCGACTCAAGACAGAGCCCGACCAGAAACAACATTTAAAGCTCTAATTCTTATGATCCGGGACCACTTTCGCATTCCTTCGCCCCTTTCTCTGTCTTGTCTATTAGGCGAACATTAATATATTAATGGATATTAACATATTAATGCATATTATGTTTGACAAAACATTAACAATAAATTTACAGTAAATATCGGTAAAGCAAAAAGAAAAAAGTAATTCAAAAAAATGAAAGGACATTGAACAAAAAAAAAGTATATACCGGTATGAACCGGCAACAACGCACTTTACATTTTCATTATCATTAAATGGTTATGGAAAAATATTACCTACGATAAACGAGGTACGGTAGACAAGATTACAAATATACGAAAAACAAGTATTTAACATACATGAAACACATTTAGGCCTAAGCATAAAGACAGTTGTTGTACTACGGAACGAAACTGCATAGCGAATTAAACCATATGACTTCGATCACCAGCACTATCACGATCTCCTTGTTAATATCATCCTTATCAATAAACAATACCACTATTATATTTTGAACATCATCACCACTGACTCAATATGCCCTATTGCATAGTTTTTCATATACGGCAGTTATGACAACAATATGGACAAAAGGCGTTACGAAAACACATACAAAAACACTAACAATAGTAAAGACTAATAATAATATTACGACTACTACGACTACTAATACTAATAACATAATAATAATAATAATAATAACATAATAATATAAATACTAATACTAATAAAATAATAATAATAATAATAATAATAATACTTGGAAACAGGCACCTTCAGGACGTTTAACAAGGTGAGTGTAGCCTACAGTAAGGGAGCTTGTAATAGATAAACAATATAGGCAATACATTTGGGTAATGTAAACATTTCGTAGCAAATATATTGTCACTAAGTTACCTTATCTGTAAGATGATTACAGAGTATCTATACTTTATTACGCATGTTTTATACTCCCAGCTTGACTCGAACATATACTCATTAATAGCAGTTCCATTTCAATATGAATACAATTTCCATCTTAACCCTTCCATTACCGGTGCCGTCCTTTTGACTTTATTCTGACTACTATTAGACGATTTTATTCAGTTAAAAAAGGGCCTCCAACAATTACCAGCCTTCAAACTATCTCACTTAACCCTTTATACTACGACTAATCCTTCTTAACCCGGGACGGGCGTAGCTATGGTATTTGAAACGTCCCGCCAAGCAAAGGTAATTTTGGTTCATTCCCAACGAAAATCGTAATTTTACCATAAATATAGTTATTACTTATTCATATGCGCCTATTTTATGTTTAATATGAAGATATTAACATGCAAGAGCAATAAAACAAGTGGGAATAGTATTTGGGGGGTGAAAAAGACGTATTACTACCGCCTGATCGTATCAGGAGGGGAGAGCCGGCGCGGTATATATCCTTCCCTCCCAAGCTCTAAAGTGGCACTGACAGGCTTTGACGGCTCTAAGTAGAAATCTCTTTATTGCTAGGATCTCTAGCCGCCTCGCCTGTGTTATAGCTATGGTGTGAGGTAAATTCGCGCCGAAAATTACCCAATAAAAGGGGGAATAAAAGGAAAAATAGGTGATAATTAAGGGGGGGGGACACATGTGGAGGAGTGATAGGAGTTATGGAGAGGAATTATCTCACTTAATCACATATTGCTTTGTTTTGATTGCCAGTGGAGTTTTGAAAGGCATTTTGGGGGAGGGACACATGTGGAGGAGTGATAGGAGGTATGGAGGGGAATCATCTCACTTAACCCTCTCACGACCATAGGACGCAGAGGTTGCCAGATTAGCAATAAGAAATAGATTACTCTCACTGTTATAATTAACTCTCCAAAATTAGTTTTCTGCCTACAGCTAACTCAAAGACAACTGCAGAGGTTGAAGTAAACAAACTAAAGGTTTATAGATACCCCTGACGGTAACAAAGGCTTTAAAGTATCCCTAATAGGCTCAAAAATCGCGTCAGGATGTGAGAGGGTTAATCACATATTGCTTTGTTTTGAGTGTCAGTGGGGTGTTTTGAAAGGCATTTTTTATACCTAACTTTTTTTTTTTTTAGACAATGAACGGAGGAAGGAAAAACACAGATAAAACAAAAAGGTCCATGTGCCTAAAGGCATCCTCCATTCATAAAATGTTTGTAACAACTGGATTACTACTTAAGAGTCCTGTCGCCTTAGCCCAGTAAAACCTCTTAACCCCTTCAGATCACATATTGGGTCCTGATGAGGCGGCATCTACGCCGTGGGACCACCTCCCGGAGCTGCCAACCGCGGATGGCTGCCGACCCTCCACGGGCGGAGACAAGATCAATCGACCAGTGGAGGACAACCGGATGCCGGCCGCGGGGAGCAGTTTCGGGAGCCAAACCGTCACAACTATCCCCTGCCCCCCCCCTGGGGGCACGGGTCCTTGGAGTGGCTTCGGTCGCGCCGGGAATTTCCACACCTCTCACACCACACACACATCACACAGTTTTTCCTACACCGAGAAATGACTCTCCGGCTGTCATTTCTCGAAGACTTCTTCTAGCCGGAGACATTGAGAGCAACCCAGGACCCACGTACACATACATATGTCCAACTTGCTCAAAACCCATCACTTCGAGTCGACACACTAAGGGTTCAGTTCTCTGCAATTCATGCAGGAACTGGACCCACTTCACCTGTACAACACTTGCCTCCAAGAAACACTACACGAACACCTGGACCTGTTCCTCATGCCCCTCCCTCTCCCAGTCAAATCCCTCGCCTAAAACCCGTCCACCTCTCCTCCCCAACCCACCTAGCCTTCCCATATCATCCACTCCCCCCCCTAAATCCCGTCCACCTCTCCTCCCTAACCCACCTAACCTTCCCATACTATCCACATCCTCAACTCAACACACCACACCCCATCCTAATCCATTCCAACCCCCATCTCCTGCTCCCCAATCCCTACGCCCACCTCACCCATCCCAACCTCCAGCCCCTCCCTCACCCCCACCCTCACCCCCACCCCATCCTCGTGCAGCAGCACCCAACATACATCGTGCACATAACATTAACATTCACCAATTGAACATAGATGGCATTAACACAAAGAAACACAAACTCTCACACTTCATCAAACAACACAACATACACATTGCCATCTTACAAGAAACAAAACTCCGCACATCACAAAAAACACCCACATTTCATAATTTCACCACCATCAGACAAGACCGGGCTGTCGGCGGGGGCGGTGGACTCATCACCCTGGTACACAATGAAATATCATACATAGTAACTAGTGTACAAACCAAATCCCTCCTCCCCCCAAATGATAACACAACAGAAATACAATCAATTAAAATACGCACTGGCAACAAATCCAACATAACCATCATAAACACATACATCCCTCCCCAAACATCCCCTACAGTACCAAATGAATACAGACCACACTTACAACACATCACAAACACACCCACACATCATCCTGGGTGGTGACTTCAACGCCAAGACGTCGGCCTGGTTTGTCGACAACCCCGACACAGACAGAGGGCTGGTACTACAAAACCAAACAGATAACCTCATCATCCTTAACGACATCCATCAACATACCCATATTCCTCACCAAGCCCTCTATAACCCATCATCTCCAGACATCACCTTTTGCTCCCCAGAACTCGCCCCCACAACATCCTGGAGGGTGGTCAGAACCTTAGGCTCTGACCACCTCCCGATCATTATCACCACCAAAACCAGACTCACCCCAGCTAGCCACAAACACACATACACCAATTATAAAGAGCTAACTGGGAAGCATTTACAAATGAGACAGAACACTTCACAACTCTAAACAGTACACCCATCACTAACATCAACAATGCTGTACACATACTCAATAAAACTATCCAAAACGCTGACAAGAAACACATTCCAAGAGGTAACAGAAAAAGACACAACCCCAACTTCACACCAGAAATTCAAAACCTCATCAGACAACGCGACACACTGAAACACTCCCCAGCACCCCACACACAAGACATCACACAACAAATTCAAGCACTCAACACCCAAACTAACAACAAAATACAAGAACAACAAAAACTAAATTGGAATAACTTCCTACAAACACTTGATCACAAAACAAACCCCAAAAAACTCTACAAAACACTAAACAGCATCACACTTTCCAACAGCAACACAACACAATCACATGTTGCAATCACAATAACAGACTCTACTCCTTCATGTAAACAACAAGCAAACACTCTCATCAATCACTTCTCACATGTCAGCCACCTAAAACCTCACAAAGACGACCGACGTGTCATCCGACGTAAGAGACAATTCCCCACAGACCCTGACTATACGCCCTTCACCAATCACCAGACAAAGCATATCATCAACAATCTCAAGCACTCACCCGCCTGTGGCCTAGACAACATAAGCAACATACACCTCAGACACCTGGGACCACAAGGCATACAAACACTCACTAACATATCAAACTACAGCTATTCACACAACACAATACCAGACATTTGGAAGCATGGTATCATCATCACATTCCCCAAACCCAACAAAGACCCCACGCTACCCTCCTCGCACCGCCCCATCACACTCCTTTGCTCCCCCTCCAAAGTCATGGAACGCCTAGTATTACAACTAATTACACCCGACCTACCCCTAGCTCCAAACACAACATGGCTTTAGGCCACTGCACTCCACAAACACTCTTCTCACAGACCTTACACAAAGAGCTTTTGACGGCATCAACTCGGCTAGACCACCACACAGATCACTATTAGCCACACTCGACATTAGTAAAGCCTTCGATGCCATCCCACGCCACAACCTAACAAACAAAATCTACAACACAAACATGCACAACAACACAAAAAGGTGGCTGGCCAACTTCCTAGCAGGCAGATGTGCACACGTATCTTTTGCCGGTCAGTCATCTAAAATCAGAAACTTTCCAAACGGAGTCCCACAAGGATCCGTCCTATCGCCCGCACTCTTCAATCTGTACATGCACGATATAACTACACCCAATACTCCCCAAATAAACTTAGCCTCCTATGCAGATGACATAACACTCACATGCACACACCATGACCCAAGAAGAGCAACAGATCTCCTTCAACCCTATCGTAACACACTACATGGCTGGTGCACTACAAACAGACTTAATCTAGCCCCAGCCAAATCCACCGCAACCCTGCTCACAAGCTGGACAGGTGAACACGAATACATCCCTCAACTCACCATAAACAACACACCCCTAACACATACACACACCCAAAATCCTAGGAGTAACATATGATACTCATATGACATTCAAACAGCACACCACAAACATTAAAAAGAAACTGACACCCAGACTTAACGCCCTCAGGTCACTTGCTCACACAAAATTTGGACACAACAAAGAAACTACCACCACAGTATATAAACAATACATAAGATCAGTAATGGAATACGCAAGCCCAGCCTGGGCTTCTAACCTAGCTGAAACACATCATAAGACCTTACAGACTATTCAAAACAAAGCCCTGAAGATCATTACAGGCTGCACAGCTACTACACCCACAGATCATCTACATCAAGAAACAAAAATCCTCAAAGTCAAAGACCATCTGGACATGAGAGGCACTCAATTCCTGGCAGCAGCCTCCACGAACCAAGACCACCCACTAAACTACATGGCAACACACCCACAGACACCAAGAAATATCAAAACAACACCCAGCACACGGTATCACACACAATTATTGTCCTCTCTCCCTCCCTGCCCACCCCGAACCAACTTCCAGAAGCACATCCATACTCATATCTCTCGCCAATCCATCCACTCACTCACAGACAACACTCAGCTGCATGCACGACCTCCCGAAATCCATCCTTCCGAATCCACCCTCCCTCGCGAGGACAGAGTCCACCTGGCCAGGCTGAGATGCGGACACCATCCAGCTCTCCTGAGCTATCAGAAGAGACTGGATGACTCCGTTGTCGACGCCTGCCCGGGATGTAACACAGCACCCCATACCATTAAACACATCATAGAAGACTGCATTTCACACAACCACTTACGCCAACAACACAACCTACACTCAATGAGAGCTCTGTGGGAAAGCCCGATCGTGGGCATGGCCTTCCTCAGGGACTCGGGGCTGTTCGGCCAGGCAGCTTAGGGAACAACAACAACAACCCCTTCAGACTCATATGACGCAGAGGTTGCCAGATTAGCAATAAGAAAGAGTTCTCTCACTCTTATAATTACCTCTCCAAAATTAGTTTTCTGCCCACAGCTAACTCAAAGACAACTGCAGAGGTTGAAGTAACTAAACTAAAGGTTTCTAAATACCCCTGATGGTAACAAAGGCTTTAAAGTATCCCTAATCGGCTCAAAAACGCGTCATATGTCAGAGAAGGTTAAGACTCTCGGCGCCTTTCCCGGGTTAAACTGCACAACATCGTCTAAATATAGCTAGGATATAATTCAAAAGAAGTCACCGGTAGAGAAGGGGTTAATAAGCATAGTCTACTGGTACACATAGAGAAGGGCATTATAACAATACACATACCTTGTCATCTAGGGTGGCGGTAACAGGTTACCACCATAGCCAGTGCCGTCAGAACCCACACTGCCTTCCCACCCGACCTGTACACCAAAGTAAACATTAGAAAACCTGAATAACCAATTCAAAACTACCTTCCCTCTTTAGTCTGTGATTTTCCAAATAATAGAAACCACAACTAGGATACATACGCCAATTTCTTTCCATTGTATCTAAATACAATGGAACGCTGAAATTATAAAAGAAAACGAATGTCGAAAATTATGTCGTACATTATCATCAGATATTTGTAATTCAGAAAGGTTCCATAATAGTACCAGGAAGAATAAAATCGTATCACTTGGCCGAGTTGGCGGGGGGAAGTGTAAAATAGCCATGGTTGAAGTCTAAAAAAACTCACCACGTGTTTGAAGGCATAGTCCTCCACGAGACTATAACCTGGTTCTTCAAATAAGAACTAAGTTTACTTTCTTTATATCCGCTCATGGCCGAGTGGTGAGCATATAAAAGGTTATGGTACGATCGGGGGTACCGGTATTAAGTATTGTCATAGATTCCAGTGGTTTTCGCTCAACAAGTGTTATTGGTATCTTTATAGTTACTGGGAAAAGTGCTTAAGAGTATTAGTCAGTGTCCGAAAATTTGTGAAATATCTGACAACACTTATTAACCTCGACCGTACCGTACATGATTTCGAAGCTGTGAACCTTTAAAGCCAAGTTATGAAGCATCCAGGCTACGATAAAGCATTGTATTGTCTCGTTTACGTTCAATACTAATTCAAATGGGTAAGTCGCCATGTATGTTCTTAACTATACCTAATTTCTCTTATTCTGGAAGGGGCTGGGGTTCTTGAAAAGGGGCTCCAGTCCTTACGCTATTCTTGACTTTCAGTGTGCTGGCTTAATAATCCAGAAAGGTTGATCAGCCTCTAAAGTCCTATTTTAACTAACCAACTAACTTTATTCTGGCAAACACAATACGATATTATTAGGTTTCCATAGTAAAGTGGATAAGGGGCTGTTTCTGGGTCCCCTTCTCCCTCATGTTTACCCCCATTAGATTTGAAATTTAAAGACATTCGCCCGATTTGCTTGGGGATTTTAAGACCTTTCTTACCATTTAGGTGGCGATTTTTTCATGGCGAGCGATATCATGCTTGCAATTTAGGAGGAAAACATTCCCAAATTTATCTCGAAGGGGTATCTTGGGTGTATTTTTCTAACCTTGATGGAAGTCTAATGACGAAACTAAAAATATAAGAATAAACCAATACCGGTATTCTAATTAAATAAATATATATCTCCCCTTAAAATTATAATTTAATATTCTTTTTGCATCAATTTACACATTGCGTTTCTAGAATACCGACGACGTCTTTTAGATCTTTCGTGCCATGTAGGTGTTGATTTTTTTCCTGACGAGCGATAGCGAGCCTATATTTTTAAGAACCGGCTTTCGGCCGGGACATTTCTCTCCCGAAAAATGTACAAATTTATCTTTAGGGGGGTCTAGGGGGTGTTTTTTTAAGCTTCATGGAGGTCTAAGGAGGAAACTAAGTAAAATCATAAAAATATCAATTAAGAGGCATATAAATACGCCCATCCCCCCTTAAGTATCGAGCAATTAAGCTTTAATTTGCCGTCAGCTGAAATGCCACAGAGTATAGTTGGCTACACTACAACACAACTATAAGCTTAACCCTTTGATGATCATGACGCGTTTTGATGAGTTTATTCTGGCTATCATTAGACGATTTTATACAGCTTAGGAAGCAGTGGGAATAAAAAAAGGTAATATTGCCACTCTTGCTACAACGGTTTCCTAGAATTTAGGTGTGCCCAACCATGTGGGTTCATTATTCCCACCCATCATCTTGATCCTGTGCGCCCATGTATCGAGTACTGTTCGCATGTGTGTGGACGTTCCACCCATACTGCACTTCTCGAAAGGGTAGAGTCAAAAACATTTCGTCTCATCAATTCACCTCCTCCTACGGATTATCTACAATTTCTCTCAAACACCACAATTCTGCATCTCTCTCACTCCTCTACCGCTATTAAAATAATCAATGTTCTTCAGATCTTTTTCAGTGTATACCTTCTCCCTTACGGAGAGTAGGTGACACCCACCTTTCAACATATTCCCAAGGCATTTCTGTCCAAATCTATAACCCAAGAGTAAATTGGTTTTCCTAGTAGTTCTTCCACTCAAGAAGTAAACTCTGAAACTCTATCCCTCAATCTATCTATCCCTCATTCTATGACAAACCGCTTCAAGCTCCGTGTTTCCAGACATTTTGACTCTAACGTAACTTGGATTCGGCTCTGTCATAATTCAGGGGAGAAACTCGTTACAGGCAGCTTTGTTTTTTGTCTCCTTCATATATATAGACAAAATCGAGGTTGATCTTCATCAACCACCCTTGTTTCGCCCTATTGTTTGGCAATTTTATGGTGTTGCATCCCATTAGTTTAGCCATTATCAGATCTTTCACCCATTTTAGATGACATATTTTCTGGAGAGCAATAGAAAGCCAGCAGTTTATGGGAAACAGCCTTCGGTCGGGAATTTTTCTACAAAAAATATGCAAGTTTAGCTTTGAGTGTGCGTGTGTGTGTGTGTGTGTGTGTGTTTACCTACCGACCAGAGTATCATATCAAATACGAATTTCTCGAAAACTCACAAACTAGCCTAATAATAATAATAATAATAATAATAATAATAATAATAATAATAATAATAATAATAATAATAATAAAACACACACACACAATATACCCACAACCGTCGGATGAGCTAGTGTTAATTAAGGAGTTATACAGTCGAAAACTCATAAGCTCATTGGGGCACGGGAAACGTTTTAAACGTTACCTTAATTTCGGTGGGCCTTCGCAGAATGGTGCCGGTATACGGTAGCACACTATAGTCAATTTGTTTCCAGCTGAGGGTAAATTGTCATGTTTCTATCTTTGTTACTCAGTTATAAGGTAGATTTTGTAGCGAAATATGATGCTAATTATGAAAACTTGGCATTAATACGACACACAACCATAGTAGTTTCATATTTGTGCATTAAGCATCGAGAAATCAGCTACTAAGGGATTCAATTTACCATCAGCTGGGACAAACTAGACTATAGTAGCATCAACACAACTGAGAAGGAAAGCTCGATGGTTGTGTTTGTGCATATGCGTGTGATGTGCACTATAGCCTATTACAGTACTTTAAAGTAAGGTATAGTAGTCTTTAAAAGTAAACGAAATGTGCGTGCTTGATTCATGTTGTATGTATAATGTGATATCTTCCAAGGCAGCATACCTCTGTGTGTGTGTGTGTGTGTGTACTTACTCTAGTTGTACTTACTCTAGTTGTATTGCGGGAGTGAGCATGCTCGTTATTTCCCGCCTCCTATGTGTGTAGGTGTTATATGTATCGTTGGAATGGCTGTGGATGTGTGTGTAGTCTGTATTTTTAGCCAATTGGCGACATCGGAAATGAAGGCTTAGGGTGGATCTGTATGGTACCATTCTCACTATAGACGGTACCGTCTCGCCCGAAGGCTTAGGTAGCCATCAGCTTAGGTGAACCATATGATACCCATCTCGCCTTGTACCATTTTTGCCAACCCCAGATGGGACGTCACAACGTCGTCCACTTATTCCAGGTACCTATTTACAGCTAGGTGAACTGAGGCTAACACATGAAAGGAGACAAGCCCAATTTGTCTCCGCCCGGCCGGGGATTGAACCCCCGACCCCTCGTGTGTGAGACGAGAGCTCTACCTACTAGGCTACGGGCTGTGTGTGTGTGTGTGTGTGTGTGTGTGTGTGTGTGTGTGTGTGTGTGTAATAATAATAATCGGTTTATTTCAAGCCGGCAGCCAATGGGGCTGAAAATACAGACTTAACCTATATCTTATCCTAAGGGACCAACAGACTGATCATGGCTGCTAACGAGAGCGCCTACATACCACCGAGGGAGTAGGACGTGGGCAGGAGACTTTGTGGGTCCCCCGAGACGGTCCGTCCAGACCTTGCCTTTACGGTCAGGGAAAGTTTTTGAGAGAACTTCCCCTGCCGGCGCGTGGGATCGAACCCCCGACACCAGAGCTAGCCCTCCCAATACAGAGTATTAAGCGCGCTCGGCCACCGGTCACGTGATCTCTCGTGTGTGTGTGTGTGTGTGTGTGTGTGTGTGTGTGTGTGTGTGTGTGTGTGTGTGTGTGTGTGTGTGTGTGCGTGCGTGCGTGCGTGCGTGCGTGCGTGCGTGCGTGCGTGCGTGCGTGCGTGCCTGGCGGAAAACTTGTGTCTGCTCTGTGTTTTCGCCCATTTAAGTAAGTATTTTGACCAACATAATGGATAACCCCTCCAATACTATTACTACAGGTACTACTACTGCTATGATTACTACCACTAATACTTCTACTTCTACTACTACTACTACAATAAATACATAGCCAGGTCATGGTATTATTTTCTTGTTATAGTCAACAGGACATTATTATTATTATTATTATTATTTTCAATATTCTACTGCATTTATAATTATAGTAAATACTTATAGCACTTTAATGTGTAGCCTATTCTATTTGCAGTTATTATTTCTTACCATTTAAGGATCATTAATCTGGTATCTACGTTAGCAATAATGCTTTGTTCAGCTATTTTGTTCTAATGTAGGATGCTTTTATTTTCTGCGTTATGATGTATATTATGAAATAACATTTATTGATTTATTACTTCCACCACTACTACTACTACTACCACCACGACTACTACTAATACGTACTACTACCTCAAAACTGTCTACAATATTATTATGCATGCTATTATTTTCACGTTCTTTTAATCTCATTTTACATATAATTTGAGTTATTATGTTATTCGACAAAATAGTCGATTTACCCATACAAAATCATGTTCCACATGTCCCCCCCCCCCCATTCCAGGAAGGCCATAAACATTATACTTGTTGTATTTTTTAGCCGAGATACGGACAATTTTGTTTTTGTTTCTTTAAACCCATTTTTCTCGAAACTATGCTTTCGCACGGTCGCCCTGTTCCACTATACGCCTCATACACATAGATACATAGATATATACGTAACCTATACGAATACAACAAGGCGGCAAAACAACAATTCGTCCAGATAGAAGCAATATACTGGGTCTTTGTCTGGGAGAATCTAAGCCAATCAAACAATTATTTAGCCCCTCAAGCCCACTAACCCCGGTACAGTATTTTTCACTTCTGGTATTAAAGTTGTCAGTCACCATTCACTACCCACGACCCACTCGCTCTCTCTCACGCTCTTTCCACCTAGTCCCGTGTCACTCGAATTATTCACTCGGGTGTCGACTTCTCTGCTCGTATACAAGTTTTCAGTGTTTTTATTTTCTTGAGGTTGTATAACAGACTTCATCTCGCATGGGTAAATTTAGTCATTAAATGTTGTCGATTGTCAAATATTTTTCGTGTTAGTCTGTGTATATCACATTGTTTGTATAAGACATATTTTGTATCTTACATATGAAACACACATGGCATTAGCTTTCAACTTTGTATAACGAACTCGTACTCAAATTCCGTACCGGTAGTCAATTAAGTTTTCCCTTTAGTTTTCCTTATACCCATGGCCATTTGGGTAGCCTAACCCGAGGGCTGCAGTGACTTCCCAGGTGGCTTCATGGGTGGGAGGTCCTTACCGGTAGCTGCTTTTCTCCCTCATGTTTAGTTATCTTACCGTCTTAGTGGTGTAATGGTTAAAGTGTCTAAAAATATGTGTGTGATAACCCCGGTTCGAATCCCGGTGTATCACATATATGCTTTCATTAATTTCATTGGAGGTGTTTGGGGGTGTGGTGAAATTAATACAAATAAATTAGCCTATCTATTACCGTACGTTTGGTCCTTTGCAATAGACAAAACTCAATTATTCTCCTGTTCTACACCAACACTGGCACTACTATGGGTTTCAGAGGCCGTGTTACATCGTTTTTCGGGAATAACTTATAATTATCAAACAGTTGGATCAGTATGATATTTTGACACAGCTTTCTTCACACCGTACCCTAATTTTCGTCAATATAGTGCATTACCAAAAGTGTAGAAATAAGCCACTTGTCCCTGTGTCATGAGGTTAAAGTCACACATTAATGACTAAGAAACGGACAAGGCTACCGTGGCTTACCTGTGAGAACCACCGAACCATTATTGCTCCTCCATCAAACACGGTAGTTATCAGCCACCACCCAATCCTACTATCGCCTTTAAATTAAAGTTATCTGTCAATATCAAGTATAAATATACGGAAAGTATGTATTTTTGTACATTTTTATTTTGATATAGACAGATAACTTGAATTTAAAGGCGATAGTAGGGTTGGGTGGTGGCTGAGAACTACCGTGTTTGATGGAGGAGCAATAATAGTTTGGTGGTTTTTACAGGTAAGCCACGGTAGCCTTGTTCGTTTCTTAGTCATTAATGTGTGACTTTAACCTCATGACACAGGGACAAGTGGCTGATTTCTACACTTTTGGTAATGCACTATATTGACGAAAATTATGGCACGGTGTGAACAAAGCTGTGTCAAAATATCATACTGATCCAACTGTTTGTTAGTAAGTTATTCCCGAAAAAACGATGTAACACGGCCTCTGAAACCCATAGTAGTAGCCTATGACAAAAACTAAAAGGTATTTTGAAACTCCTTACGGTACCGGAACTGAACGAATAGGTGCGCTCACAAAAGCCATAAGTCCAATATTTTTGTCAAATTAATTTGAATGATAACTATGGTACATACTGTATGTGTCCTCCCAAAATCTTAACAAGTTTCCATCAATAAAATTTACAATCCTTCGGCCTTCCTGTCTCTATATGTCGATTTTGTATAGCCTTGTTGAACAAATGTAAGCTGAGTGGGCTCGATAAGCACCTGTGCCTCATATCAGGCTATTTATCACATGAATAGGACACAACATCCCAGCTATATAATACGGTATATCATATGAATAGGACACAACATCCACAATGGTCTATGTGGGGTTGCCTTTTGGTTTCATTTCGAGTGAACCGGCACAACCTCAACTAGTTCGACATAAACCTGTGTCAATTCAACCAGTACTAACCCAACCAGTAGACCATCTCAATCAGTGTCCAATCACCCAATTGTCCTATCTGGGCTGCATAAAGATACATCCCCCCCCCCCATTTTCCACTTTCCCTCCAAGAGCTTTTAAAGAAAGCTAAGTAGCTCTAATGCTCCCCTCTTCAGACGTCTCAAATTTATCTTTTCCACCTTACTGAATAAGACTCAGTTCACCTTAGGCTACGTTTCGTCTACAGAAATATCAAAATATCAATAGGCCCAAGGAAATACTTTCTCGTAATATTTCAGAGCATCAGTATCGGAAACTAGAATGCAGGTAGATTATATTATGTAACTGAATTCTAATAAAATATATATTCTGAAAAAACCAGACGAAAATTACTGAAACATTACCCGAAAAGAAGTTCGTGTCACACAATTTTACTGAATGGGCGAGCCCGTACACTCTGATTTTGTGTTTGGGTCATGTGATTAGTGGTTTAAAATGTTGCACAGATTCTTGTTGACCTCATAATTATAAAGGCTTACATTTGCTCAATGACGTCATCCAAGATCAACAGGTAGAAGCAGTAAGGATTATAAATTACATTGATGGGCCTTTGCAAGATTTTTGGAGTGTCCGCAAAAGCCCTTATTAAGCCATCAATCAATCGAGTCGTAAAAAACATTGCGGACACGTGTTAGCGTGGGCTTTAGTTCACCATAGATTCCTTTTGGATCACAGGGTTTAAAATATATAAACATGCCGAAATTATTACCGGTTATCCCTTGACTACAACTAATATGATCATCTAGTGTTAACCATAATACTAACTCTAATGCCCTTGCGGATTATGACGCATTTGGACACTTTATTTTGGCAGTCATTAGACGATTGTATACAACTAAAGAAGGATCCGTGGGCATTAAAATGAGCAAATATTTTTTAATTAACCCTTTGACTTTTATAACCTTCCTAATCTGAATAAAATCGTATAATATAGCCAGTATAAACTGTCAAAACACGTTATAATCCTCAAGTGGTTATTTTCATATTATGATTATGACACAGATAATTATGTGCTTTTTAATAACTGATCTATCATGGTAATGCTTTACAGGCCTATCGCTTTTTTTTTGTTTTTTTTTTTTTTTCTATATTCCAACTACTCCCTCTCGGGCATAGGCTGATAGCCTTTAAACTCTCCCGCTGAACACGGTGAGGCCCGTGAGGTCTTGTTCCAGCCTAGGGAGTGAGACATGCGAAGCACCTATTCACGGCCCGAACCCAACTCCATCTCTGAAGCTGCTTCGCCTCTGCGCCTCACAGTCTCACTCCCCAGGCTCGGACCCTCACTCTCAGAACGCCACCTATTGAGCAATTAACTCGCTAGGCATTGCCCCCCTGTAGCATATTTTGAATATGGGAAAATTCATACAGTGCTATTTAATCAGGGAACAATGAGGGTATTTTGTTTTGGCATTTCGGTGTGCTGTGGTAATGCACTGAAACTAGGTACAGCACAAATTCCATCCCAATAATATCTTCCCATGACATATTGGGATTCGAACCCGGGTCCATTGGATTACTAGTCCAATGGCAAGACCACTCTGCCACACCTTCCCTATGAACTTGTTACTGTATAATCTTCAATTTGGTCGCCAATACTAAAACAAAATAGTTCACCAAAACCTACCAGGATAAAAATGCCGATCAAAAGCTAGCGGCATGTATACGAACCTGAAATCCGCTGTCAGGTATCACGTTACTTCAAGGGCTATTACTTAGTCATTCATGTATTAGGTGTGACTATGTAAAATTATTTGATCCACGAAAAGATATTGACTTAGTGGACTCGCAGGGTGGCAAACCAGGGCAATGTTATGTCATGACTTTTATTTCATATATGGATGAGGGAGACAAAATGCAAAACTGCCTGTAATGATCGTCTCCCCCAGAGTCAAAAGAGTGACCGTGCCAAAATCAAGAACTGAGTGGACTATATGAGGGAATAAAGAACACATTATGAAATTTTGCATTGGTTTGGCCATTTAACCCTTACAGAGGTAGAGTAGGAATTATGGACCTTAACTTTGTATAGGCCTATATATACCGGGTATCAATAATAATAACTAAACACAAGGGACTTAATTTTGAGACTGGTTTTTGAGAAGCCTGTATCCTTTTAGGTTTGTAGCTTGCTTCCTAGACCTCCATGATCCATCAACTTTTAACAAAAATACTCCCAAGATAAATTTATGCATTTTGTCTTTACAAAAAATATCCCGAACATTTTAAAATCTCGAAACTAATGGAGCTAAACATGAGGGAAAAGGGGGGTCTAGAAAAAAAAATCTTCCCTCAAGCTTCTGACGCCTATACTGTGCCTCAAAGAATATGAAGGTCTCAAGTACCCGTGTGACGCAGGGTGTAATTCTATAGCTTCGCCCCCAGCACCACTTTACTCGCCCTATTCCAGGTACACTCAAAAGTTAGGTACCCCGCCTTCACGACTTGGTACCCTCAAAAAGTTAGGTACCCCGCCTTCACGACTTGGTACGCTCAAAAGTTGGGTACCCTGCCTTCACTACTTGGAACGCTCAACAGTTAGGTACCGGTACCCCGCTTTCACGACTTCAACATTATTTTCCTCTGCTAACCCTTTCAAGATCCAATACGCACTTCCTTTCTGTTTTATGGCTATTATTAGACGATTGTAGATTCGGATTTGGAAGGGTATATGGAAGTCAGAGGGTTAATTGTGATAGTCTTTACCCTTGTAATTCCCACAGATCCTATCTTAAACTGTATAAAATAGTCAAATTATAGCCAGAATAAACTGTCAAAACACGTCAGTCTTTAAAGGATTAACATAAGAAACACTACTATAACATTATAACTCAAATGAACACACATTGATTATAAATGCTTGGATCAAGAGTGTCAACCCATTCAGTACCGGTGTCCTCTTTTTAACTTTATTCTGGCTACTATTAGACAATTCTATTTAGCTTAAAAAGGGCGTCCAGCAAATTAACCCGGTGAGCCCCAGCCGGTACAGTATTGTAAACCTCTGCCACTACCAGCGTCGGCTATAGTCGACGGCTATTCTGACCCTTATTTACGGTACCATTGAAATAAGGCTTGTAAAGGGTTCATATTTGTATGGGAATTAGTTTATGGCATCACGGATGAAAAGTGGTACTTGGAATCCCACCCCGCCCTGCGTAGTGGGCTTCAGGGGAAGCCTTGTGAGAGAGCGTCAGTACACGCATACCCTCGCGAGTGATAACTATGGTCGATAATTCATTTTATCTCTAACGGAATGAGTAAAGTAACTGTGTCCATAAATATAGATCTTCATAAATCTTCATAGTTCATACTTAGTAAGAAACAAAAAATTAAGATCTGCATCCGCATCCGCGATTTTAAAAAGTTTATATCCGCATCTGCAGTTTTAGACATCCGATACATCTCTAGTGTGTTCCCTAGGCCTCTGTCAAGCATTAAAAAAATACTGGTATATATAAAAACAAAAAATATAGAACAAAATACTCCAAGACCCTCGTTAGAGATGAATTTGTACATTTTTTGTTATATAAATGACCCGGCCAAAGGCCATTTTCTCCTAAATCACAAGCTCGCTGTCTCTCGCCAGAAAAAATAAGACACCTAAATGGCACGGTCTTAATATTGACAAAGAATTTAAGCGAAAGGTCTTTAAATCGCCAAACTAATGTGGCGAACGACTTAAAATATCAAAACTAATGAGGCTAAACATGAGGGAGAAGGGAGTCCCGAAAATAATAATAATAATAATACGGTAGGCCTACCGTAAGGTAATAATTTTAATAACATCCCCTTTTAACCCTTGTCTAGCGGGGGGGTTTTGGGCTTATTTGGGCATATTCAGGCCCTCCTGAATTATAAATCAAGTATCTGCATGAAAAGAAATGTATTCAGCAAAAAACTAGGCGATAAAAGCTTCAAAATGAGACCAGAACGAACTATGTAGCACTCGTGATTCTCATACAGTGGTACCAGTAACATGGGAGTTTAGCGTATAGCGGTATATTTTTCCCAGCTACGTTCACTACTGGCTACACTGCTGGCCTCTCGAGAACACAGGGAGGGTGAGTTAGTGGGCGGCGGTAAGCCCTGGGTGTCCGCCGTGTGGCCTGCTGCGCTCCCGGCCATTTGCACTCGATTTTAACCCTTTAAAAGCCTTAATAATGCTCCTAACTTGCTGCTTTTTAGATACCAGTACGGACTTAAGTCGGGCCCCGCTCTTTAAGTGTTAAAGGAAGGGAATGTATTTTGGAACAGGTTTTGAATACAGGTAGTCTCTTGTTTGCCAAACTGAACAATACAACACAACCCTTGGGATACTTCAACCAGTAGTTACTTTTTAAAATTGTGATTGGACAGTCATTCCAAAAAGATCAGCAATGGGATTATATTACAGTACTTTAGTAATATTATAATACTTTAATTCTACAATATATAACATGGTATGGCACCCTACTTGGAGACTTGCACTGGGTGAACTAGGCTGTATGGTGCGGTACTGTGTGAAATAGACTGCTGGGTAGCCAAGCTTCAAGTAAAACCCAACCAAATGTCCCAGATAGCCTGTGAAACCCGTGACTGGGAACACAACCTTAAAGATAATGAGAACATACTGCTGACAAAACATGTACCGTCAAATAAAAGAGAGAATATACAGTACCTATGCTACACAGCACTTCTATAATAATGATTGGTTTTAGATGTGAAGGACGATGTGTAAAGGTATGTCCAGACGAGCGGGCCTGATCGGTCGGTCATCGGGCACATTTGATGGGCAAACCATCAAAAAGCCCGAGCCCCTGTATAGCAAAATCACCAGGGGTGCCCGGTGGCTTGAGGAGCTGCGACGCTGCCAGACGTAAGATAACATTGGAGGTTTATAGAAGGCTTGCCTCCAACTTCATACTTCATTGTAACACGGTTCACATCAGAAACTTGCGATATCTAACCAGAAGTCCTACAGTGAGCCACCTAGTATTTGCTGGTCTAAACTACTTACAAATAAGTTGATTCAACTTTATCGTCAAAATCCATACTTATGGAACGTTAAACTCAAGTGTTATAAGAACAGAGATAAACGAATAGCAGAACTGAAGGCCATTGTTGAGGAGATAAAGGAACATGGTGCTTCCGTTACGACGGATGACATTAAAAAGAAAATAGACACGCTACGAAACCAGCATGTGTGTGAAGCCAAGAATATGAAGCTGTCAAGTAAGTCGGGAGCTGGGAGTGAGCTATGTTTATATCCCTAAATCATGGCGTTTTCAGAATCTGTCATTCCTCGCTGATAGTGACATGATAAGACCTTCAGTGTCAAACATGGACAGCAGCCACAATACCGAGTATATGTCTACGGACATGGCTTCTGATACCGAGGTACGTAGGCATGCTCTCTCTCTCTTTGTATAAAATTAATATGATACTTATATTATGAGGGGGAGATGGCTCACTTTTTGGTCGATTTTTTAAATGTATTTATTAGGCCTATGTTTCTAGTTTCCTCCCTAGACCTCTATCAAGCTTAAAAAGATGTATGGCTGCCATAACCATCTCTTCTATTTAGCCATTCTTTACACCATATTCTCTTCTTTATCTTTAAACACACAGCAATAATTATGCTACACAATATTTTCTTCTTCTCAGTAGTACTGGCCACCATGTTAACTGTACCGTACCGTACTCTACAACCTACTGGCATCATCGGGCATGCCCCCCCATTCATCAACTCTGCTGTGTGGACAACATTCACAGGCATGCCCGGCGGAATTTGTCGGCCAACCGCGCTGCCGAGCGGGACATGCCTTTAGGCTTTAAAGTCGCGTCGCTACGGATTTTTAATTGTCTTCTCAATCGGGGTACAATAGCCAAATAGTGCTTCAATATGTATGCGATATAGATTGAAAATACACCCCCATCCAAAAAAAAAATACAAAAAATAGTAAAATTAATTAATTTACTGTATAAAACAAAACATACCGGTATCGCGATTATCATACATGTTGATACCGGTAACAAATATATTAATCTAATTCTACTAATTTCACTCTGGTTATCCTTTATTGCTATCATGTAATAATTGGAACACGACGTAGCATACGAATTGGCTAGTTTGCCCCAAATCCTCAGGAGATAGGCCCTTCATAAAGCCGGAGTCAAACAAAGAAACTTATCGGTTACATGGCCTATGGGATCCTTGAATCCGTCAAAGATATCATAGTATTTTATTGATTTGGCTATTAATTATATGAAATTGAACTGCACACTATTATGAGCTCTAAGATACAAAATATGGTACCCGTAATAATGAAATAAAACTGTCTGATAACAGGCTGGATTTTATCTTCTTTATTACTCGGGTAGTGTGCTTCCGATACATGCGGCGCTAAAGGGCTCGTGTGACACCGGCTTAAGGGGGCAGTGCTTTTTTTTTTTTTTTTTTTTTTTTTTTTTGAGGGGGTCTTTTTATTTATGATTATATTTTAAACTTCCTTGCTAGACCTCCATCAAGCATAAAAAACACCCTCTAGACCCCCTTTCAAGATAAATCTGTAAAATTTTCGGTATTTTGGTTCCTCCTAAAATTACAGGGGGGGGGGGATCCCACTCTGGACTCTGAATATTGCCCCAATCCGAGCTAATTTTAGTTTACAATTTTAGAGTTATATTTACTTTGATAAGTGGTCAAATCTGAAGGAAAAAATAATGAAAATTATATTTTGGGGGTTTTGGGACTCTGAAAAATGACCAATGCCGAGCCAACTTCTGCCGAAACTTGGCTTCGATTTTCACATGTTAGTATTTTTTTATTTTCTTTATCTGAAAATTGGTCAAATCCGAGCCACTTTCATTTTTCAATTTTGGGAGTTTTTAGACTCCGAAAAATGGCGAAATCCCAGCCAACTTTTGCTAAAAGTTGGCTCGGAATTTCTCATTTTGAGGTTTTGTTACTTTTCAAAAGTTCAAATTCAGAGTTATTCCCATAATACCCCCTTTTTCCCCCACCCAAAACCCTGCATTCCCAAACTCTTCTCTAGATTGCTGGGGTATCGGAATTGACATTAACACTTAAACCGCGGCGCCCGACATATGTCGGGCGAGAGATAAGTGGCCTATCCCGTGGTGCCCGACAATAGTCGCGCAGGATTTTGACCACATTATCGGCTCTGAGAGAGAGTCCACGCGTTGGGAGGACGATAGGCGGACTCTGACCGTTCGGCACCACTGTTGGGCCGCAACTGGTTGGTCCGCCGCGGTCCTACACACCTCCGGCCTCGTGAGACCAGGAAAAAACTAGGGAAATTAAGTTATTTTAGGGTTTTTCACCTCTCGTTGCGCAATCGCTACAGGATAACACGTGGTCGTACAAGGATGATTCAGATATCATTGGAAAGCTCTATTATCGCCCTTTCACGAATAAATAATTGTATTACGCTCTGGCTCTTGTTTATGCATGAAAAAGAGCATGGAATGAAGCTCGTTTAATTAACCCCTTCAGACTCATATGACGCAGAGGTTGCCAGATTAGCAATAAGAAATAGAGTTTTCTCACTCTTATAATTACCTCTCCAAAATTAGTTTTCTGCCTACAGCTAACTCAAAGACAACTACTGAGGTTGAAGTAACTAAACTAGAGGTTTCTAAATACCCTTGATGGTAACAAAGGCTTTAAAGTATCCCTAATAGGCTCAAAATTGCGTCATATGTCGGAGAGGGTTAAGGCAATTATGCCCGCCAGGCAGGTAGTAGAAGTTAAAAAACATCCCCGTCGGTAAGGGGTTAACAATGAGAATGACAATAAAAACTGCTTTCCTCACTTTCTAACAATGAAATACACCATAATAAACCTTTAACATATATAAATAAAAATATATATAGCCTACCTAAAAAAAATAATAATAATAATAAATAGGCTAAATAAATATAACTTAACTTTAAAAAAAAAATAACAGTAGTGGTACTGCAGAATTACCAAAACTCATATCTGGGGTCTTTTCAATTTTCATCAAGTTTACCCTATCTTTCTTATATTTCGGTCAATAGCCTAATGAGGCCCCTGTTTGCACATATTTTTGCACATACAGTATGTACTGTAAGATGTTAGTTACGATCCAAACTTCCTTTATTTTCCTCTCTGTTTGGTGATAAGGAGCTTGAAGGGAATTTTAAATAAAATCAAATATTACACGAAAACAATATTTAGAAAAAGACACGGACGCGCAAAACTGTCTTTTACGTTACCCTGGCCTAGCTCAACAATCTAGCCTCACCTGGGCTAACTATTGAAGAGATTGTCAAAATACTAGTATGAAGTAAATGAAATCAGGTACTTATTACCGAAACTACCACTAATTATTTTTTAAATATTTGAAGGCTATTATAGAATAAGGATGTTCCAAAGATCATATTAATATTTGTTTCAACCTCCGGAAATACATTTTATGTGCACTATATAAAGCACTGTAAAAACAAAGAAATCTCCCTGACAGCATTGAAAATCTTATTAAGCCCCTTACTGGCAAAATAGATGCTGATTTCAATATGTCATGGTGGGTGAGGCCCCCCCTCAACCCATCCTGTATCGCAAAAACAAAAGATGTATATTTATGGTAAATCTACAGCTATACTCCCCATATTTTTTCATTATTTTCCTTTCGAAACGGAGTCTTTTATAGTCTTACCATATTCAGCAAGCCCTACTGATGTGCGAATTGTGGGAGTCTGGGGAAAGCAGACCCCAAGTTAAGTTATGTTGTCATGTTAGATTAATGCTTCTATTGAAAATGAGAGTCGGCAAGGCAGACACTCGCGGATCGCGGCGAACGCAAACAAATGTAAACAAACCATCACCCGCCTCCTCTGATGACAATATTGTCATAAACCTAACCCAACTTGGGGGACCCCCGCTGCTCTAAATAATGATGTAGAAGACATAAAATCACTAAAAATTACTGCGGGAGAGCGAAAAACACTGTGCGTCGTAAGAAAATGGGTCTACAGAAAACGGAGTTTCGAGGGTAAACTCGTCAAACCGCGGCAGAGGAGTCTCACTTTGGTGAATGTTTTTAATACTTTAATGTATCATTTTCAAGACAAATATACATTTCCGCGCATCATCAAACCAAACTAAGTCTACTACTAATAATATTTACCTATTGGAAGCAACAGAATAGCGAAAAAATAGGGGGACCATCAATGTAGATTTATTCTTATTTTAACTTACATCCGCCGCCGCACTTATTATTGTTGTGAACCTCTCGGCCCTTTCGCTGGCACTCGTTGCCAGAGTAAGGTATGTCCCATAATACTGCGTTTTTTGCAGTTACCCAACCAGCGAGGGTGTGGGGGCGGCAGCGGCAAGAATATAGTTACCGGGTGTACCGCCCGTCTTGTTTACACTACGCGGACGCTCACCATCATGTTCCGTCTATTTTGACTGACTTTGGATACAAAAATACATTACCCTAACCAAACAACCTAACCTAACCTAACCTAACCTAGTATTATAGATTTATAAGTATTTATTTTATTATAAGTATTTATAGATGATTTATGTGGTATGTCGGTAGTGGTACACCCGGTAACTACATCCTTCCCGCGGCAGCTCCCACCCATAATACTAGAATAGGTTAGGTAAGGTTGTTAGGTTAACTTAGGCTAATGACTTCTCAAGTTGACTTGATTTTTATAACAAAGGCCTAGGCTATTACTCACTCCACCGCAACTGAATTTCTACCGTTAGCAGTTTTACCCAATCAGCGGGGGTGTGGGGTCAGCAGCCCCCACCCATAATACTAGGATAAGTGGTAACGTTCAACAAGACTACATCGGCTTTAGGCTATTTACCATGTTTTTTGTTTTTTTCTTCAAGGGATATAGTGTTTCATAGTTGTTTTGCATGGTTTGAGTGGAGGATTTACATAAACTTACCATTGTCTACCAATCTGAAGCTACAGCGTCAAATTGCGCCATTTATTGGGCGAATCGCACTTTTACAGTACCGGTAGGTAAGGAAAATTGTGGGGTACATTAGATACACGATGGGTTGAGGGGGGCAACGCCCCCCCTCACCCCCCCTTGATTTATTGTCATCCTCATATATGTAGATCTGTAAGGGGGCAAAAACAGGTTGCCGGTATTTCGTTTTTGAGTAACGCTCACGCCATTTATTGGGTGAACCGCACTCACTGCATCTTTCAAAACAAGAAGGAGGTTAAGTCGAAGGATTCATTGTGCACAATGCTTTGTTTACGGTCAGGACTTTATTTTTGTGTTATTTTTCGGTGTAATCTGGTTTCTTCAAGTGTCGATAATGAAATTCCTCCATGCGGATTATAATGAGAAAAATATGGAGTCTATTGGTCCCTATTTTCCCTAATAAATTGTTTCTAATAGGGCAGATGTAGTGTCCTTGAAGATTATCATCCAATTTACCCCACAAGTTCCCTCGCCTACTGTAAAAGCGCGATTCTCCCAATAAATGGCGCCATTTGACGCCGTATCTTCAGATTGATGGATTATGGGTAAGTTAATGCAAATCCTCCACTTAAACTATGGGTTAATATACAGGAGACGCAACAATATAGGTAGCAAATTTCTTATGGTAGTTTTGGGTTCCTATCATCATATGCTTCATTTCTATATACTTTTTATCCCCGGGGGGAAAAACAAAAATCTTGGGATTTTTCCTTTTATTTCTTGGGATTTTTGTTGGTTATACTGATGATTTGGACCGACAGTTAGCCCATCGATCTTATTAGGCCTAATAAGTCCGGTAAAGCATATACATCATTGCTATATATGTCATTAAGAGCTGAAATGTATAATAAGGGAGAAAAAAAAGGGAGTCCCATAATACTGTGTTTTTTGCACTGTTACCCAACCAGCTGGGGTGTGAGGGTGGCAACCCCTATGGAATGAGTTGTGTTACCGGGCGTACTTCGTGTTGACACGTAAGTTGATGTCAAACAGCGGGGGTGTGGGGGCGGCAGCCCCCACCCATAATACTAGGATAGGTTAGGTAAGGTTGTTAGGTTAGGCTAATGTCCTTTCAAAGGGGTAAGCTATAGGCTAGTACATAATACTGGGATAGGTTAGGTAAGGTTGTTAGGTTAGGCTTGTCTTTTTGGTCAATATACAGGAGGCGCTACAATATTGGTAAAAATGTAAGCTCAATAGCATGTGATTAAGCAATTGTTTTCCAAATTTTTGATGTAAGTGTCATTCCCAGGAAACTAACATAATACATATTATATGGATATTTACGTTTTAAGGGTTTGTTTACACTTCTTTTTCGTCTTCTTCTGGGAGAGCTGTTTTGCGTGACTGTCAGTCAACAACTGAGACATCTGGTGGCGAATGCAATGAACAATACTGGTGGCGTCTTGGCGAAAGTATCACCCTACCTAATTCATGCCAAGAGTACTCGAGTTCACCGACACGTGATGTCTATCGACCAATCAGGTGATGCCATGATTTGGAAAACCGGTGGCCCGGGATATAAGCTATCAGTTTGACTCTGGCCAGCTTGTGTAGAGGGTGTGAGCCGATCAAAGCTTTTTCCACAGTCTTTAAAAACACTGAGGCTGCTTAAGACATTTTCTCCTTCCAATAAGTGTAAACTGTCCAAAGTGCAATAACCAGTGTTCCAAATACAGCCGACGAGGCCAGCTGGTTTTGAAGTGCACATACAGTTTTTTGACATGGAATAATTTGAAACAAAAATCCACCAGCTGTTGACAAAGATGAGTGGTGATCGAGCCTCCAGCGGCCAGCCAGGCAGCCACTCAAGCCAGTACCTCCTTTGTTCATTAAGGTTAGTTGGTTGGTTGGGACAAAATAAAGGAGCCGGACCACAGCTAGCGAGGGAATCTTAATGGGTGATCGCAAAGTAACAGTGTAAAAAAAAAAAATCGCATAGGTTTAAACTGGCATGCAAGGGCTAGTCTTGTATCCAACATACTGGGTATACTATGCACCCAAAGTAGCTGGCATGCAAGGGCTAGTCTTGTATCCAACGTACTGGGTATACTATGCACCCAAAGTAGCTGGCATGCAAGGGCTAGTTTTGTATTCCACGTACTAGGTACTATGCACCCACAGTAGCTGGCATGCAAGGGCTAGTCTTGTATCCAACGTACTGGGTATACTATGCACCCAAAGTAGCTGGCATGCAAGGGCTAATTTTGTATTCCACGTACTGGGTACTATGCACCCACAGTAGCTGGCATGCAAGGGCTAGTCTTGTATCCAACGTACTGGGTACCGGTATACTATGCACCCAAAGTAGCTGGCATGCAAGGGCTAGTTTTGTATCCCACGTACTAGGTCTAGGTTAGGTTAGGCTAATGTTAACCCCATTCTTACTTCGTTAGGTTAGGCTAATGTTAACCCTATGAAAACCCAAACAAAGATATTATTAAGGTTACTGTGTAATGTTAACATGAAAATTAGTAAAATCCGTGTTTTCAAAATGTCGAGTTATATGGGTATGGAAATTTACAAAACCTGAGGCAACATTTTAATAAGGTTACTGTGTTATTTTCATTTTTAAATTAGTTAAATCCGAGCCAACTTTCGTCAAAACTTGGCTCGGGTTTTTAACCCTCTCCGACATATGACGCAATTTTGAGCCTATTAGGGATACTTTAAAGCCTTTATTACCATCAGGGTTTTTTACAAACCTTTATTTTAGTTACTTCAACCTCTGCAGTTGTCTTTGAGTTAGATGTGGGCAGAAAACTAATTTTGGAGAGGTAATTATAAGAGTGAGAGAACTCTATTTCTTATTGCTAATCTGGCAACCTCTGCGTCATATATGTCTGAAGGGGTTAAACAGTCGGGTTTTATGGGTCTGGAAATTGACAAAACTCGAGCCAAATTTTGGTTACAAATGTGTATTATCGTGTTCTATAAGCTTTTTACCCCTCAATTTCCCTGATCTTCATAGCCCCCCCCCACTATCAGGGGGCGTGTCTTTAGATTGATGGATAATGGGTAAATGCTTAATTCCCATTCAATTTCATCACTAGATTAGACTAAAACACCAAAAACAAAATCAAAATACCAAAACAAATACCTGAAAAACATGTTGTTGCGTCTCCTGTATATTAACCGTCTTTTTTACGCTTTTAACCCCTCATTTTCCCTGAACTTCAAAGCCCTCCCCACTAGTAGGGGGCGTGTTTTTAGATTGTTGGATAATGGGTAAATACTAATTTCCGCTCCTCTTCAGTATAAAACTACACTATATCTGAAGGAAAAATTCAAAAAAACAATTTAAAGGTCAAATTGGATTTTAGGTCATTTATGCGTTTTTTGTATTAGGCCTATAATCCTTTTTCTCATCAGTTTCTTCATTGATTAGTGTGTTTTAAGGTGTTTTTCCTTCTGCAAATTCAGATTTACCCATTATTTTGCACTATTAAAACATGCCCCATAAAACCATATTTTGTCATTACCCTAACCTAACCTGGGGGTTGCCGCCCCCAGACCCCCGCAAGGTTAGCATTGATATAGAATATGACAAAATATTAAAAATACGGTAAAAAAGTGAAAAATATTAGTCCTCAGCTGATCCAAGATGGCCACCATTTTTCCTTCCACCCTTATTTAACCCACAAAGTCTAAGGAAAAATAATTTAATATGCAGCGGTAAAGACATATATTGTGGTGACTAATACTCTATGACAAAGCTATATTACACATTTAGAACATTATATCCCATACGTGACCTAAAATCCAGTTTGTCCAATTTAAAACTTACCGAAATCTCTGTCGGTCCAAAAAGTCAGGTGTACACTTTTTTTTTTTTCATTAACCTAACCAAAAAACCTAACCTAACCTAACCTAAATGTATTTGGGGGCTATTAGGTTTGGTTAGGTTAACCCTTAACTGGCGGCGCGCGACTTATGTCGAGTGAAATAAATTTGGACTATGTGGCGGTGCACGACAGCTGTTGAGTGCCATTTTCAGCACGTAATGTTGCTGAGAGAGAGAGCTGAGAGGTGGGACGAGCGTAGTAACCTTATGACCGCTCCCCACGACCACCGTGGACGTACTGAACTGTATTCCACCCTTCTCCCCCCTTTCTCACTCGCTACACAGGGAATTATGTACAGAAATTACCTTATTTTAGGTTTTTTGCACTCGTGTTGCACTATCGTTGCAAGAGAACCAGTGGTCATACAAGGATGGTTCTGGTGTCATTGGAAAGCTCTCTTTACGCCCTTCCAGGGATAGATACTTGTTTTACGCTCTGAGTCTTGTTTATGCATGAAAATGAGCACGGAAACAACCCTATTTAGGGTAAAAACCCCACGCTGGGCAGTCCGGTGTAAAATACCCTACCACCCGCCAATAAGGTGTTAATGACCAAAACAAAAAATCCCAAGAAAACAAAAAATTAAAAATCCCAAGATTTTTTTTTCCCCCCGGGGATAAAAAAGTATATAGAAATGAAGCATATGATGATAAGAACCCAAAACTACCATTAGAAATTTGGGTACGATTTTAGTTACTGGACACCTATTTGACAGGTACCACCAACGATTTAATACATATTTGTTTTCGGTATCCACGCATACAACACCAAGCTACACCCTTTTCTGGTGTACGAAACACTAAAAAAGCAATGGGGACACTTTAATAATGATAATATGAGACGAAATATAAAGACAACTCGGTTGCGTTCGTGGAAGTAGCGTCGCTTTGTTTACTTTACGCTCGGAGTGACTTCCCGGTCCCGCCTTGGCGGTCGACTTAAAATGGCTAAGCTTATATAACAAGTTGTTGGGTCAATTTTTTGATAAAGACTTGCGTTATAGGCCGTGGGATACAGGACAGGGTTGAGGGGGGGCTCTGCCCCCCCCCCCCTCTCACCCCCCCCATGAATTATAATAATTGTCATATATGTGGCCAGCAGGGGGCAAGTAAAACAGCTGGCCGTCACCTCGAGCGTCCTGGGTAAACAAACCGCGACAATCCGAAGCGACGACGGACTGCCCCCGCCGCCGATTTTCGGCACAAACGCGCCGTTTTATTCTCGTCGAAAACCACATTTAAAAAGTTATTAGGCCTATATCGTTGTCAATACTATAACCGGACCAGAAAAAGGTGTAGCTTGGTGTTGGATGCGTGGAAACCGAAAAAAATATGTATTAAATCCTCGGTGGTACCTGTCAAATAGGTGTCCAGTAACTAAAATTGTACCGAAATTTGCTACCTAGGCCTATATTGTTGCGTCTCCTGTATATTGACCAAACTATGAAACACTAGGCTATAGGCCTAGACCTAGCCTAGTCCTTGAAGAACAAAAAAATCAAAACCTGGTAAATAAGGCCGATGTATTTTTGGGGAAGGATGTAGTTACCGGGTGTGCCACTACCGACATAGGCCTACAACATAAATCATCTATAAATACTTATAATAAAATAAATACTTATAAATTTATAATACTAGGTTAGGTTGTTTGGTTAGGGTAATGGTAATGTATTTTTGTATCCAAAGGCAGTCAAAATAGACGGGAACATGATGGGGTACACCCGGTAACTACATTCTTGCCTATTTTTGTTGAACGTTACCCATTAAGTGATACCTAATTCTCGCTACCAAAAATAGGCTAAACTTGAGACCTCTGGTGGACGCTTCTGAACTAGCGCGGCCAGAGCTACGACTGTCGACATCAACAATACAGTACTTAACACCTAGGAAATGCAGTTTATCATGATTTCTTGTGATTATCCTATACTTTATTTGGTCAATATTTACGAGCCGCACCACAGCTGGGATCTCATTTCTAATGATAGTTTTGTGTTCCTATTATCGGTTATACTGATGTTTTGGACCGACAGTTAGCCCATCGATCTGTTTAGGCCTAATAGGTCCGGTAGAGCATATACATCATTGCTATATATAGCATTAAGAGCGGAAATGTATTACAAGGGAGAAAAAGAAAAAAAAACGCTAAAATACATGTATAAGCCTAGGCTACTGTAAAACAATAAGTTTTTCAGCCAGTACCCAACCAGCGGGGGTGTGGGGGCGGCAGCCCCCACCCATATACTAGGTTAGGTTAGGTTGTTAAGTTAGGCTAATGGCACAAAAAAAAAAATGTTTTTTGGGTTAAAATTGGTTAAGGCTAAGCAGCTTTGAATGTGGAAAATGTGGATTGTGGGCAAAACAGACATAGAAGAAAGTAAAGATAATATGCGCTTACGACAATACATATGTGCGAAATGTCTTGTTGATTATATACAACTTGTGAACGAAATGATGAAAATATACAACGATAAGTACAAAGGAAAACACAGACAAACAAACAACAGCAGAACTATCGATCCTTACGAGGCTACTTGCAGAAGAGGAGCAGACCAATAATCACTGTAAGCTTCCAATCAAAAACAATCCGTTCTTCCTTGGCTCTTTGATTTACCAGTATCAGGCTCACTTATTGTACGATGAGGTTAAGCTAGAGTACACATTAATAGTTTAGGTAAAGGTAAGTATTTATTTATGATTAAATTATATTTACATTAGATAGGTTTGACTATAAGCAAAACACTACAAAAATAAATATAACTGTGTTATTGGTAGTTATATATATATATATATATATAAAAAAAGTAACCTAACCAGCGGGGGTGTGGGGGCGGCAGCCCCCACCCATATACTAGGTTAGGTTAGGTAAGGTTGTTAGGTTAGGCTAATAGCCTAGAAAAAAAAAAAAAAAAAAAATCTAATAGGGGTGTGTTTTTAGATTGTTTGATAATGGGTAAATACTCATTTCCGCTCCTCTTCAGTATAAAACAACACTATATCTGAAGGAAAAAATACAAAAAACAAAATAAAACTTACTGAAATCGCTGTCGGTCCAACAAGTCAGGTTTACCCTATTATCATACTGTATGCTTCATTGCTAGGCTATATAATTTTTATCCACCGGAAAAAAAAAATTCTTGGCTTTAGCCTATTTTTTATTTTTTTAGCATTAACTTAACCAAAAAACCTAACCTAGCCTAATAACTCCCAAATACATTTAGGTTAGGTTAGGTTTTTTGGTTAGGTTAGCCTAAAAAAAAAAAAAAAAAAAAAAAAAAAAAAATATGGTATGGTTTTAGTTACTGGACACCTATTTGACAGGTACCGCCAACGATTTAATACATATTTTGTTTCAGTTTCCACCCATCCAACACCAAGCTACACCCTTTTCTGGTGTACGAAACACTAAAAAAGCAATGGGGACACTTTAATAATGATAATATAAAACAAAATATAAAGACAACTCGGTTGCGTTCGTGGAAGTAGCGTCGCTTTGTTTACTTTACGCTCGGAGTGACTTCCCAGTCCTGCCTTGGCGGTCGACTTTATATGGCTAAGCTTATATAGGCCTAACCAGTTGTTGGGTCCATTTTTTGATAGGCCTAAAGACTTGCGTTATAGTCCGTGCGATACAGGACAGGGTTGAGGGGGGGGCTCTGCCCCCCTTCAGCCCCCACCCATAATACTAGGATAGGTTAGGCTAATGTCCTTTCAAAGGGGTATAGCCTAGGCTAGTAAACACTAGGATAGCTTATACCCGGTCAGAGGTAAGAAGAAGAGTCCTGATGTAGTCTCCTTGAATGCTACCAAAATATGTATTAAATCCTCGGTGGTAGGGCCAGGCTACCTGTCAAATAGGTGTCCAGTAACTAAAATCGTACCAAAAATATTTTCCGGTGGATAAAAAGTATATAGCAATGAAGCATAGGGCCTAGCCTATAATGATAGGAACCCAAAACTACCATTAGAAATTAGATCCCAGCTGTGGTGTGCAGGGTGCCAAAACAGAAATTATCCAGTTCTGGATCATTTTTCTAAGCTTACAAGGATCAACTTTGTGCGGCGTCTGCGGGGGGTGCGTGGGGCGCAGCCCCCCGCTACATAACAGGGTGTCTCGGGTGCGTAGCCCCCTGGCCGCCGGAGAAATTTTGAGATGTGAAGGTAAATATACGCACAATACATGCTCAAAATTTATTAAAAGGAATGAATAATATTGTAAGTAAAAGGGATGTTATGTATGTTTACTGGTGTTTAATCAGGATACTAGGGGAGCTGGCTGCCTGTACTTCAGTCTCAAAGAGATTCACTTCAGGTCCACTAATATAGGCATTGAAAACAGGTTTTTAAATTATTCTTAGCAGTCCCTGTTTTAGTTTTGTAACTTTTGTCCAATAAAGATTTCATGTATATTTGTTGTTGCATTCCAAGAACTATTACATACTTAATTTATATCCTTTCATATGATACATGAGTTACTATAGAGTACTGGTTAAAATACATACCGGTACCAAGTTTCAAAAATAAACTTTGATTAGAACATTTGTTTGTCTATTATTTTCCCTGGGCCGAGTAAAAAATACCTGGGTAGGCTATTCCCATCTCGGGTTAAGTACAACCAGTAGGAACGTAGAAACTTACTTTAATTTTCACAACTTTAAAAGACTCAAGATTCTGCGAGGCTAATTCCGAAAATATTCAATCAAGTCTCCGTTACCCCCATGAAGTCAGGTTATAGTAATGACAAGACATACCAATAATATATGTTAGTTAGCGGGTGTGTGGACTGTGGGGATAGTGGCAGCCCCCACTTTGGACACTAAGACTAAGTAAAGTTAGGTTAGGGTAAGGTAATGCAAATTATCTACTCATAACATGATAAACAATTGAACAATAAACTACTGTACTATATTCCTTGAAGAAATAAAAACAAACAATTGTACATAAGGCTGCGGAAAGATTCTTTAGTGATACCCAAGTCATGGCCGGGATTCCAGGAAATCTATAAATGCACTGTAGGCGGTAGGCCTAGCTGCTGGCTGTACACTTATTAAATTGTAGCCTACCGGTAATCTGGCTAAAAAGTTACCGGTATACAAAATGAGAACATAGAGGCAGGGTGCAGATCCCACTTTGGACACTAAGTTTGGACTTTGGTTAGGGTAAGTTATTGCAAATCTTCCACTCATAATATAAACTACAATAAAATAAGATACCAGTAGATAAGATACTACTGTAGCCTATTCTTGCCTATAGCCTATACCTTGAAAACAAAAACAAACGGTAAGACTGCGAAAGTATTCTTCAGTGACAGGTCTACCCCTATAATCCCACGGCATGACGGCAAACTGTTATTGTCATAGGCTATAGCCTAGCCAGGGTGTCGAATGACGCTGTTTTTTTGAGTGATAACACAAATTAACTTTCTGTATAATGATAAAAAAATATTAATCCTAGCCTAGGCCTAGCCTACGTATTTTTATATTATTATTTTAAAAGTTAGGCATCTAAAATAGGCCTAGGCTTAGGCCTACTGTGTTCCAAAACTCAAGAGTAGCCTAGGCTAGGTTAGCCTAGCCTTACAAAAAAAAAAAAAAAAAAACAGGAATGTTGGTCTAGGCTAAGTTTAATATACACTTCCCAGGTCATTTTAACAGTTCTATTGCTTCTATATATCATATAATACACCATAGAGTAAGTTTTTAATAACTAGAAAAAAAGGTCATCTTCTAAATAATTACCATAATTGAGGACCTTTGCCGTTCCCGGGTTAAGAGTGGGCTCTGAGTCTTAGCCTACCAGAACCAGATTCCCAGCTGCCTAGCTAACCTTATTTTTTACTGTCTTTAACCTCAAATCTTCCTTGATCTTCATTAGCCTATCAATACATTATACATAGCCCCACTAGTGGGGGCAGTCCTAAGATTGTTGGATAATGGGTTATCCTAAGCCTAATACGCCTAGCCTACTAGCCTAGGCTACTAATTTCTGCTTCAAATCATCATTATCATCATAGGCCTAGGCTAATACAAGTAGGCCTAGGCTTATCTGAAAAAATAATATGCTTGGCTACTTACAAAATCGCTGTTTGGTGCTTGCTAGAAGTCAGGTTTATCCAAAGTATCACCTTGAACTTATACCTTATATATAATGAGTTCCCCAAGATTAATATGCACAATTTTAGAATGTGTAGGGCACTCGCACGTCACATGAAGTCAATGTTATATTCCAGCCCCTTAATTCACTCTATTTTTCCACAAATATATCGATAAATAACAGCTAACACATTTCCAAGTGTTACACAGTTGATTGGCGGCAAGCTAATTTGACGTCATCATTGGATTATTCTCGGAAACACCACAATGGAAAACATAGCTGCTATTAGTTCGTTGTTTTCCATTGATCCAACCACATATATACCCCTGAAAAACCAATAATTCATCATAAAATCGTACTAGGCCTAATTTATAGCTTACCTTATGCCTCAAGGTCTTGCGCTCTTTGTCAAACACATGAAATTGATATTCATTCACTATTTTTAAGAAATTAGAGACCCCATAAAATTAACACAGGCTTCAAACTTAAATTAATATTTTACATTAGGCTATTCATTTCAGTGAAATTCAGTCAATATATTAAACACATGGAGTAGTTTAGTTAATATATACATAGTTTTAGATAAATACCTATTATTATCCTTTAATCTACATATTTTTGAGTATTCGAGTGCCAATAAAATTACGGTAGTTGTGTTCGTCTTGACTCAGCCTTCGGCGCAATATAACATCGGAGTGTAGGGGTACATTGGTAGTTTGTTTGTTTGTTTGTTTTAGCGGACTCTCTCATCCAGGAGTTCGTTCTATGAACGATGGCTGTTTCCTTATTGTAATATATATTTGTTATATTGGTGCTAAAGTCAGTCACCTCATCCGAACCGAACAAGTTGTGTTTTCACAGTGTAAACAAATAGCTTTCATGACTCGAGCTCTGGATTTATCCGTCTATATTTACATTAGTAGCTGCATTTGGACTTCAATACAGGTGATATATAATAGTTCTAAGATCATAGCCAATGTAGAGTACAGTGTAGAGCAAAGCAACTATCGTTTGATGAGTGTAATGTAGAAATAGAATGGCAGGTTTAGCGGGGCTCCCGGCCGCCCCGGGAGTCACAGGCTCTTAGCCAATTTCAGTATCAATATTTTTTCAGATGTTAGGTTCGGGATCACAAAGAAAATGGGCGAATTTTGGCACACTGGTGGTGTGGCTCGTAAATATTGACCCTTTATTTCATTAGCCTATACAGTAGGCCTATACGACTAGGCTACACTAAATCCTTATAAAGTATAGTAGGCCTAGTCATGGGAATGTCCATATGCAGCTGATAATGACAACAAACATAGGCTTAATTATAAGCTGATTAATTATCATAACAAATAGCCTAGGTGCGAAAATGCTTGGCGACTTTGTATTGTAGCCTAAATAGGCCTATAAGTTAGATATGGATGATTTTAACCCTTTCAGACTCATATGACAGAGGTTGCCAGATTAGCAATAAGAAATGAGTTATCTCACTCTTATAATTACCTCCAAAATTAGTGTTCTGCCCACAGTTAACTCAAAGACAACTGCAGAGGTTGAAGTAACTAAACTAAGGGTTTCTAAATAGGCCTACCCCTGATGGTAACAAAGGCTTTAAAGTATCCCTAATAGGCTCAAAATTGCGTCATATGTCGGAGAGGGTTAAAATATAATAAACACCATTATACGTATGCTATAATAGGCTTATGTGTCAGCTACAGACATTTAGACAGACCACCTACTGTATAAATAAAGAATTGTGCAATTGGGTTTAATTCTAGTTTCGCTTTCACAGCATACTGTACTCATAAATGTCTATGGCTACTTTAGAGTTGTCATATACCATACTTAATTCATATATATGTCCAAAGCGGCGGAAATGCATTATAAGGAATTATACCTACTGTAAAAAAAAAAAAAAAAAAAAAAAATCTCCCCATATGCGGCACCATAGCTATTACATAATACTAGGTTAGGTTAGGTAAGTTTGTTAGGTTAAGCTAATGGGTTTAATTCTAGTTTCGCTTTCACAGCATACTCATAAATTTCTATGGCTACTTTAGAGTTGTCATATACCATACTTAATTCCTATATATGTCCAAAGCGGCGGAAATGCATTATAAGGAATTATACCTACTGTAAAAAAAAAAAAAAAAATCCCCATATGCGGCACCATAGCTATTACATAATACTAGGTTAGGTTAATGTAGTTTATTATCATTATATTACGTCTTTTACCCAGCAATTTCCCTGATCTTCATAGTTGGTCGGGAAGCTATGCCTTTACAAATGCGCCTCCCTTTTGTCGCTGTGTACGTGAAACTAGAATTTTACCGGCTAATGTCGTTAATGTAGTTTATTATCATTATTATATTACGTCTTTTACCCAGCAATTTCCCTGATCTTCATAGTTGGTCGGGAAACTATGCCTTTACAACGGCACCTCCCTTTTGTCGCTGTGTACGTGAAACTAGAATTTTACCTGCAATTGAGAGGGTGCAGAGATCCGCGATGTGTACAGTTTCCCATGATGAACCGCGGTAAACATTGCGTTCAGCGCCTCTGTCGGCCACTTTTGGCATTTGTTGGTTGGGAGAATTATAGATTCGAGCCGATCATAAAAGTGCAAATTGGTGAAATCACTTTTCGCTTATAAATATTAGTAAAGACGTCAACTGTACGCATAACGAATAGGCATTAAAGAACTTGGACTTAATCATAAGATACTCACCCAAGCAGAACTGATGATCTCGCAACAATTACTTGATCTTGAGTGAGTTTAATCCGGCACTGTGGTCCGTGGATGCGATTGGATCGTTTCAGCCTTTCTAAAGCAACAATTAAGACTCGCCCTGGGGACGATAGATATGGGATGGAGGAACACACGGACGAACCACACCAAGTCACCAACCTCACGCACATGTTCAATTACAAGAAACAAGAAAGCTCCAATGCGGTGTCCAGGGAAATTAATGTTTAATAAGCACAACACATGCTACATCCGTCTACACTTAAAGTCACGCGCACTGTGGCGCACATGTTACATTGGGTCTGGGGCATTGTGCAGGGTTACCAACGCAACGTACACACCATATCAAACAACAAAATGCTGCTAGATTATTCCGGCAAAAGTCGCTAGAATGTCACGGGATTTTACGTTTATATTATCGCTAGCACAACTGAGTAATATCTAGAATGTCACTTAGCAATGACATTCGTATCACCAGACACCAATAATTATCACTAGATCTAGGCCTATGTGTAAGTAAATACCTCTAGGTGTAGGGCGGCTTTACCATCAAAGATATAAAAACTCAGTTGTTGCTAGATTGAAGAACAGGAGGCTATGTTAGGCTGTTATCGCTAAACAAATGGCGTAATATCTAGAATAGTACTTCCAACTGGCTCATGTATCTTGGCTATGGAATGTTTGTATCCAATAACCAATAATTATCACTAGATCTATATGAAAGTCAATATTTCTAGCTCGTGCATAAAAGAAGCTAACTTAGCAACACGAAGATTTCGTCAACTCCCGTGGTTCTGGTTCAGTGCTTGTCATGTTGGTAGGCTTGGCTGTAGGTCTCCAACGTTTACTTATTGTAAAACACTTGCGTAAGATAATCACGTACAATGACAATAGTATTATATATTGCAGCAATGTTCGTGACTATTAATAATATACTATGAATTCCCATGGCCTTATTTACACCTCGTTGTAGTAAATGAGGTTGAAATTCCCCTATTGGCAGCTTTTCACCACTCCACAACAACAGAACCAAGAGACGGCAATACTGGTTGCTACGACCTTAGCAACCAAATGTTCCTGCTGTTAAATGGATATATGTTTTATATTAATTAAGGTACTTTAAGTCTTATATATAGGTAAGGTAGCTGAAATAGACTGCCTTAATCATAATAGGCCTACTCTCCATCTCTCATATCGGACTATTGAACCAAGCAAAAATATATCAAGTGTTAATTTGTGAAAGCTAACTATATTATATCATTCACGTATTAAAAAAAAAAAAAAATAACAAATAGTTCAACATATTTCGTTTGTTTAAGTTGAAGGCTATGGTGTTGGTTTAGGGTAGTTACGAACTTATGGTAGGTGGTGGTGCCGTGGTAGGCTACCATTGCGCGGTGCAAGTCTTGCCGTCAGTAGGCCTACATCTCTCACTACGTAGGTCATGTTCAGTAGGCTATAGGCTACTATAGTGAATACCTTTGAGTGCAAGTGTTTTAATTTAATCGAATTTTGTTTCGCTTCGGGTTATTTTTGTTCGTAAAATTATATACATGCTGCGAGCCTGCGACAACCTTTTCAATATCTGGTTTGGTATATGCTTTCGATACGGTGGTATAATCGCTCTTGCACATTTCTGACCCTATATTTTTATTAATGCAAATACAATCAACGGGATTGATGTAGCCTATAGTGTAATATGCTTCATAGTAAATGAATGGTATAGTTTTATAAATTAGTAGGCCTATTTATACAATTATATTAAACTACCAGTTCATTCAACAGGGCTAGGCTACTTTACATAGTGAACATGTGAAGAATCCTTGAAGTTTTATGAGTGACTACACTCTAAGACAAGGGATGGTTCGTTCAGACTCCTCGAACTGTTTAGATGAAACCTCGAACTTAAAATACAGGGGATATAGCCTACTAGTTTCGAAAATAACAAATCATCTAAAATGTTCGAAGCTATTTCGGACTGATTCAAAGCTTCCTTTTAATTCTTCATCTAGCATATGCTGTTCGGGTTTTTATAAACCCCTTCTGTACCGGCGACGTATGTTTCATTTCATTCTAGTTATATTTAGACTACTTTGTGCAGTTTATAAAGGATCTGTGGGAAGTAAAAAGGTTAAGTGAGATAGTTCGAAGCCTGGTCATTGCAAGAGGCCTTTAATAAACTGAATAAACTCGTCTAATAGCCAGAATAAAGTGAAAATTATATCGCGGTAAAGAAGGGGTTAAGCAGTTTCAGGAGCCAGAATGAGCTTTGGTTTGTATTTTACAGTGTACAGTCGTCCATATCAAATTTGTAAAGAGTTGGTGATTATTTATGAACGAAAACTAGTGGTAATGACGACGAAAAGAAAATGGCTGTAAAACCGTTATTTGATCATAGTAACTCACTAATGCATACGAACATAATACACTTCTAAATCCATTTTACTAATGTTTATTGCTTCCATCGTAGGCGTTATCATTATGTCCGCCAGCTGTTCCGTTTAACTCGGTTAACATGGGGATCGGTACAGTTGCCAATAACATTATATCTTGCACTGTAATATGGCAGTTAATATAATACAAAGTAGGCTGTGTGCTTCTAAAATATGTGCAAAGCATACACCATAAGAAACTCGCATCTCAAACGTAGCTAACCGTTATTATGCTACATTACATTTTACTAACTAATAAGTTACATTTACATCACGTATTCAGTGTAATAGCTTTGTCCATACTTTTATTCCAAGAGCATGGACAGTCGAGGTGTAAGTTTGTAGGATACATAATCGTAATAATATGATTTAGTTTAAATGGGAAGAACATTATATTATGTTCTGTATTAGATATTGGGTAATATGTAATTCCTATGAACTTAGGTAATTATTGAAAGGGGAGGAAAATATATCCCGACCTGTCCGCGCATGTGTGGAATGAGCGGGCTTCCCGCAAATATTGTCCCGGAGCGGCGGAGGCTGGAGCCTCACTTGCTCTTCAAACACCACTGCTACAAGTACTACCTCTCGTGTGCTCTCATTCCATTTCCCACTTAGTATAACCTCGTATTCCCATCAATTCACTGATCATCTATCATCATCCTCATTATGATTTAAGTTTAGAGACTCCCTTTTATCATACCTGTCTACTAAATTAATTTCGTTCACCTTTTGTTGTCACCCAACTCAATCGCCATCTTGTTGCCCTGGTGTCCCACCATAACTCCCTTTTCCCGTCGTCTACGCTCCATTATCCAGGTAATATACGATTGTGTGGTTTATCTATCTACAGTCTATTAAAGCCATCAACTATAGTAATAACCACAATCTTGTCATGAACATGGACATAATATTATACAGTAGTTATGTTAGGCCCCTAGATTGTTGGGGGTAGGCCTATCGGAATTACAATTAACAATGCAAATGCTAATAATAAGTGTTTACCGCACTTTGTAACTATGAACTACACACTTAGGCCTACAAACTATTACAATAGGCCTATTAAAATAAAACAAAACACTATAATAACTGGAGTTCTGCAGAATTACCCCGAGTGTAGGGCCTAGTAGTTGAAATGGTAGGCTATAGGCCTAGTGACAAGGTAAAATTAGCGTATATATATATATACCGTATTTAGGAGAATTTCAAGACAGCTGCTAAGATAGTTATTAACCTGTTTTAACAAATAAGTTAGTCTAGAATGTCGTCATCCCGTAGTAGGCCTATAGTGCATTCATTATAGGTAGGCCAGAAATTGTAACCCCTAATCTATGCATATGCCTAAAAAAAGGGCTGTACATTTCCACACCTATTCCCTTGCTGACTTCCCAAATTTTAAAAAGATTAGGTCGATTACTCTAGTAGTAATTGAGGTTAGTGATCACTTTTTCTGGCCTACCTATAATGAACAGGGTATAGGATAGTCACACCAAAGTCCTTGATCATGGGGGTAAACTACTGTATAACTGTCCAAATAAAGGTTAAGAGGAGGCTATATATCTTGACTCCGTTCAACTTCATGCTTAGCCCCATTTGTTTTAAGATTTTTAGATGTTTGCCCCACTAATTTGGCAATTTTAACTTTTTAAGACCTTTCGCCCAATTGTTTTGTCAATGTTAACTCACTGAGCACCAGTTAATTAAAAATAAAAGTACACCCCAGGACCAGCAGGTTGTAAATTTTGTTTTTAGTCTTGTTTTTTTTCCCCAGAAAACACCTGGAATATGCTAGAAATGAAGGAAAAACCAAAAAAAAACGGTCCCCCAGGTCATTAAGGGGTCCTACGGGGCGGGGCGCCCGAAAGTCGGAATTACAAGAGGGGAAATGGGTAGGCAAAAACATGTTTTTGCGCGATCACGTGCACGCGGTTGGACTTTGAGGGTTTTCAACCATCAGCATTGTTGCATGGGATACTTACGCAGTTCCCATACAAATCTGAGCCCTCTAGGTGCCATAGGACGAGTAATAATTAACCCGCGACGCACCCTATGCGGCGCTGGGGTTTAGGGTTACATACATTGCCGACGCTTAACGTGAGTCGCCGGTCCTCAATGGGTTAAGAGCTTTCGCCCAATTTCTGTGTCAATTTTAAGACCTTTTGTGCCATTTAAGTGTTGAAGCTTTACTGCTGAGTGATAGCGAACTTGCAATTTAGGAGGAACTGGCCTTCAGTCAGGACCAATTATATCGAAAACTGTACACATTTATCTTGATGGGGGGGGGGGGGGTCTTAGGGATATTTTTAAAGTTTGATGGAGGTCTAGGAAGCAAACTAAATTAAAACAAATATATAGAGAATAATATTCAATTAAACCATCCCCTTAACCAGAGTCACAGTGTATGTATTGGCAATATATGTAACCCTAAGCCCCAGAGACCCATAGGGTGCGTCGCGGTTAACCCTTTCACGCTTATGACGCAAGTTTGAGTCTATTAGGGATACTTTAAGGCCTTTGTTATCATCAGGGGTATTTAGAAACCTTTAGTTTAGTTACTTCAACCTCTGCAGTTGTCTTTGAGTTAGCTGTGGGCAGAAAACTAATTTTGGAGAGGTAATTATAAGTGAGAGAACTCTATTTCTTATTGCTAATCTGACAACCTCTGAGTCATAAAAGCGTGAAAGAGTTAATTACTCCGGTCCTATGGCACCTAGAGGGCTCAGATTTGCATGGGAACTGCGTAAGTATCCCACGCAACAATGCCGAGGGTTGAAAACCCTTAAAGTTCAACAGCGTGCGCGCAAAAACCTGCGTTTGCATGTTTTTGTCTACCCATTTCCCCATGTTAATTCCGACTTTCGGGCGCTCCTTAGGACCCCTTAATGACCTATGGGATCGTTTTTTTGTGGTTTTTCCTTGATTTCTAACTCATTCCAGGTGTTTTCTGGAAATAAACGTTTTTTGACAACCTACTGGTCCTGGAGTGTACATTTATATTATATTGCCTGGGGCTCAGTGGGTTAACAATGAATTAAGCCCCTTTCCCACCCACAAGAATCACTCGCCGACTGCCACTAGCCTCAACCTCAAATTGTGATGAATATTGTGATTTTCAGCCCGATTGTGTTAAACGGAAGCGCTATAAGTTTACTTTCGGAATGACACGGAACACCACGAACGTACGTACAATGTACCTATGGAGTCTTGCGAACTGTGACAACCTACGGAGCAATGAAGAAGAGCTTGGAATAGGCACGACCCAACCACAGCATCCCACTCAATCCCATGAATTGCCAATACAAGTTAGACAACCCACGACTTTTGCTTCTGATCACTGTAAGTTCAAGTACCTGTGACCTGAAGACCTCATTAAGTGACCCGTGTTTAGCCTGGCTTTACTTCACAGCAATAAGATCGGGGAACAGTGAAAACGTGTCATTTGAATATATTGAAGCATATAATTCAAGTTCATGGAAATGCAGTGAATGAATTACTGAACCCGAAGTTATTCATTGTATCAATAAATTACAAGATGGGGAGACTGACAAAACTTTTACTTTTTAAGAATAATTGCAGTGTTCAAAGTGATAAATAAATCACAAGACATCCTAGCTTCTAGCAATTTAGAAATAAACTGAGGACAAAAGATTGATACATTCCTCGTTTGGTTAGGCCTATAATCCTATTATTGAATTACTACTCACAGAAGTCCTGGAGACTCCAGCTGCAGTGCGTTCCGTTGACATCAAGCAACAAATTGTTTCGTGCAAGCACTTGGCTAGGCTAGCAGAAGGCTACCCTCAGTAGGCTGAAAGGGACACTATTATAGCTAGCATTTTTGTGCTTTGCATATCAGCTGGTCGCGCATAACATCCATCAGTGATAGTTTTCATATACATGTATTCGTATAATATAGCACCGAAATTGCGAAATTGTTTGCACTACGAAAAGTTATTTTGTAACTACCAGAAATTAGGCTTTGATGTATTATGATCCCGTGGTGTAAAAAGAATGCAAAAACAGCGGAAAATTTAATAAAACACTCCACAGCTAATTATAATGATGCAACACTAATATCCACTATAAACACTTGCTTATAACTGTAGCCTAATGGCTCTTAGGTTATGTTGTATTATACTAAAGGTAAAGAGTACTCTGATGATCAGGCCTATTGTTTTATACCTCGCATTATTTGTTTAGTAGGCTACTTACAAGTTTTCGTGTACCATAAATAATTTAATACATAATTGCATGTGTGATGTATTGTTACATATTAATAAAAAAAAAAAAAAAAAAAAGGTAACTTTAAGGACAAACCGGGAAAGTTTGGTGAACATGTCAAGATATTAGGCTATGCACAAAATTATTCATTCTACACTGTAACATATATTCTTTCTCTCAATGGTGCTGACCATTGAGTAATTAACGATTATCTGGGCATGACATTGTAATAGTAGGCTATTGTACAGAATACATTAAAATAAAAAATAAATCGCTCATAAAAAGATATTTGGCGAAGAAAAGTCCTGTATGGTGTCACTCGTGTCCTGGAGGCTACCAGATTTGATTGATTTAATTTCTGCATTGCTAACACATTTTAATATACACAGTTTTAAAGTCGCCACTTCGATAATGTTGCCAACTGTAATACAAATTCCCAGAATACCTCTAAAAGTGACACAACTTACAGGTTAGGCTATATTCCTAAGTTTCGTGTATAGGCCTGTCGTAAAGGTTGTCTTATGATTGTTCGTTCTGTCAAGTCTAGGTAGTTTTGAGTGGCTTCACACTTGATACGAATATTCCGATAGGCCTGTTCAATCCGTCCAATCATTCACACACAAGTTCAGAATACATTTAAAATGCTTTTATACAAAATATTCAGTCTGATGGCCTGTTGAATTGAGAGTGTACCATGGCCATGGTAGCTTGGGCTTAGTCCGATATAACTAATATTCACGATGATTTAGAGGGTAGGTATTTATTTATTGTTGCTTTCATTTAATAATATATATTAATGGAGCAATGGTGAAGCCAACTGAATTATCAGACATATAGGAAGAATAATGAAAGTCATAATTTAATATATTGCAGTTTAGGCATAAATTATTTGTGGCAACATTCCGGAGGGATGGACATGATGTCAAATTAATATTTTGCATCTAGAATTAATAATTGCTAGACATTTAATCATGAAATAAGGCCAGTTAGAGTGGAAATAGGGCAAAGCAAGCATTTACACCTTCATTGCTCGCTCTGCTAGGTCAGCCTAGCCCTAGCAACATCTTTTGCCTGCTTGCTTTGTTAGCCTAGCAGAGCGAGGAAGCAATGTCGTTCTGTTCGCCTATCAAAATATTTTGACAAGCAATGTTTTGCTTGCTGTCAACGGAACGCACTGCAGGTCTAGCTAGATCCACAACACTAATATGGTGGTTGTGTGTGGTGGACGTGATTTCTGTATTTATATTTATATAATTGGTTTTGATTTCTCCCTATATAATTTATTTTCAAAACTCTCCACAGAATTTGCGTCTATTACCCACTCCAACAAATCGTTCCAATTATCAACTATTCTACAAGGAAAGGAATATTTCTTTATATTAAGCCGCGACCTGGGTTTGAATATTTTCTTAGAATTGCCTCGAGTCACACTGTCCTCTCTTATCTGGAAGATGTCCTTACAGCAGTCTTCGTCATATATCCCGCTGATAATCTTATAAGCTTCTATTAAGTCCCTGTGTGATCTTCTATAGGTAATAATGGCAAATTTCACACCCTTAACCTCTCCTCGTATGAAAGACCCTTCATATGTGGCAAAAGCTTGGTGGCCCTTCTCTGTACATTTTCCATTGCCATGATATCCTTGACCAAGTGTAGGTTCCACACTTGATTAGCGTATTCGAGGTGGGGTCTCACCATGGCTACGTACAATGATTTAAACATTGTTGCATTCAAGCTATCGAAAGATTGCTGATTTCCACTAACTTATTTGCTATGTGAATGTTTTCTGTGAGATGTGCTGAAAAGGTAAATTTGTCATCAACTATAGCTCCTATATCTTTCTCAGCAGTGATCGGTCAAGTGATAGCCTTCATCCTTTACGTTCGTTTTGCCTATCATGTATTTGCTTTTATCTGGATGGAAACTCAGTAGCCATTTGTCGGTCCATGATTTCATCTCGTCGAGATCCTCCTGCAGCTTATGACAGTCCTCCATGCTTGTAATGTTTCTGAAGACCTTTGTATCATTGGTATGTTATGTTTATTTGCTGTTCATAGTTTGTTTCTACTGAACTGACTGACACATCAACACCACCAACGTCACTATATACTTAAGTCTACCTGGTGTAGGGTGGGTCTTTTTGGAACAATCTCCAAACCAATGGAATGAAGGAGGTCATTCCATTGGTTTGGAGATTATAACACTTTTCACCTCATTGGTTTAGCGATTATAAGACACTTCACCCCATTCAGGTGTCATTTCTTTCTTTCTGGGAGAACGATAGCGAACTTACAATTTAGAAGCCGGCCGGAACATTTTTCTACCGAATAATGTACATACTTATCTTGAAGTGTGTCTGGGTGGCGGTTTTATATTTTTAGTTTGAAGTTGGTCTCGGGAGGTGTTTTTCTTAATCTAGAGGGAAACTTAAAAATACGTTGGTAAAAAATGGCAACAACAATCAAAACCCTCAATAATTATATAACAAAATACCATAATAACACTCAGAGGCGTTGCACCCGATAGTAGGCTACTGTCACCACAACAAACACACCGTAGTAGATAAATATTATTCACTCACATAATCATATCCATTCATTCACATGCTACCGCTCCGTGTTTTACGATCATATCAAAGTGACATTTCAACTTTTATTTTTCCCATAGATGATAGTTATTAGTCGCCTTCATCCATACAATTTGGTATTTAATGTAATTGGAAAACTAAGTAGTATATACTTCTTCATAAATAATAAAAACCTAACTTCTTTCAATATGCTCCTTAAACTACATGGAAATTATGAGTATCGACATAAACTATTTTGTGAATCTAGTCAGACATTTAACTATGTTTGTATATTTTATACATCCGTGAATATCCGAGGTGATACAGGTATGCTATCTGATTGTTTTGATATTTGTTCTGTACCAAATGTACAAGTCTTCGGGTACAGTACATGCGTGAGGATAAGGCCTTTCAAACTTATGCCTGGACACAAGACCATTGCAAGATATGCAGTTATAGCAAGGGGGAAAGATGTATTTGAGAAAGTTATTGAAAGAGTTTGTTGGAAAGGCTGAACACGGTTCACTCTTTGATTAGAGAGTAAGACAGCACATACGTAGTAGTATATTACATAACATGTGCCTTAAATTATCAGTAAAGGGGGAGGTATTCAGTGAAAGGGTTTAGAAAATATAATTAGATGAACTAGCATTAAAACAGAGAGAATGATAACTTGATAAGTGCAAAATTTAGAGAGGAGTGTCAGAGGAGAAGAGTAAAATATAAGAAATAACTTTGATTCCACCATTTATTAAATAGTTGTAGAAAGTGACCCAGTACACAAATGGGAACTATACACTCCTGTAATGAGCAAGCTGTTGCCTGGGGGAGAACAGATGACGTAGGTGGAGTATGAATTATTATTTTAGCAAGCTGTTATAATATAAAGAAATCCTTCTAGGAAAGATCGGGAGTAAAAACGAGAACTTAATTTTTATTGTTAAAGACAAGAGGACATTTATGAGGAAGTTTTATCGAGTTTAAAGATGTTTTATGGTACTGCAAACAATAACGATTTCTTAGCCTCTGTCGGAGATAATAGACGGGTCAGAAAAAAAGTGCTATGGCCTCTGGTGAGTTCTGATAAATCATTAGGAAGGAGTGGTGATCGTTCACAATAGCAGGATAAAAGAAAACTTTTGAAGAATGGGCAGACAAAAAGATAGATAAAGAAGCATTTTAAAGAAGGCTAATGGGGTGCCAAATTTCCCAGCCAATCGCCTAAGAGTTATAAATTGTGAACATCAGTCGGAGCAGCAAGCAGAAAAGAGGCGAGGCTTTACAATCCTCACAGCCAATCAGCGCGCGCAGCATTACCTGTGCCGTCGGAGGGCGCATAAACAAAAACAAGAGCCATGCTATTCTAGCTTACACAGGATTGAAACCAGCATTCGCAGGGATAGGAGAGACTACTTCACCCAAACTGGTAGAAGCAAACCAGCTAGGTACAATACCAGCTTCTCCAGTTCCTAAGACTGGCACAATCCCAAGTTCGAAACTAGGCGCCAGGTCACAATAGACTGGTGGCAAGTGTTGTTAGTAAACAGTGCTCACATTTGTGGTCGCAGACTAGAACACTAGCAGCCGAGACTCGCCTCTACCAAATCGTGCACTGCTAGTGGTCAGAGACCTAGCCTACAAGCTGAGCAAAAAAAAAAAAAACAGAAAGACCTAGCCAGACAAAATCCAGGCCCAGCCAGAAACAAGCGTAAAAGAGTAGAAATAACAGTTCAATATGCCTACCACGCGAAAAATCACTAACTCCCTATCCGACACCAGGGAAATCATTAAAATAATACAAATACTTAGTGTGTCTCTAGCTTTAGTCCCTTCTTGCTTGTTCGTATTTTGTCCCCTTCCGGGAAAACAAAACAACCAATTACTATCCTTGAGTTTTCCCCAGTTAATTTTCTTATTTTTCTAGTTCTACGTAATAAAGGTTATTTTTTGTTTTAGAATTAATTATGAAAGAGACCCCAACATCAACTCGCGCACACTTTTATCTTTAGTGATTTCCACAGAGTAAATATTTGTCTATGATTAATTAACCCTTACTGTACCGGCGACGTTCTTTTGTACTGTATTCTGGCTATATTTACACGATTGTATGCAGTTTAGGGAGGATCTGTGGCAGTAAAAAGAGTTAAGTGATATAGTTCGAAGCGTTTTAATGGCCGGAGACACTTCCTAAGCTGAATAAAATCATCTAATAGTTGCCAGAATATTACGAAAAAGACGTCGCCGGGACTGTACGGGTTAAATACAGAAAATATCGTCAAGAGATAGAGAAAACGTGAACTCTTGAGTATAATAAGACTAGCTTCGCTAAAACTCCACTCTTGAGATATATATATATATATATACTGTATATATATATATATATATATATATATATATATATATATATATATATACCGGTATATATATATATTCAATACAGTATTTTTATAATTTCCATGTGTACTAAAATATATATGTTCACCTCTAACTGAAAGTTATAGTTTGCTGATCCTAAGAACCTACAAGTTAAAACTATTTACACAAATACACCCAACCACGTGTAACGCGTAGGCTTACCTACTGAATTAGAGAACGTAAATAAAAGAATGCGTATTTTACTTTTTTGCTGTAACTAGTAAAGTATCATTTCTTTAGCTTTGTGATTTGCACCTTTTTATTATTCGGCTATGACTCCTACAAACTATATTTTCAGTTGTCTTGTGAGCGTCGTGTTACTATACTGTAGTCTATTTGTTGTAAGTAGGCGAGAATCCATGGCCTCTAACCTCTGTAACTAAAAAACGACTAGAGTAGTCGAGCTAATATTTCTACCATTTGGGAAGAGGAGGTCAAGGAATAGATGTAGAAAATTACACCCAATTTGTTCTAGCCCCTTTTTGAGTTACAGAGGATAGAGTTTATGATTTCTCGCCATTTACAGCGAATAGACTAATAGTATGCTATGTATTTTTGTAGCGTTATTGTGTGATTCATTATTCCTGTTGTGTATAAATCAAATTGTTGTGCTGTGCCTATTATTTGACTTGTCTTTGTTTGATTGTATTTAATACTTATATCTTCCTTTTAGGAGAACTCACCGTTACCAGATTTGCTCAAGTAAATTAATTATAAATGTATTCGGTAAAGAATGTTACATTAGTGGGTATTTCTATAATATATTTTAAAATTTGTAGATTTCACTCTTTAAAAAAAATTGATATATAAAGGGTAATTGAGTGTCCATAATAATCTACCCATTGAAGGGTATATTGGCGGTATTTAACCCATCAGGCATATAAATTAAAATCACCGTAGATATACCCAATGATCTTTTATACTTTTTTTTCAAACCCTTTTTATAACCTTGATGTCATACTATGTACCAGTTTAGTTACAGCCATATGTTAATTTATGCACTCACATATTTTACAGAACAGTTTACCGAGGGTCCTGTGGCCAGAGCGCCCCGCCCAGCCCCCCACTGCCGGCAAATGAACCCAGGTACTAAGAGGCAGTAAATTAGTGGCACTGAGCGGTCGCATCTGGCTCCCCCGACACTTATTACACACCAGACGCAAACGGTGCCTCTTTATGTGGTAGGGGGAGAGAGAGTGTGTTTGTGTGTGTAGTGTATCAGTGTGTGTGGTGTATTAGTGTGTGTATGTGTTGAATATAACTTAATGCACAGGGTTCGAAACATTCTCAGTGGTTTATGTATATATATATATATATATATATATATTTTTTTTTTTTTTTTTTTTTTTTTTTTTTTAACTAATAATTCGGTGGTGATAAAGCATCTCAGTTCCTGGTGCTAAGGTCCACCATAGAACTTTGGTGATGGCGCCCACAAAATTAGGCAGCCGGTAATCCCTAACAAATGCGACATAGGTTAAAAAATCTCCCTGGGCTGTAGAATGGCAACCTAATTAGGTTAACAAAACTCCCTGGGCTATAGGATGGCAGCCTAATGAGTAGTGATGGACAATAGCTTGTTTCAAACAACGGAAATTGGGAGGAATCATCGCTTGGGTCTGCCGAGATAATGGCTGCTTACACAGCTGTAAGGATTGTGTTGTTGGTAGCAACGGCAGTGCTTGCGAGTGATACGGCAGTGGTGGTAAATTGTGCAGCTGGTAAATTGGCACATGGTTTGTTGCGGCTATGGTAGTTTTCATCGTGGGTGACACAGCAAGTTTGTTAGTGGGCAACACTACATTCAGGGGCCCTACCTGCCCAGGGTTTGGTTAAAGGATTTATTGTGAGTTTAACCCTTAATTAGCGGCTCACCACATAAGTCGTATTTAATAAAGCTGGACTATGTGGCGGCGCTCGACATAGGTCGAGTGGCAATTTCAGCACGTAATGTTGCTGAGAGAGAGAGACAAGTGGTGGCAGGAGAGTAGCGAGCGTATGACTGCTCCAGACCACCGCGGCGAACATACTGACACGAATCCCAGCTCCCTCCTCCCTCTCTCACTCGCTATATAAGGAATTGTATCGGGAAAGTGGCTAATTACATGCTTTTTGCACTCGCGTTGCACGGTTATTGCAAGAAAACTAGCCATCATAAAAGGATCGTTATGGTGTCATTCGAAAGCTCTGTTTATGCCCTTTCAGGGATAGGTACTTGTTTTACGTTCTGGGTCTTATTTAGGCATGAAAATGATCACGTAAACAGCCCTATTTTGGCTAAAAACACCCCGCTGGGCGGTACATATAAATAAACCGCATAGGCCGCTCGTAAGGTGTTAAAGCACTAATATGGGCTTGTCTAACATCATCTTACTCTTGATAATACGTTTGACGAGGTCTGTTGGAGTCCTCAGCTTACACACCGTGGGCGAGAAGGGAGGCAGGAGGAGGCTTATATGCTCTAGTTGCCCTGAAGAACGCACAGGCTGGGGGACTGTTGGAAATTTTCTCAGGTCTACAATTTCGAATGTTAACCACTGGCACGGTATTTGAAGGGTTCTTTTTACAAATGTTTAAACACCATGTCTTCGTGAGGCCTATCGCACTTACTGGGTTTTAAGGCGAGATACTATAGCCTTCGTTCTGTTGCATTACGCGAGTGGGGGTGAGTTTCACGTCTGGCTGGTTCTATACCTATACTTGTTAGATGTAAATAAGCTGATTTATATCTGGTAAGGAGAGAGTGTGTGTGTAGAAGTGGGAATGATTTGTGGGTGTTTTGCTAGTGTGTACTGTATATGTGTTGTGCGTGTGTGTCTAGGGTGCGTTTGTGAGAGAGCGAGAGAGTGTGTGTGTGTGTGTGTATGTATGTATGTATGCATGTGTGGCTCCCTCAACACGCAAAACATACCAGAAGGAAGTGACTTCTTTATGTGGTTTGGAGAGAGTATATGAGAGTTGTATGTATATGTGTTGCTAGTGTGTGTGTTTGTGTGTATATGTTTGCTAGTGTGTATGTGTGTGTGTGTGTAGTTGGTTAGTGTGTGTCAGTGTGGGCGAGTGTCTCATATGACTCGGGACAGTTATTACAGACCAGCCGTAAATTACTGGTGAAGAGAGAGTGTTGATTGTGGGAGTGGTGTGTGTGTGTTTGTGTGTCGTTAGTGTGTATCAGTGTGGGTGAGTGTCTCATCTGGCTCCCTGGACATTTATTACAGACCAGACGTAAAAAGGCTCCCTTTTTATTTCGTGGGGAGAGAGATTGTGGAGTAGTCTACGGATTGGTTGCTCGTCTGTGGGTGTATCATTAGTGTGTGTATGTGTTGCATCTGGCTCTCCCAACTCTTAATGCAGACCAAACTGAAACAGCTCCTCTGTTAAAGGTTAGGAGAGAGTGTGTGTGTTGCTACTGCACATGTGGGTTATTAGTGTGTGTGTGTGTGTGTGTGTGTCCGTCCCCAACACTCATTGCAGACCAAACTGAAATGGCTCTTCTGTTTAAGATGAAGAGAGTGTGTGTGGTTGATATTAGTGTGGTTTTACAAGTATGTGTGTGTGAACGAGTGTATTTTGTCAGTGTGGAAGCGTGGGGTGGGGTAGGGTAGGGTTTGAGTATGTGTTTGTTACAAGTCTGGATAAACTGTATAGGACCTAAGGTCTATCTCCAAGCGTAAGTATCGGTTTCCACTGTTATATAGTTGGGGTTCTGCTGTCTGTACATAGTTAAGTCCTGGCCATCTTTCTTGGATCGTAAGGTCCGTGTGGTTAGTTCATCTATGCATAATAATTCTCGCTAATTCTTTGCATCGCAAGAAAGTCAACGGAACGTTGTGACATTCCACTTGGTGATCTGAAAGCTCGCATAATTATAACTTTGTTGCGAAATCGTGCGTTAAATTTTCAGTTAGCAAATAATCATGCAAAGCTAAATTCTCAACGTGTTAATGACTACGTTTCACAATTGTGTTTTCCCGTTATAACTAGTCGCTATAATATGTTTGTTTTCTGTTGACGGTAGATATCCACGTTCCTATCTTGATCACTTAGTTATTATGAAGATTTTGTGTCGGCATATTTTGTCAATTGTCAACATGTAGTAGGAATATAATGCAGAAACAGTAGTTTCATATTTTTCCATTAATAACCGAGAAACCAGATGGAAAGATATTGAATTTGCCGTCAACTGAAGTAAAACCGACTAAAGTTGCCTATTGTGTGAGATAAATATTGTAAGCTGTGCTACAATATAATGTATTGTAGTGAGTTCCTAATGTCTATGCTAATAATATGGTTACAGAGCGGGCTTGTGTTTGTTTACTTAATCAAACTCATTGTGAATAGTCATGTCAGTGTTTAATCTTCTAGGTAATATACTAGTAGATTTTCCAACATCGGCATTACTTTAATTGATTTCATTAGTTAGGTTTATTTGTAAAATGATTGGTGGATTGGTGAAAAATAATATGAATATAGTCATAGGCAGGAATTTCTGGACAATATTTTGAAACAAGTATGATACACTGGCAAATTATGTTAATCTGCTTGAGCTACACAAAATAGATAACTGGAATTCACAAATTCATGCTCATAGTCTGGTTATTATAAACTAGAAGTTGTCATTCATGATCACGACTGTACAGCTACTGACAAATGTTCGCGAGCTCTTGCAATTATCTTTATGCAAATATAACCCTTTAGATTGATGTTAACCCGGCGAGCGCACGCAGGGTGTAGTGGACACCATGTAACTGGGCGACAATATTAGGCCTCCTTCCCACCTAAAATAGTCATTTTACAATAAATATCGTTATTACTTATTCATATGCACCTATTTTACGTTTAATATGAAGATAGTAACATGTAACAACAATAAAACAAGTGGGAATAGTGGTTGTATGGTCAAAATCGCGAATTATAGTCAGCCGGTCCATTCATGCATTGTGGAGCAGAGCAAGCCAGACCCTCCCCTCGCGAGGCCTCAAGCTTGACTGACTCATTCACCCACACCCTACCTTACGCAACACACTCGATAGTCACATGACAACACAATGGAACCGGCCTGGAGATGTTTACACGAAAATATACCAATGAATAAGTGAATAACAGGGAAAATAGGTGATAATGTCTCACTCCCTAGACTGGAAGCCCTCACAGGCTTCACTGTTCATTGTAAAGCGGTGAATGTTAAGGCTCTCAGCCTATGCCCGAGAGGAAGTAAGTTGGAATATAGAAAAAAAAAAAAAAAAAAAAAAAAATGAAGGGGGGGGGGGGATTTTGACAGATGTGGAGTAGTGATAGGAGGTATGGAGAGGAATTATCTCGCTTAATAACCATTTCACTTATTTTAAGTACTACTGTGGCCTTTTAAAAGTATGTTTTTTAGGCCTTACCTCTTAACCTAAGAAGTGCGCATGGGGGTAATTAGAAACGTCCGCCTGTGCTGACGTATTTGAGCTGTTTCCATCACTAAAATATTCATTTTACCATAAATAGCATTAATACTTATCCATACACGCCTATTATGGGTTGCTTATAAAGGTATTAACCTGAAACAACAATCAAATGAGTGAAAACAACGTTTGGATGGTCAAAATCGGAGATACAGGCCGCGAGTTATATAATGTATGGGTGAGGCAACCTGCTTTCCCGCCAATTTCCCCCAAGGCCACTGAGACACAGTCGATCGATACTCTCTCTCTCTCTCTTGCACTCGCTTGCTAACAGAGATGACAATGCCCTGCTTGCAACTCGCTAATGTTAGCACGAAAATATACCTCAGAATAAGGGAATAACAGGGAAAATAGGTGATAACTGAAGGAGGGGAGGGAAGGAGGGGAGGTAGAGGAGTGATATTTTGAATGGCCCAGGGGCAAAAAAAAAAAAAAATTATGTTTAAATTTTTTTTTTTTTTTCTGACTCAAGAGTCTTCCCGCAGTCCGCCGGGGGAACTCTTAAGAGTCTTCCCGCAGTTCCCGGGTTAAGAGGGTCCTTGGCCTTGCCCACCAAAACCTCTTAAGAGTGTTCTCGCCGTTCCCGGGTTAAGATCAAATCAGCCATTTATTAACCCTTTGAGTACGAGCGACGTGTGCTATATTATATTCTAGCTATATTTAGACGATATTATGCAGCTTAAAAAGGATCTGTAGCAGTTAAAAGGGTTGGTTGAGATAGATGGAAGCCTTATTATTGCTAGAGGCCCTTCCTAAGCTGAATAAAATTGTCTAATAGTTGTCAGAATATGATAAAAATTACGTCCCTGGTACAGTACGGGTTAATGGTATTAATAAATGTACAGTAATGCTTATTTGATCAGAACATCAATCTAAATGGAAATATTGGCATAACAAAAATCCAAGAGCTCACGAACATTTGGCAGTAGTTGTACAGTCGCGCTAATAAGTCATGCCCAGCTGTCATTACCTTTGGCTTGCTCTGTGCTGAATTTATGATGTCTGACAGATGTTAAATAGGGTGGGTAAGTGTAGGAATATGTTTGTATATTTCACTCGATATGAAGAAATGAAGCTTAGATATTGCTGATACCAATTATTGATCAAAACATAATTGGTGCCGAGACATCACTTATTAGCGCGATTGTACACTATTATAAGCTGGATATAGTGCACAGTGAATGGAATAAATGGCCAAATAAGTCGTGTCGCCCCTGTCATTACGTTTTGCTCTCTGTGTGTTGTATTATTGTCTGTCGGATGTTGACTAGGATGTGTATAGATAGGAACATGTTTGTATGTCTCACTCGAAACGATAAATGTATGCTTAGATAGTGCTGATACCAATTATTGATCGAAATGTACTTGGTGCCGCGACATCACTTATTTGGCAGACTGTACATGGGCATATATCTTAAAGTTCTTGTTCAAACAATTTAATTAGTGTGTCAAGATTGTTCAATACAAGTTGTACCACCATTCACTGTAGACGATTGTACAAAGACGTAAGAGACTATTATACTTCTCGTTTATTAATCTCTCTCTCTCTCTCTCTCTACTCTACTCTACTCTACTCTTCTATCTATCTAACTCAGTGTATATATATATATATATATATATATATATATATATATATATATATATATATATATTGTAAGTTCAACACCAGGAAATTAGTGAAAGAAAATACTTTCAGTAGATGCCTTTATCATTTTGCGAGAGAGTACAATTCACTCCATTTTCATACAGCTGTCCCGCATCAATAGTTAATAAGCAATCATATGCGATTATGTTTTTTAATCAATTTTTCTCATAATCATACGCTTCTCATTGCGCCTGATTGCATGGCTGAGTTAACAAACATTCAATATCCTCTGACTTTAGTTGGCACACTCGCATATCTGAATAATGCATTAGGAGGGCTACAGACAAATATAAAATGCACGGTGTGAACACTGTTTATATGAGTGCTGCATTAATGTTATTATTATTATTATTTATATATATATATATATATATATATATATATATATATATATATATATATATATATATATATATACCCGGTATATATATATATATATATAAACTCTATAGGTATGAAGACAAAAGGCAGGTTGCCTGTAACGAGTGTCTCCCCCAAAGCCAAAGGAGTGACGGAGCCAAATTCAAGGGACGTTGGAATCAAAATGCCTGGACACACAAAGTTTAAAGCAGTTTAAGTCATAGGATGAAGGAAAAATTGATTGAGGGAGAGAGTTCCAGAGTTCACTTGTTGAGTAGAAGCAAGACTGAGAAAATTTGCCAATTCTTGGGTTGGAGAGCTGGACAGAATTTGAGTGGGACTGTGTTGAAAGGCGGGTGCCTCACACTCGCCGCATGGGAGGGGGTATCCACTGAGAGAGCTCCGAAGAACACCGATTGTTGTAATAGCGATATAAGAGTGAAAGAGATGCAACATTGCGGTATGTAGAAAGAGATTGTAGAGAACTAGTAAGAGGAAGTAAGTTGATGAGGTGAAAGGCTTTTGATTCTACTCTTTCGAGAAGTGCGGTATGGGTGGAGCCTCCCCACACATGCGAACAATACTCCGTACAGGGGCGCACTGTGCCTCGATACAGAGCAAGGAGCTGTGCGGGGGTGGAGAACCCACAGAGACGGTTGAGCACACCTAACTTTTGGGAAGCTGTTTTAGAAAGAGTAGTAATATGATGTTTCCAAGAAAGGTCAGATGAAAAAGATAACCTAGAATATTGAGAGAAGATGAAAGGTCAAGTTGTGTACAGTATTGTTGAAGAATAGTTGATAGTCCTGTGGAAAATTGTGATGGAGAGATAGAGGGAGAAACAGAGTCTTGGAAGCAGTGAAAGTAACAAGATTTTATTTGCCCCAATCAGAAATGATTGATAGATCAGAAGATAGGTTTTCTATGGCCTCGTCACGTTTGTTTTGGAGTGCTTGCATGCTGGGTTGATGTGAAAAACTAGTTGAATAGTGTAAGGTAGAGTCGGCAGCATATGAGTGAATAGGACTAGAGGTACAGTTGAGTAGATCATTAATGAATATTAGAAAGATAATTGGAGACTGGACAGAACCCTGAGGAACACCGGAGTTGATAGGTTGTGTAAGTGAGCTATGGCCGTCCACAACTGCAGCTATGGAGCGGTCTAAAAGGAAATTAGAGGGATAGAAACCGAAGGAGGGTAGTTTGGAAATTAGAGATTTGTGCCAGACTCTATTGAAGGCTTTTGATATGTCTTGCGCAATAGAAATAGTCTCACCGAAGTCCCGAAAGGAGGATGACCAAGAATTAGTAAAATAAACAAGAAGATCACCAGTAGAGCTGCCTTTAAGGAAACGTACTGGCGATCTGAAAGTAGATTATGGGAAGATAAATGCTTAAGAAAGTTTGAGCTAAGAATAGTTTAATAAACTTTAGAGATGCAAGAAATGAGAGCAATTGGACGATAATTGGAGGGTTGGGAGCAGTCACCCTTCTTTGGGACAGGTTAAATAAGAGCAAACTTCCAGCAAGAAGGAAAGTAGTTAAGAGGAAAGACAGAGACGAAAGAGTTTGCCTAGGCAGGGAGTCAGCACGGAAGAAAAGTTTTTGAGTACAACAGGAGGAACACCATCCAGTCCGTACGCCTTCTTAGTATTAAGCCCAGAGAGGGCAGAAAATACATCCTTAACCCTCTCACGACCATATGACGCAGAGGTTGCCAGATTAGCAATACTAAATAGAGTTCTCTCACTCTTATAATTACCTCTCCAAAATTAGCTTTCTGCCCACAGCTAACTCAAAGACAACTGCAGAGGTTGAAGTAACTAAACTAAAGGTTTCTAAATACCCCTGGTGGTAACAATGGCATCCCTAATAGGCTCAAAAATACGTCAAGAACGTGAGAGGGTTAAAAGAGATTTGAGGGATGATTCCGGAGGGTTGAGAGGGAGGAGTAGCGCCGGAATCATCCAAAGTGGAGTTTTTAGAAAAAGTTTGAGCGAAGAGTTCAGCTTTGTCAGAGGAAGAGGTGACAGTGGTACTGTCAGAGTGGAAAAGAGGAGGGAAAGATGAGGAAAGGAAATGGTTAGAGAGGTTATTGGCTAGATGCCAAAAGGTTTGTGAAGAGCTAGAGTTGGAAAATTCAGAGCATTTGATATTGATGAAAAAGTTTTTGGCGAGTCGAAGGACCGATTTGGCTTGATTCCGGGATGAGACATAAAGTACTGGATTCTTGAGTTTGAATGCGACAGTACCATTTGAATGCTTCCTCCTTATTTTGGACAGCAGTAGAACAAGCATGAGTAAACCAAGATTTTTGTGAGTTAGTTTGAGAGAAATAAATTGGTACGTATGCTTCCATGCCCGAAAAGATTACCTCAGTAATGCGCTCGGCACTCTCCGAGGGTCCCTCGCCACGGAAACATAAATAATTCCATGGGAAATCCAAGAAGGACTGCCGAAGAGCCTCCCAGTTGGCAGCGCCGAAATACCACAAGCGCCACCGACTTGGGGCGTCCGAAGGCCGTACTGGAGGGACAGGACAGGTGACAGAGATAAGGTTATGATCAGAAGAGCCCAACGGAGAGAGAAGAATACAGTGTAAGCAGAAGGAGTAGAGGTTAGAAATAAGTCAAGGATGTTGGGCTGATCTCCAGAGCGGTCTGGGATATGGGTGGGGACCGTGGGGTGCTGAACTAACTGCTCTAGGTCATTTTGGATAAGAAAGATGTAGGCTTGTTCACCAGGTTGGTCAGTGAAAAGAGAGGAGAGCCACTGGCAGTGGAGAACATTGAAATCTCCTAAGATGGAGATTTCAGAGAAGGGAGAGATAGATAGAGTGTGTTCCACTTTAGAAGTAAGATAGTCAAAGAATTTTGGATAGTCAGTAAAATTAGGGGAGAGATAAACAGCACAGATATATTTAGTGAGAGAATGAAAAGATAGCTTTAGCCAGATAGTTGAAAATTAAGAAGTCAAAGTTGGGAACACGAGAGCAAGTAGATTGTTGAGTACGTACACGCAACATCCACCTTTGGCTTTGAATTGAAGATAGAGATAGTAGGAGGATCATATAGATAAGGGTTAACTGTCTGTTGCCTTAAATAGCTGGTGAGATAAAGTAAGTCAGGTTTGGTAGAAGAGAGATAGTATTCTACAGAGAGGAAGTTTGAGGAATGGCCGCAAATGTTACAAAGTAGAGAAATCAGTGGTGAACGTTGGTAAGCAAAATGCGTAGCCGATATCTCAAAATGGACTCCAAAATTGGTTAGTGTCAAAACAAGGATACAGGAGCCTTTGTGGTGTAGTACAAGTTTAAAGTTTGGTGCAACGGAAAGTTAATGTGAAGAATTTATTGTAGTCATTTTAAATACAACTATAGATTGAAGTACTTGTGATAAAGACTACATGGTTATTATTAACCCATGGACTGCGACCGTCCTCTCGGAAGCCACAGTATTTAAACGTGTAAAAATAACCTTTCAAAACCCATACTAGTGCCGGGAAATGCCTGAAATTTGGGTGACACATTGAAAGTAGTGGCATCTTTCCATACCACATCCTCCACTCCTTCCCCCCTTTATACCTCACCCCCGTCCCTCCCTGAACTTGGCCTTTTACTTTGCACATGTACTAGCAGTTCATGGGTTAATGTAGGCCAGTAAGCAAGCTTGATTTACAAATGAGTTGTGGCAGCAAAATGTTTACATGCTTTAAGAAAATTAATGTTAGAGATTTGGCATGTAGAATTGGATTTGCTAAACTGATTTGATGCATTTGCAGGTTTTTACCACCATGCACTCCTTGCTCAAGAGCTGGGCTAGGGTGGGTGCCTTTGTGTATAAAGATTAAAGGCAAGGAAAAGGGTAAATCATGGAGTAGGAAAAAGGTAAATTGTAGTCTAGAGTTTTAGAATTGATAAGTTTGGTTTCTTCCCAGGTACTGTACCGGAGGATGCTTGGAAGATGGGCCTGGACCTGTAAGGGCTTGGCAGATGTCTTGCAGGTTTCATAGGTAAGATTAAGAGATGGATTGGATAAGTCCTACATATGGTAGTCTATTAGTTTGCTATAATTCTTACATTACAGCATGCTTAACTAATGTTATGGTATTCTAGTCCTTGGCTATCATGTTAAGTATACTATATATTATGTGTTGTTGTTGTTGTTGTTGTTTTTCCCCAAGCTGCCTGGCCGAACAGCCCCAAGGCCCCGAGCAAGGCCAAGGCCATAACCGAGCGCCCCCACAGAACCCCCTCCGCCGACCACAATAAAGCCTGGGTGACCGAAGCCACTCCATGGCGGGGAGCTGAGGAGGGTGCGGAAACGCCCGGGAAACCAAAGCCCCACCCAGGGCCCTGTGCCCCTCAGCAATTATGAAGAGAAAGTTGAGGGGCAAGGGAAAGATGTGACGCTTTGGCTTCCAATCTTGGTAGATTAGGAGGGCAATCCACGCAAGAGACGTCGTCACTTGAGATCTAGAAAATATACAAGTAAAAAGAACAGTCAGAGTAAGCTATGGGTATGGCAGAGATCGCTCAGTTCTCACTCTGATAGACCAGCCCATCACCAGATATATATTATGTGTAATACAGTATAGTGGGGTTTCCTATTTATGGTATTTTAGTCGTCCCAAAATCATTAAATACTTAATGGAGTCGGTGATCCAGCCCCCTTGGCTTGTGGTATGTGGAAGTGTAGTGCTGGACTCTATTTGTTGAACTGTAATAAACCTTTGTGCCTATGGCTAATTTAGATAAGTGGACTGTATATTATTGATATTAAAGGAACATTAACCATATAGAATATATTTACCCTTAGATGAACTCAGCTGGTGATTGGAGGATGGCGGAAAATAGGCTAGATAACTGGAAGTGGTTAGTATAGTAAACAGAGTATGAAAAGAGGCTACAATAGGCTAGGATAGGCTAGATATTTACGTTAAGTTGTGCTAAGTAACAAAGATGATGATGTAGTGACTATGGAGTATGAGATGAAAAGTGAAGCGAAAACACCTGGTGAAATAACTAGGAGAAAGAAGGCTTAGCGTGTGTAACTGGGACGGAGGTTGGTTGGAGACTGAGCGAGCGCGTTATGTTTGTCTCTGTCGTGACATACCGCGCACGCGCATAACATATGGAAAATGTATCCCATCTTCTTTACAATGAGATACTTATGAACAATCTTAAATAATACAAATATATATATATATGGGAATTATAATCCTACAATACTTTCCCATATACAACTATAGAATAATATATTCTACCCAATCATGGAACGTTCGACCAAGGTTATGGAAGCGTTCAACTTAAGACTACGGAATGATACGTTTTTTTTTTTTTTTTTTTTTTTTAAGAGACAATGAACGGAGGAAGGAAAAACACAGATAAAACAAAAAGGTCCATGTGCCTAAAGGCATCCTCCATTCATAAAATGTTTGTAACAACTGGATTTAAACATTTGTTGATTGTAAGTTTGTGGAAAGCAATTCGAGGGAAGTGAATTCCAAAGAGTAGTAGCTCTGGGGATAAATGAATTCTGATAAGCAGAAGTTCTGCATTGTGGAGGAGAAAGTGTAAATTCATGGGCGCTCTCAGCTGCCCTAGTTCTACGTAACGCTACATCAACCCAGATTACGTAACATCGAGACTGTTCATACTAGTTTGAGTACACTAAGTATGGACATATTCCCACCAACAGAAAATATACAAAATTTACATGATTAGATTTGCCCGGAGGCAATCTTATCCCGCCAAACTTGGGAGGATATCTGGGCTGCCTGTCGACGTGGGCGTCCGCCGGACGCGTCAACAGGCTGCACCGAAGTAGAAGCCAGAGAGGGGACTTCAATGGATAACTGATCCGAGGGGGTGTCCTTGCGATCGAGGTCACCCTCAAGAGGATATAGTCGGACTGTTGGCCGTGTGATTACTCCAGTCCTGGTGCGAACCTTTGCTACCCGAACCTCACCATCACGACCTGGTAATAACTCCTCTATCCGACCCAATTTCCAAAATGCGCGCGGGCCCTCCTCATGGATGGTTACCACGTCCCCTACCCTAGGCCAATGACCTTTTAATGGTGTTAGTTTATTCTTTTGCGCTTCCCTTAAAGTCACCAGATATTCTGTTGACCAGCGATGCCAAATATCTCGCGATAATTTACGAATGTATTTGTAGCGGGCCGATATCACTTCCTTACTTATGTAGTCTGGATCCTCCATAGTATCCTCGTCATGCTCTTCAGAAAGATCCCGCAGTCTGTATCCACGTACCAGTACTGAGGGTGTGATTGGGGTAAGGTCTTCCAAATCACCAGAAGCATAGTATAGAGGGCGATCATTTACGGTGGCTTCAATCTCCAAGAGTATGGTGTTGAGTTCCTCCCTCACCAGTAAAAGATCATTTCCATGTGCACGATTTCGTCAGATATCAAAAAGATCTCATCACGATCCGACGTATTTTGGCCGTGCGCACAGAAGCACCCACCCAAATCGCTGTAATAAAGAGGTTTCCCACGCACCCGCAACACCTCGACCACCAAAACCCCAAGGCCCAAACTTTCAACTCCAAGAATGCCTACCCATCCTCATCCTTCCACAACAAACCGACCTACCCTTCCGGCAAGCCCCAACCCAGTAGGCCCCGGTTCCAACCTACCCAGCCACGCAGAATCTTCAACCGGAACAAAACCTACAACACCTACCAAAGTAAAAACCCTACATTAGTAATTATCAACCCCTATGATTTCCCTGCCTGTAGTGCTCAGTGTGCCCTCCATCAAATTCGTGACTCTGCCAAACCTCGCCCCTTTACTCCTCGCATTTCTGTAAACGAAGAGGAGTTGGGACAAGAGGAAGAAATGGAGGAAATGCACACCGGAGAAATAGCCCCTATCATGACCTCAGACGATACCGAGGAAACCCTGGAGGAGGTAGATACCGACTCCCAGGATTTTTAAAGTACCCCCCGCCCACGATGGCCTCGGCGGGGGACGCCATAACTGACCGCACTGCCCCCATTTATTACAAGGCCAAAATCAAGGACATTCCTGTCCGCTTGTTAATCGACACGGGAGCTGCCAAGTCATGTTTGTTCAAGTCTTATTATGATCAACACCACCGACTATTTGGCCCCTTGTTACCTACCAAATCAGAACTAATCTCAGCTGCTGATACCTACTTAAATCTCCTAGGAGACACTTTGCCCCTGTCAGTAACTACTCCTGCCCCCCATGCTCGTTGTTATCACCCGTTCACAGTATTTTCCTCCCACTGTAAACATTACGATGGTTTCCTTGGACTTTACCTCCTTCAAAAACTCCAGGCCCAGGTTGACTGCGGCCAGAGGCTGATCTCATTAAAAAAAAAAATCCAATCCAAAGCCTCTGACAAACCAATCACGCAGAAACCTATTCACAAAAAGAAAAAACACCTCCCCCCTCAACAAACTCTGAGTCAGGGTTACCAAGTTGCAGCTAGCACTAACCCCTCCCCTTACCCCGAGTTCTCTCAAAATATCACTCATTTCGTTGAAAAAATGCCTCAACAAACGAAAGAAGACAAGTCCAAGCAACTCCCTCTCGGTAATCCCCCCAATTCTCCTAACTCTGTCCAGGATCAATCCTCCCATGTTTCCAGGACAGACTCTGATGTATGTAAAAACCATTCTATCAAATATTTATGTACACTTGTTTCCAGGGAAAATGCCGACCTATGTACCCAACAATGTTTCCCCCATGCCCCCAGAAATGTTCAGCTATCCCACAACCAACAAAATTCCCCTTGTGACAGTTTTCCGTCAGTAGCTCCCTTCCACCCCCACACAATTCACACCCCTAGAAAACTTCAAAACCCCACACTTGACTCGCCCTCTCATGACAGACAAACCCACCAATCCCAGATAACCTCTAAACAAACCGTGACTGCCACCGAAAAAATTCCCCAAATTCGTCCTGTTAACAACCACAAATCAATACATCAGTCCTCCACCAATAACCCATGTTCTATACCTAACTCTTCCCCCACCAACCCTCCGCAGTCCCACCAACAAATTCCGTTTTCTAAATCGCTCACCCCTCACCACTCTGACCCTCCCACACGCGCCATTAATCCTCCCCTCACGCGTGACGACCTAGGGACCCAACCATGTTCCCCCATGCCCCCAGAAATGTCCAGCTATTCCACAACCAACCAAATTCCCCTTGTGACAGCTTTCCGTCAGTAGCTCCCTTCCACCCCCACACAATTCACACCCCTAGAAAACTTCAAAACCCCACACTTGACTCGCCCTCTCATGACAGACAAACCCACCAATCCCATATAAACTCTAAACAAACCGTCACTGCCACCGACAACACTCCCCAAATTCGTCCTTCTAACAACCACCAATCAGTACATCAGTCCTCCACCAATAACCCATGTTCTATACCTCACTCTTCCCCCACCAACCCTCCGCAGTCCCACCAACAAATTCCGTTTTCTAAATCACTCACACCTCACCACGCTGATCCTCCCACACGCGCCGTTAATCCCCCCCTCACGTGTGACCCCCATCAAAGTGATCTCCCCCCCTTATGCGTACCGAGCACCTGCTCACCAGTCAATCCCCCACCATCATTAGCCCAGCTGTAGTTCAAGATATATGTCAAATTCCCCCCCCCCGCCATCAAAAATGGGTTAACCTTCGACCCATACCCCAAACTCACATGATATTTTCCCCCACTACCACGTCCACCAACCCCAATCGTTGCCTCTTACAACCCGCCATCATTTCCGCTCGCATCAACCACATTCTCGTGGAAAATATCTCTGAAGAATCCCTGACATTACCAAAAGGCCTCATCATAGGAGACCTCAAAACTTTTGAGGACCTCCCCATAGATTCCAATGACACCCCTACCAGTCTAAAATTGCCCCCTCTCCCGGACACATTATCCGACCACCAAAAACACAGCATGTACGAACTATTGCTAGAGTTCAGTGACGTGTTTGCCCAACAACCCACTGAAATCGGACAGACCGATGTGGAACAACACATCATTAACACCACAGGCCCCCCCATAAGACAACCATCCCGTAAAAAAAATCCCATACAACGCCAGGAAGAGGAACGCCAAGTCCAAGAGATGTTAGAGGCCGGAATTGCCACCCCGTCCATTAGCCCCTGGTCTTCCCCTGTTGTCCTAGTAAAAAAGAAAGATGGGTCAACCCGTTTTTGCGTCGATTACAGGAGATTGAATGACGTAACCATTAAGGACGCTACACCATTACCCAGGATAGACGATTCCCTTGACTCCCTATACGGATCCAGATGGTTCACTACCCTCGACTTGCAAGCAGGGTATTGGCAAGTGCCTATTAAGGCAGAGGACCAAGAAAAAACAGCATTTTCCACTAGTGGTGGCCACCACTACGAATTTAACGTCCTACCTTTTGGCCTCTGTAACGGACCCGCCACCTTCTCCCGTTTGATGGAAGCGGTATTACATGGTCTGACCTGGGAAACCTGCCTAGCGTATCTAGACGATATTATTGTGTACTCACAAACCTGGGAAGAACACCTCCTCAGGTTGAGACAAGTTCTACAAAAAATCCGAGCCGCCGGGTTGAAATTAAAACCCTCAAAGTGCGAGATTGCACGAAATAAGGTAGATTTCCTCGGCCACGTAATATCTGAACATGGTATTGCACCAGACCCAAAGAAACTTCAAGCCATACAAAACCAACCCCCACCCACCACCGTTAAAGGAGTACGTTCTTTTCTAGGTTTAGCCACATACTACAGACGTTTCGTCCCACACTTTGCCACAATAGCCAGACCCCTCCACCAACTCACCCACAAGGACACCACATTCACCTGGACACCTGAAAGAGACCTCGCTTTTAACACTTTGAAACAAAAGCTAATCCAAGCCCCTATTGTCGCTTTCCCTGATTACCATAAACCTTTCCGTCTTTATACCGACGTATCTCTGTACGCCATTGGTGCAGTTTTAGCTCAAGTAAGAGACGGAGAGGAACATGTGATAGCGTATGCCAGCTCCACACTCAACCAAGCACAACAGAATTATGCAGCCACCAAGAGAGAGTGCTTAGGGATCATTTGGGCACTCAGCCACTTCAGGTCATTTGTGTTGGGCGCAAAACTCGATATAATAACCGACCATCAATCTTTGCAATGGTTGCGTAAGTGCGAAACCAACTCAGCCATCTTGGTACGTTGGAGGGAGACACTAGAGGACTACGATTTTACAATACAGTATCGTCCAGGTAAACTTCACACCAATGCAGACGCCCTGTCACGTTTGCCAGTACCAAAAGACCCCCCCACCAACCTAGCCGCCTTACAAAACACTGAGCTCTTATCTACCCCCATCCACCAACATAATTCCCCCCAGCCCCCTCACTAATTCAATCTTGGGAAACAAGAATCAGACCACCCTGGATACCGTTAAATGTCTTCAGGAAACTGACTCGCTGGGGAGATCAACTTGCCACAGACTCCAGTCGCATAGTCCTAGACCCCACCATTGCCCACGACTACATGATTGCCATCCACGAGGGAAACGGCATACACCTTGGACAAAAGAAGATGCTAAAAATCTTCGCAGATCAATACTGGACCCCCAACCCCTCCAAGATTGCACAACGCGTGACAGAATCCTGCAAACCTTGTTTATTGGGGAAGGATAGATCACGCACCCCAGGCCCAGCTGGTACCATTTCGGCCAACAAACCGTTCCAAGTCCTATCCCTCGACATCATGGGCCCGTTTCCTTCGTACGCTGGCAACCGCTATATCGTCACATTTGTTGACGTATATTCAAAATTTTTAATAGCCTGTCCAGCTAAAGACCACACAGCCACCACCGTCGCCACACTGCTTGCCACAGAAATGTTCCCTATATTCGGCCTTCCCCTTGCTCTTCTATCCGACAATGCCCCCGAATTTAGTGGACACGTTTGGCACCAGTTCACCCAACAATGCGGTATTAAGATCAAACACTCATCCCCGTACTGGCCTCAAGGAAATGCTATATGCGAACGCAGCCATCGCACCATCAACAACCAGTTACGTACCAAAATGATTGCTCTTAACACCTCAGACTGGCCATCACAAATAAAGATGATACAATGGGGCATGAACACCTGTCCCCGAGAAGACGGTATTTCCCCTCATGAACGTGTTTACGGTGTACTCCCCCTGTTACTGCCGTTCCACCATCACGCTCACCTCCCCTCCAACACCTCCACAATTGACCCATTGCAACATCTGCAAAACACCCTCCATACCGCCCAAACCTGTCAAGACACCAAAACTGATAACCCCGATGATAAAAACCCTTTCGCCATCCATGACACCGTAATGGTAGCCAACCTCCCTGTCACCAACAAATTAGGCCCTCGCTATGTCGGCCCCTACACCATCATACAAGTCCCAAATGCCTATCAAGTCACCATTGATTATCACGGCGTGACTCGCACGTTCCGAACTAGATTCGTCCGAGCTTTTAAACCTCTAAAACCACAAGACGTTACCCCACCCCACACGTCCGACCCTGAATTCAACACCCCTACTACCCCTCCCACTCAGGCTATCAATATTCCCCTACAAACCCCTAAGGGCCTAAACCTTCAGCACCGAACCGGCCGATCATTCCTCAACATACCCCCCAAACTAACCTCCACAAACCCCAAGCCCCCACTATCACACCTTCCTCCACCATGACCCCTTCCTTCACTTCTGATAGTCAAGTACCTCCCCAACTTATCCAAGTACGAAAATCTCCACCCACAACCCCGACCACAACGGAAACCCTCCCGTCTAGCCCTGACGTACCTCCACCAGGCACCACAGTGAGAAAACCACCACCCCCACCCAAAACCAAGTACACACCCAACCGCACCACACAATCTACCTCAGTAACCTCACGCTACAACTTACACCCACGACTAAAATCTTTTAAAACCTCCAGAGAACACACCCTACTAACCAAGTTCCGTAGGGCTGCCAGACCACTATCCTCCTCCTCCTCCTCTTCTTCTTCGTCGAATTCTCCTCCACAAAGGGAAAGAAGACGAATAATCACAAGTAAACACCATAACCCCTCTAACTATATTCCAAAAATAACAACCCCCACCCTCCCACGAAAGAACATACATTCCCCTTCAACCTCATCCCCTCTCAACCCCCACCTCATCACCCCGAATGACCTGCTAGATCTACCCCCCCACCAAACTCCCACAAAACCGCCTATTTCCACCACCATCACATCACCGACCCCACCAAAGAACACACCCAACACATGTTCCTACCCCCAAACCTCCCAATTAAACCTCCACTCCCTACCCACCCGTCTAGCCCCCCCCCGCATCCACCCCTTTCCCCTCCACTATCCCTGCGACCCCACCCACGCATCAACCAACCTCATCATCTCATCAAACCCCCAACCAACCAACCCCTAAAAAGTACACTATGCCAACGACCAACCCCTCCTCTCACACCACGTCTAACACACAACTAACTCCTAACCAAAGCCCCTCCAAACTGACGTACCCGACCTCTACACCCCCACTTGAATCCCCCCACAAAGTCGCCCCTGAGAGAACCCCCATACATACCCCCACCAAATCCTCTCCCATTCCACCTACCACCCTCACTCGACAAAAACCTCCACACGCATCTACCTCTCAAATAACCCCTTACCTCACCCCCACTAAATGCCCTCCCCCTGTAAAGCGTTCTTCCCCTCAATATAAAACATCGTCGAGCGACTCAAGTCCCACTACAAACATCTACCTTCCCACCAGGACCTCCAAAGGTAGAATCATCAACAGACCCATCAGATTTGAAGACAATTATGTCAAAACAACACCCCGTTCTTACACTAAAGACCCAAGCCACACAACACACACACCCCCTCTTTCTCACACACCTCCATCACGCACCTTACCTAAACCGATATTGCACATTGCCTCCATATATTTTCCCAGCCTGCAACACCACCCAAGAAAACCCCCAAAACCCCAGACTCATATCCCCCCTTCACCCCCAGCTCCGTTTTCACGCGTTAGTCCCCCTTCAGTTATTAACCCATTCACCACACTGAAGAGGCCTCCTGTCAGTCCCACACACCTCACTCGATACATGACCTCCACCATGAACAAATCCACACCATTCGTCGCCCCAGTCCCTACCCCCACGGAGGAAGACTACACACCGTTCATACAAAAAGTTAAAGTAAAAACGTTCACAGGACGCTTAGCCCGTCTACAGCGCCCACATCAAGCCCGGGCAACCGCCCTCCACAACACCGAGGACACATTCCTACAGGTCTACATAGACCTGCAAAAGAAACCTGACCCTCGCTCTCTTGCTTGGTGGGACCTTCTCAATACACTCAAAATGACCCACCATGACTATGCTTCTTTTTACTTCACCCTTGAGGCTCGAGGACGAGCCTACAATGAAGGAGAGGGAAGTAAAATGCCCCAGAACGAGAAGCCCACCACGGAAGCCACGAGCGAACACCACCAGGAAACGGGAATAGAAACACCCGAAGGAAAGGCGCACAGAACGAAAGGACCAGGTGACCAAGCCAACCAGTTAAGACAGGCCGAAGCCCGCAGGGCTAAGCAGCTCCAAACCACACCTGCCTATCCCTTCTAACCACTGACCTTTCCCCCACCTCACGTATACACTACCCCTCGTGTCCTACACCTCTACCTACATGATGATGAACATGAATACACCTTAATTTAATACACCCATGCCCTGTCCCTAGGTTGAGCCAATGCCAACCAGTTCAGACAGGCCTAAATTTATGTATGTTTTTTCCATCCAAGAAGTAATACGTTAACCCCCTGTCTTGCCAGACTAAGTTTCTGAAGACCAACCGCCGCCATAGATCTATGTATGTTCTTCCCAAGTTAATACACCCATGCCCTGTCCCTAGGTTGAGCCAATGCCAACCAGTTCAGACAGGCCTAAAATCTATGTATGTGTTTTCCATCCAAGAAGTAATATGTTAACCCCCTGTCTTGCCAGACTAAGTTTCTGAAGACCAACCGCCCCCATAAATCTATGTATGTTCTTTCCATCCGAGAAGTAGTATGTTAAAACCCCATGTCCTAATTGATAAGAAACGATGATACCCACGGGTACACCAGTGTATATATATAACCATCGTTCCTGTAAGACCTAGACAGAAATGACTGAAGATGTTAGCCACCATACAGTAACTCTAATTCTTACCCCAACCAGAGATTGTTATACAACCCTCTTTTACCATTGTCTCGACGCATTTTCACCATGAAACAATACCGAAGCTACCCCTACGAACTGCCGCTTTCTTTGGTGTATATGTCATAGAAAACGCACTTCCCAGGAACAACTAGGTCAGCAAGAAATAGTGTCAGATTAACAGTGTCCATAACCATCGTATTGACGAGTAATAATACACCATGTTTTTCTCTACTTTTATCCACAGTCAAGCACACACCTACAGTTAACCTCCTCTTCCCCACAGCCCCACAGTCCACATGATTCTATCCCTTCCAGACTCATATACCACCCCATATTGCTCATCCCCCAGTAGCGTTTGGCTAACATACTTTCCCTGTCATTAACCCCCAAGCTACGATACCAACTGTAGTCTAATGCACCCCTACGCCCAGAGACCTTAGGGTCAAACTTTCACGTAGCCCCCCTTAACCCTCTCCCTCTCGTTAACCCTCCACGCTCCTCGACTCCTTTCCGACCTAGCCTCTCCACCATACCTCCTGAATATCCTTAATTTTTCCGTTGCTAACATTCTCAAACCTTTTGTATATATACTCCTATCCAGCCTACCTTCTTCCAGTAGGAAGGAACACCATTAGAACTTTACTAACCCTTTGCATGCCATCTATTCCCTCACAACCCATTCACAACCCTGTACCAAATGATCGTCAGTGCGAGGCTAGCCGCCTCGCCAGTGACTAACTTTTATTGCCATACTTCCAGATAAATGTGGCAGAGTTAGCAACCCAGTCTCCACCACATCCAACAAACCATGCAATTAACAACCCAACCGATTAAACCAGCTAGTCAAGGCACCTTCGGTTTTGGTATTACGAGCACCCACATCTGTCTCATAAACAGAGGGTTATTACCAACACTTGTGATATGGCAAGCCCCTAGCCACAGCCGCCGGACGACCATCACAGAGAGAGGGCGCGCACCTACCCCTTTTTACCCACCCGAGGAGGGAGACCCCCACCCCTGCGGAGGTATACCTGACCCCTGTTTTGACTTCCGGGTCATTGCCAGGTAGCACAGGAATTCTTCCTATCAATGAACTAACCATGCATGACTAACACCGTTACTAACCTCTATTAACCCACAATAACCCATTAACCTTTCTTGCATACTCTGATAACCAAATTAGCACCTCAGCTATACCATAGAACGAAGACTGAACAATCTAAGAGAGACGCTCCTATCACAGCTGTCCCAGTCCTCCTCGCAAAGTAGATCCAGTCTCTCTCCCCTAAATACTTCCAGTATAGCCAAAACAGTACCTCTTACTAAGGCTCAGTTATATCACATTATGAAGGCTCCATATAGCCATGTGCCACAACAGTAATCACCACCTTACCTAGTTCCCGTATCCATTGAGAGCTTAAATAAATCCATAAGAACTCGAGATCCCTATGGCCTACAGGGTCCAAAACCGAGCCTATAAACCAAGCTCCAGCCCCCAGTAAAATCAGTTGAAAGATAGACACCAACCAGTGGCTGGCCCCCTTAAGTTGACCTCTAGCTCTGCCCTTGTGTTGTTCCTGAGAATTGAGTTCCAGAGCCGGCAGACTCCGTGGCAGATTGAGATAGAAGCATCTGTCCACGTACAAGAAATCTATGTGCACCTTATAACCTTCACAAACCAGTGGGTATATAAGCGTGTAGCCAGCAACGATCGCCAAGAGATCCGTCTTGAGAACTTCCTACATATGGACCCCCTGGACGGCCGCGGAACCAGTAGTTAACCCCCAACATCACGGACGCAAGATAACCAGGACCAGACCAATCAAATACTACCCCAGATTCACTCTATCAGTACTAGAATGTTACAGTACTACTTAAAGACTCACTTATTCACATTTCTACAAAATGGCTATATCTTTACCCCAGTATAATTCATATATAACCATTCCATTAGGAAGTGCTAAGCGTATCAGTGTTTATTAATTAACAGGCGATATTAACTCTCGTAATTACCCATATATCTAGATATTATTACATAGAAGTAAAACCCTAGTGATATCTAATGTTCGCCCACTGATTTGCGTTCTACGTGTTTCTGCTATAAGAATATAAAACTTAGATCAGTACCCCCCTGAGGTTACTAGAATTCCTGTGCTCTAAAATACGCATGTCTAATCTAGTCTGTGAACTACTACTTGTGCACCAGAGCTACCAGTAATCAATCTAAATAGTGAAATTGAATCTATAAGTAACATTGAGGGTCTCCAGTATAAACTTGCGAACAAAGCCAGTGATCAGAAGATTAATACCTGAATGTTGGAAGTGGGAGACTAGGCTCCATCCAGATCCACTTAATGCTAGTTGTTCAATTCTATCATTTGTCTTGTACGAGTGTTCATACCTTCTTATGCTTCCTATTAACCATCATCAATAAACGTGATCGTGTGTCTTGTTACCGTGTGTTTAACTTGTGTTCTCTATTCCTCATAGCTTGTTTTGTGCATGCAGCCTTATATACCCAGTCAGTTAGAACTCACATTACCCAAATTAGTCCTGTAGAAAAACAGGGCATAACCATTTTTCTTTTTTCTTTTTTACAAAGTTTTTTCGTAGTGAGTACCCAATTATAAAGGCGATTCCATAAGAGAATTGGCGTTGCACTTATGTTGTTAGTACTCTTTCCCCTGCGGCGGGTGTTTCAAACAGGCTGACCGCGGGTGTTTGAAAGAGCTATTTTTTAATAGGCATATCGTCAATGATTTCGGGGCTACTACTAAATATTAGGGTTTCATTCTTCCCTCCGGGACTCAAACCTATAATTTTGCTCAAATTGTTGCATTTTTTCATTAACCCTCTCCAACATATGACGCAATTTTGAGCCTATTAGGGATACTTTAAAGCCTTTGTTACCATCAAGGGTATTTAGAAACCTTTAGTTTAGTTACTTCAACCTCTGCAGTTGTCTTTGGGTTAGCTGTGGGCAGAAAACTAATTTTGGAGAGGTAATTTATTAAAATGTAAAACTTACAAACCAAAATTGGGACAAGGACAATATAAAGTCAAATTAAATTATCAAAATCGCTATGTGGAAACAACACTTACTAAAATGAAATTTATGAAATAAAAGAACTAAGAGAACTCTATTTCTTATTGCTAATCTGGCAACCTCTGCATCATATGTGCGTGAAAGGGTTAATATATACAGTAGCCTACTCATTTTTTATGATAGAAAATATATATACCAGTATTTTTGTATTACTCCAAATACATAATAAAATTTCCCCTTTGCTGCTAGATAAAAAGAACATAGTCTATAACCTACCTCATAATTAGGTAAAAAGCACTTGTATTTTTATTGGATAGATATTGATTGCGTCGGTGTTACTTTTTTCGATTTTTCATACTAAGACATTTTATTAACAGGTTGGTGTGTGTTGAACAGCTCTGGAGTCAGGAGATGCTCAAGCTTGATTGATTGACGAAAGTATAATATCCTTCCTGTCGTCAACCCTGCCTGCCTACACCATACCTGCAGCCTCCCACTGAACCAAGCATAATAACCCTTTTCAAGATCCAATACACATTTATTTTCAGTTTTCTGGCTATTATTAGAGGATTTTATTCAGATTGGGAATGGGTTATGGAAGTCAGAGGTTTAGTTGAGATAGTCTTTTTCTTTATAATTCCCCCAGGTCCTTTCTAAACTGTTTACAATTGTTTAATATTAGCCAGAATAATGCATCATAATCTTCAAAGGGTTAAGTTAAACACAGCACACATGATCAGTTGATACCCCTTACAAAAAGTGATATTCTATCCAACAATAACAAACACACGTATCACTTGAATTTGGTGTCCTGTGTGTGGGTGGCCCGTTATGTTAACTTGGCTGAAATAATTATATCGCCTAATTCAATCTAGCGGTAAAACGGAAAACGGCAGCTTTTTCTGGGCCTGATTGTCGTCTTATCATTGTAATTTAATTCCATAGTTAAAGACCGACTGTTTTGTCATTGAGCATCATTTTGAGATGGGATTTGAAAAGGGAATAAGAAAAAAGGTGAAGCAGTATTATAGTGTTGTGGTAATGGAAAGTTGAATAGATACTAATTGTAACTCGACTTGTTCAATTAATTACCCTGCCTAAGCCGTTACACTGTTTGTAATGAAAGACGATGCTAGGCCATTATATGCAATTATGTATTGACTGGACTTTGTTCATCTTAACCAAGCGATCAAATATACCTCGTAGCAGCATATATGTGATTTAATGGAAAATTGCAGAACGTTAAATCTGCTATAAATATTTTGTTTCATAATTGTCGATATATTCAGTTACTGCAGAAGTCCGGGCTCGCTATTAAAGACATGGACATGATCACTTATGGCTGGGTTAAGATGAATGGAGTAGCTATCTAGTTTGTTGTCTATGCTGTGAGTGAAAGTCATTGTTCTTCAATTATAATGGTTAATGCTATTTATAAAGGTATGGTAACCTCCCCAAACCCAATTTAAAGTGAATGATATACCAAATAAAGGTACTGTAATTAGAAAAACTGAATGACTCGGAACTTAATGAGGCATTGTAATTGTACAGGTGCTAGTTTTAGATTATACAGAAGTTGGAGTTGTTGTTGTTGTTGTTGTTCCCCAAGCTGCCTGGCCGAACAGCCCCAAGGCCCCGAGCAAGGCCAAGGCCATAACTGAGCGCCCCCACAGAACCCTCTCTGCCTACCACAATAAAGCCTGGGTGACCGAAGCCACTCCATGGCGGGGAGCTGAGGAGGGTGCGGAAACGGGAGTTGTAAACATCGCTATTAACCCATCGGATCCGGGGGGCCTCATATGATCCTGATCACTGTGTCCGGGGCCATTTTCGTACAGTCAAGTTTCATAATTCCATTGCTACTGATTGAGACCACCTAGAGCAGTCAATTTGTTTGCAAATTGTAGAACTTTTTGTTGTCTGTAGACTGCCGTTGAGATGACTTCGCTAGAACGCGTGGTTACCTAGTTATGATGATTTTAGCGGCGATTTTTAGCCGCGCATTTTGCCTCATATGAGGCCTCCCGGATTCCTGCCAATATTTTTGTTTGCCTCATATGAGGCCTCCCGGATTCCGAGGGTTAAATAGAAATACAACAATAATGTAGTTATTTAATGGATGGAAAGTATGATGAATTTAGTTTTTTGTGTATTTATAAATGCATACCAACCATATTTTAGCTAATACTTCTGCTAAATTTCGATGTTTACAGATCCAACTTCCATATAGCCATAAACTCGTGTGTGATTCATTGGAAATCTTAAGGGAGCCCACCTCCCTTTTTTTTTCCTCTTTCTCTTCCTCCCTCTTTGGCTTGTATCCATTCGGCCCCATTCAGCCTACTGTTTTAAGACGTTTACCCCATCCAGGTGTCAATATTTTCCTGGCGAGCGGTAGCGAGCCAGCATATATATATCATTGTTTTGACAGGAAGCTAAATTTGGTTTGCTTTGTTTGCAAGTTTTACATTTTAATTTGTACATTTTTCGATAGAAAAATTTCTCCGGCAAAGCCGAATTTCTCTATACAATGCTGGCTTGCTATCGCCTGCCAGGAAGAAATAGACACCTGGATGGGGATAAACGTCTTAAAACAGTTGGCTGAATGGGGCCGAATGGATACAAGCCAGGGAAAGAGAGAAAAGGAGAGAAAGATACAAAAAAAGCTGGTGACGTTCAATAGACCCATATGAAAAACTGTCTTGGTGGTATAGGCCTAATGGTTAAAGCATGTAAGTTCTGGGTTCGAATCCCCGGAGGATCATGTGCTTTCATTAATTTCATTGGGATTTATTGATGTTAAGAACGATATTATTTAATCCCTAAATTGACTAAGGGGTAAGAAAGCTGGTTGACATACAATAGTGGACTGGTGTGATGTGATTTAGTTTGTTTTCTGAATGTAGGTTGTAAGCTACTGTTCTTTAATTACTATGTATGTATGTATGTATATACTGTACCGTACTCGAGCACATAGCCCATAGCTGGGGATGGCAGACTCAAGACAGAGCCCTAACAGAAACATTTAAGGTTCCAAATATTTCGGTCCGGGACCACTTTCGCGTTCCCACGGGAGGAGGGTTCCGAGCCCCCTGCCCCCAGTTACTATAGTCTGTTTATTTTCGGCTGACGGTAAATTGTCATATCCTCATCTTGATTACTAGGTTTTTATGAAGAGTTTGTAGCAAAATATGTTGTTAATCATAGATATGCAGAGACATAGTAGTTTCATTCTTTTCCACCAAGTATCAAGAAATAAGCTGTTAAGGGGTCCAATTTACCATCTGCTGGAAAAAATAGGCTATATATTACATAGCTACAGAGTAAATGTTTGTTTAAAGTGACAAATCAAAGGATAAAGATTGTAATGTTATTGTTTACCAAAAATAAAGAAACCTGTAATTTATCTGTGTACGCATTTAGATGAATGGAACAAATTTCAATATAGTTTTCATTTATAGGATTTGAAGGGATTATTTTACCTAAGAGGTTTTGTTATATACAGTATATGTCAGGATTTTGTTTCAAGTTTTTAATTTTGTTACCTATGTTATCTACAGTATGTCACTCCCAGCTATGGGGTATGTACACTCGACCAAAAAACAATCTTTACACTGGTGAGCTGTAAATTATCTAATGTGAACGGAATGAATCAGGTGAAATATACGTCTGTGAGTTATTATCATATGATTTCTAACCACTTCCAGAATGTTTAGAGCGTTAGTGTAAAGATTGTTTTTTGGTCGAGTGTACATACATAACTGTCAGAATTTTGTTTAAAGTTTTTCATTTTGTTACCTATGTCAGGATTTTGTTTCAAGTTCTTCAAAGTTTTAAGTTAAGTATGGTATTTGAATTTGCCAGAGCCTAATATAAGAAGGTTTTTGTTTTGCCCAACCTTATGTCAAGAAGTTGGGGGTTAACAGTATCATGGGTATAACATCAGAGGATTAGGATGACAAGTCAAAGTAGTAGGCTAACACTTCTCTTAAGGGGGGATGGGAGGTTTTTCGGACGCCCTTCTCCCTCATGTTTAGCCCTAATACTCTTGAGATTTTAAGACCTTCGCTCCAATATTTTGGCGATTTAAAGACCTTTTGTTCCATTAAGATGTTATTATTTTCCTGGTGAGCGATAGTGAGCCTGTCTTCGTGGTGCGATGCATAAGGTGTTGATTTTCGGTGTGAGCGTCCTGGGTTCGAATCCATGGACTGCCACATGTGTTTGTAAATTTCATTAATCGATTTTAGGAGTATAGTTGGTTGTTGGAAGGAACATAATAATTATAGGAGGAACGGGGACATTTAAAAAAAAAAAATACAAATTCATCTTGAAAGGGGGTCTAGAGAGTGTTATTTTAACCCACGTCGCCCAAGCCTTTAAATCTTCCGGCCAGCGCTGGTACCGGGGGTTTTGGCGAATTCTCTGCATTTTGGCGCGCTTATAATAACGCAAAAAAAAATTACCTAAGTTATATATCTAGCTATTGCCGCACACCGTGATACCCGAAGGGGTGGCCACGAACGAAACCGCCCATGCGCCCCTGTCCCCAGTCAGTCGACGCCCCTCCTCCCGTCCAGTACCGTCTTCACTCGTATATTTCTTGACTCCATCCTTCTACCTCTCCCTCTCTGTCCTTCCACCTCACTCTCATACACTCATTTAGTCATTCTCTCACTTCCCATATGTTCCACATGGCCGAACCATCTCAAGGTGTTCCTTTTCACACTTTTCCAGCACATCTACATACACACCACACCTCTCTCGTACTTCCTCATTTGTCTATGTATCCCTCCATGTAACTCTGCACGCACTTCTCAAGTAACTAATTTCTACCCCTCTCCCTCTTGGTTTGAGTCTCTTCACGAACGTCTATGCTTCGCTCCCGTAAGTCAATGTCGGGATTACTACACTCATGCAAGAACTTCTTTACTTCCATGCTGACCACCCTATTTCTTATTACTGCTTTCAGCGTTCCTACAACCCTCTTCCTCTATTGCACCCTCTCCCGCACTTCTTCATCCATACTCCCATCTTTATTCAACACATTGCCCAAATACTTAAATGAGCTGCCGTTCTCCATAGCCTGACCATTCAACCTCCCCTCACACTCTGTATCTGCACCCCTTTCAAAGACCATAACCTTGTTCTTCTCCGCATATACCTTCAGATTCCGTTTGTCACACACTGTTCCAAACATATTTACCAGCCCCAGCAACTCCCATTTACTATCGCTCATTAGAAGTGTATCATCAGCAAACAGCAGTACAGGCAACTTCCACTCGTTTCCTTCCCTTATCAGAGGTACACCAACATCCTCTGCTCTTCCTTGTATTTCTTTCATGACTCCATCAATATATATATAATGAACAACCATGGGGACATCACACACCCTTGCTTTAACCCAACATTCAGATCAAAGAACTCGCTCTGCTTATTCTCCACACGTACTGATGCCTTTGCACCCTCATACATGCTTTTCACTGCTTTCATCAACTTGCCGTCTACTCCGTATATTCTCAGTACTTTTCACATACCTTCTCTATCAACTCTGTCATAGTTCTTCAATTCCATAGAGGCAGCATACAACTTATGTCCCTTCTCCAGATATTTCTCCAAAACATATTTAAGGGCAAAAATCTGATCTACACATCCTCTTCACTTCCTAAACCCTCCCTGCTCATCACCTATCCATTTTTCCGTTCTCGCTCTGACTCTCTCAATCATTACCCTACTGTACACCTTCCCTAATATGCTTAGAAGGCATATTCCCCGGTGGTTACCACACACTCTTCTTTCCCCTTTGCCCTTATACAGGGGGACTATTATGCCTGTCTTCCAGTCCTCAGGTGCACTCCCCTTCTCCCATGCTAGTTTACACATTTTCCATAACCATTCCATCACTATCTCCCCACCATACCTCAGCATTTCCCCACACACTCCATCTATTCCTGATGCTTTCCCCATCTTCACTCTATTCATGGCTTCCCACACTTCTGACCTCCTGGTCCTCACCTCCTCCTCCCCTACTTCTCTTCTCCCTCCCATACCCCATCTAACTATGTTTGCTGGTGCTTCATTCATTACATTTAGCAATTTGTTGAAGTACTCTCTCCATAGTTCGACTCTCTTGCTTCTCAGCTATCACTCGCCCATTCTTATTTTTCACACCCTTACTATTTCTCTTGCTACCCTCCCTAACTTTATTGACCTCTTACCAGAACAGTTTCTTACACTCCCTCCATTTTACACTTAGACACCTTCCAAATTCCTCATATGCTCTTCTCTTACTTTCATCGCTCTCTTTTTCTCCAAGTACCTCGCTCTTTTCTGTCTCTCAAAATCTTCATTCCCTCTACTACCCAACCCCACTCTATACGCTTTCTTCTTGTCTTCAACAGCTATTTATACCTCTTCAGTCCACCACACTGTACCTTTCACTCCCCTCCCTCTTCTCCTTAAATGTAAAGTACTACATATCGGATACCGAAATGAGAAAGCAAACTATTCGATAAATGGCACTCGGCATAAAAGTGTAGACAGAGAAACCGATCTGGGAGTAACAATATCAAGTAACCTAAAACCGAATCAACAATGTTCAGAAGTTGTTAAGAAGGCAAACAAAATACAGTATGGTGAAAATAAGTTGTTGTTGTTGTTCCCTAAGCTGCCTTTCCGAACAGCCCCGAGTCCCTGAGAAAGGCCATGGCCACGATCGGGCTTTCCCACAGAGCTCTCATTGAGTGTAGATTGTGTTGTTGGCGTAAGTGGTTGTGTGAAATGCAGTCTTCTATGATGTGTTTAATGGTATGGTGTGCTGTGTTACATCCCGGGCAGGCGTCGACAACGGAGTCATCCAGTCTCTTCTGATAGCTCAGGAGAGCTGGATGGTGTCCGCATCTCAGCCTGGCCAGGTGGACTCTGTCCTCGCGAGGAAGGGAGGATTCGGAAGGATGGATTTCGGGAGGTCGTGCATGCAGCTGCGTGTTGTCTGTGAGTGAGTGGATGGATCGGTGAGAGATATGAGTATGGATGTGCTTCTGGAAGTTGGTTCGGGGTGGGCAGGGAGGGAGAGAGAACAATAATTGTGTGTGATACCGTGTGCTGGGTGTTGTTTTGATATTTCTTGGTGTCTGTGGGTGTGTTGCCATGTAGTTTAGTGGGTGGTCTTGGTTCATGGAGGCTGCTGCCAGGAATTGAGTGCCTCTCATGTCCAGATGGTCTTTGACTTTGAGGATTTTGGTTTCTTGATGTAGGTGATCTGTGGGTGAAGTAGCTGTGCAGCCTGTAATGATCTTCAGGGCTTTGTTTTGAATAGTCTGTAAGGTCTTATGATGTGTTTCAGCTAGGTTACAAGCCCAGGCTGGGCTTGCGTATTCCATCACTGATCTTATGTATTGTTTATATACTGTGGTGGTAGTTTCTTTGTTGTGTCCAAATTTTGTGTGAGCAAGTGACCTGAGGGCGTTAAGTCTGGGTGTCAGTTTCTTTTTAATGTTTGTGGTGTGCTGTTTGAAATGTCATATGAGTATCATATGTTACTCCTAGGATTTTGGGTGTGTGTGTATGTGTTAGGGGTGTGTTGTTTATGGTGAGTTGAGGGATGTATTCGTGTTCTCCTGTCCAACTTGTGAGCAGGGTTGCGGTGGATTTGGCTGGGGCTAGATTAAGTCTGTTTGTAGTGCACCAGCCATGTAGTGTGTTGAGATAGGGTTGAAGGAGATCTGTTGCTCTTTTTGGGTCATGGTGTGTGCATGTGAGTGTTATGTCATCTGCATAGGAGGCTAAGTTTATTTGGGGCGTATTGGGTGTAGTTATATCGTGCATGTACAGATTGAAGAGTGCGGGCGATAGGACGGATCCTTGTGGGACTCCGTTTGGAAAGTTTCTGATTTTAGATGACTGACCGGCAAAAGATACGTGTGCACATCTGCCTGCTAGGAAGTTGGCCAGCCACCTTTTTGTGTTGTTGTGCATGTTTGTGTTGTAGATTTTGTTTGTTAGGTTGTGGCGGGGATGGCATCGAAGGCTTTACTAATGTCGAGTGTGGCTAATAGTGATCTGTGTGGTGGTCTAGCTGAATTGATGCCGTCGGAAGCTCTTTGTGTAAGGTCTGTGAGAAGAGTGTTTGTGGAGTGCAGTGGCCTAAAGCCATGTTGTGTTGGAGCTAGGGGTAGGTCAGGTGTAATTAGTTGTAATACTAGGCGTTCCATGACTTTGGAGGGGGAGCAAAGGAGTGTGATGGGGCGGTGCGAGGAGGGTAGCGTGGGGTCTTTGTTGGGTTTGGGGAATGTGATGATGATACCATGCTTCCAAATGTCGGGTATTGTGTTGTGTGAATAGCTGTAGTTTGATATGTTAGTGAGTGCTTGTATGCCTTGTGGTCCCAGGTGTCTGAGGTGTATGTTGCTTATGTTGTCTAGGCCACAGGCGGGTGAGTGCTTGAGATTGTTGATGATATGCTTTGTCTGGTGATTGGTGAAGGGTGTATAGTCAGGGTCTGTGGGGAATTGTCCCTTACGTCGGATGACCCGTCGGTCGTCTTTGTGAGGTTTTAGGTGGCTGACATGTGAGAAGTGATTGATGAGAGTGTTTGCTTGTTGTTTACATGAATGAGTAGAGTCTGTTGTTGTGATTGCAGCATGTGATTGTGTTGTGTTGCTGTTGGAAAGTGTGATGCTGTTTAGTGTTTTGTAGAGTTTTTTGGGGTTTGTTTTGTGATCAAGTGTTTGTAGGAAGTTATTCCAATTTAGTTTTTGTTGTTCTTGTATTTTGTTGTTAGTTTGGGTGTTGAGTGCTTGGATTTGTTGTGTGATGTCTTGTGTGTGGGGTGCTGGGGAGTGTTTCAGTATGTCGCGTTGTCTGATGAGGTTTTGAATTTCTGGTGTGAAGTTGGGGTTGTGTCTTTTTCTGTTACCTCTTGGAATGTGTTTCTTGTCAGCGTTTTGGATAGTTTTATTGAGTATGTGTACAGCATTGTTGATGTTAGTGATGGGTGTACTGTTTAGAGTTGTGAAGTGTTGTTCTGTCTCATTTGTGAATGCTTCCCAGTTAGCTCTTTTATAATTGGTGTATGTGTGTTTGTGGCTAGCTGGGGTGAGTCTGGTTTTGGTGGTGATAATGATCGGGAGGTGGTCAGAGCCTAAGGTTCTGACCACCCTCCAGGATGTTGTGGGGGCGAGTTCTGGGGAGCAAAATGTGATGTCTGGAGATGATGGGTTATAGAGGGCTTGGTGAGGAATATGGGTATGTTGATGGATGTCGTTAAGGATGATGAGGTTATCGGTTTGGTTTTGTAGTACCAGCCCTCTGTCTGTGTCAGGGTTGTCGACAAGCCAGGCCGACGTCTTGGCGTTGAAGTCGCCACCCAGGATGATGTGTGGGGTGTGTGGGGTGTTTGTGATGTGTTGTAAGTGTGGTCTGTATTCATTTGGTACTGTAGGGGATGTTTGGGGAGGGATGTATGTGTTTATGATGGTTATGTTGGAGTTGTTGCCAGTGCGTATTTTAATTGACTGTATTTCTGTTGTGTTATCATTTGGGGGGAGGAGGGATTTGGTTTGTACACTGGTTACTATGTATGATATTTCTTTGTGTACCAGGGTGATGAGTCCACCGCCCCCGCCAACAGCCCGGTCTTGTCTGATGGTGGTGAAATTATGAAATGTGGGTGTTTTTTGTGTTGTGCGGAGTTTTGTTTCTTGTAAGATGGCAATATGTTTGTGTTGTTTGATGAAGTGTGAGAGTTCGTGTTTCTTTGTGTTGATGCCATCTATGTTCAGTTGAAGAATGTTAATGTTATGTGCACGATGTATGTTGGGTGCTGCTGCACGAGGATGGGGGTGGGGTGGGGGGTGAGGGAGGGGCTGGGGGTTGGGATGGGTGAGGTGGGGGTGGGGATTGGGGAGCAGGAGATGGGGGTTGGAATGGATTAGGATGGGGTGTGGTGTGTTGAGTTGAGGATGTGGATGGTATGGGAATGTTAGGTGGGTTAGGGAGGAGAGGTGGACGGGTTTTAGGGGGGGGGAGTGGATGATATGGGAAGGTTAGGTGGGTTGGGGAGGAGAGGTGGATGGGTTTTAGGTGAGGGATTTGACTGGGAGAGGGAGGGGCATGATGAACAGGTCCAGGTGTTTGTGTAGTGTTTCTTGGAGGCAAGTGTTGTGCAGGTGAAGTGGGTCCAGTTCCCGCATGAATTGCAGAGAACTGAACCCTTAGTATGGCGACTCGAAGTGATGGGTTTTGAGCAAGTTGGACATATGTATGTGTACGTGGGTCCTGGGTTGCTCTCAATGTCTCCGGCTAGAAGAAGTCTTCGAGAAATGACAGCCGGAGAGTCATTTCTCGGTGTAGGAAAAACTGTGTGATGTGTGTGTGTGGTGTGAGAGGTGTGGAAATTCCCGGCGCGACCGAAGCCGCTCCAAGGACCCGTGCCCCCAGGGAGGGGACAGGGGATGGTTGTGACGGTTTGGCTCCCGAAACTGCTCCCCGCGGCCGGCATCCGGTTTTCCTCCACTGGTCGTTGATTTTGTCTTCGGCCATGGAGGGTCGGCAGGCAGCCTCGGGAGGTGGCCCCACGGCGTAGACGCCGCCACATCAGTACAGTAGGTCAGTTATGGCCATTGGGATGCCTAGAATCTGTGTTTACTCCCGGTTTTTATTTACCGATACTAATATCTCTGCAAATAAATGGTCTAACCTAGTTTATATACATACCAGTGGCAGTAATCGGTGTTGTCTTGTAAAGGCTGAAGACTAGAACACTGAACACTGAGCGGCTATTGTGTGGTGTGGAAAATAAGGTCGGCTGTTTTGACCAAATACCGAGCATCGGTCAAATGCGGCAACATAGTAGCGGCGGCCATGGCTACAGTCTATTTACATTCGTTCAACAATTGATTATTGATTATGGATTATGTATTATGTAATATTATTGATTACTGATTTATTTCACCATTGTAACCATTCTGTGATCATAATTAGACTACTACCTTTTTCACTGCATTTATCATCTCTGCAGCTTCTAAATCCATACCCCTTTCCTCTACTTCTGCTCGTCGCCGCCAAGTCCCTTGGTGGAATGAATCCTTATCCGCCCTCGTTCACTGCAAACGTGAACTTGGTCGACGTTTGGATTGTCTTAAGAATCGTTCCCCTGCTTTGCTTTCTCGCTTTCCGCTTCGTATTTCTGATTATATGCACTCACCTCCATTGCATTAGATATCTATGCACTTAGGCCCCTTTATAACAGAATCTCTGCCAAATTCCGTAAGGAAGTACGCCATTGTAGGTCTGCTTCCTGGGAATCGTATATCTCTTCCATCTCCCGGTCCACCCCTATATCATGTGTCTGGCAAAAATTCAGGAAAATTTATTGTCTCCACATTGCCCCTCTACGTCATGCATTAGTCAATAATGGTCGCGCCGTTCATAGCCCCCAAGCAGTATCTGATCTCTTAAGCCAACATCTTGCCGTTGTTAGCAGTGATACTTAATATGATGCACGCTTCCGTTTCCATAAGCACTATGGCGGATTTAAGGAAGATACGTTTACTCTAGGCTACCTAAGACTGAAAAGGTCCGCTCATATAATGTAAATAAATAATAATCCCGGGAGTGTAACTCACTTATTAAAATCACCATAGAATACAGCTAGGCAAGGTGGAAATGCTGATGGAGGTGCTGATAGATGGTAGGCAAATGGCTATTATTCGAACACCATTGGATGTTTACCTTAAGGTGACCGCATGGATGCACCTGAACTAATAAAGAATGAATAAGTATGGTTGAAGAAAGTTAAATCATGATAATAAGGCTTAGCTGTCAGTCGGTCTGTCTGTAGGATGTAGTTGAGTTTAAATTAATGATGAGAGCTAGATGAAACCGGAACCAGGATCGCGGCGAACTAAAGAGTGGAGTTGTTGCTTGGATGAAATATAAAAGTGCTCTGATGCGGTGCGCCACAATCCAAGACGTCATCGTCTTACGCTACGAATCTAGCGGCTACTGCTAAGTTAGTAGCGGATATCTAGCGGTAAATATCGCACCGCTTTCATAATTTTACAGCATGGTTTATATGATAAATCATATATGCATTCCTAAAGACACTTAAATACTATACTTTCGTATAATAGGCCTTATCTAACTTATTAAGCTTACATACTGTACAAACTGTATCTAGGGTATGATACATAGAAAATGTAGGTTATACCACTGACTATCGTGAATCCACGATACACTCCCCCCCCCAAAAAAAAAACCCACAATACCTGAACCCCACCTTATATCTAGAGTTGGCCAGAAGCAATCTTGTGTCGCCACATATCAACGGCGCCACGAGCTGCGCGTCTGGGTCTAGTCCCGATCCGAGGTGGATCCCCAACGGGTTGTGGTGGATCGGCTAAGGCAGCATCCTCGGATCCAGCATCATCAGTGGAGCTTCTTGTGTAGAAGAGCCAAGCTCCATAGCGTACAGTCGTGCGACCGGACGAACAGTAGTCCCAGTAGCGGTCTTGAGCAGCGCTATTCGCCCTACCGAGCCTTCGCCCTCGTACACCTTCACTACGCGGCCCAACCTCCAGTACAATCTAGGACTATCATCATGGATGAACACTATCTCGCCTACAGAGGGTGCTGATGGTTGACCAGCAATCTTAGTTGCCCTCTCACGTAGTGCCAATATGTAGTCATTCACCCATCTCTTTTTAAAATCACCTATAACCCTAGAAATATACTGGTAACGTCGTGACACCGCAGCCTCGGTGAACATCGAAGGGTCCTCTAACTCTGCCTGTGACTGCAGATCAGTAGGAAAGGCAGTCATTGGCTTGCCGTAGAGCAAATGCGCTGGTGTTAGTGGCAGTGGTTCTTGCAGGTCGGTATATACGTAAGTGAGAGGATGATCGTTAATAACTGCCTCGACTTCAGTGAGCACAGTTACTAGTTTGCTCCTTTTTAACAAGGCGCGTCCTGCAACCGCCCGTAAGCCTGATTTCACTATGCCTACACACCGTTCCCACATTCCACCAAACCACGGCGCTTTGACTGGTATAAACTTCCACTCGCACCTTCGCTCTCCCAAGTAAGCAACAACCGTTAGATCGTCGCTCATATCTATCAAGTACCTGGAAGCTTGAAGAAAAGTGGGAGCATTGTCGCTAAGAATCAAATGAAGGAAGGAACGACGTGCACAAAATCTCCTGAATGCCAGCATAAACTCTTTACAAGACATATTGTCACAGAGTTCTAAATGTATTGCATGTGAAGTGGCACAAGTAAATAGCAACACATAAACCTTGTCCAGTTCCCTAGTTCTCAGTGCGCCAGTATAGTCTAGTCCTGTAACTCTGAAGGGTTCTAGATGATTAACGCGACACTCTGGCAAGGGTGGAGCAGGTCCAGTCGTAAATGGTCTTCCTTTTAGTCTATGGCACACCACACATCTTTTGACTACTCGTCGAACTACCTGCCGAACTCTGGGTATCCACCAGTTGAGACGCAATTTAGAAATAACGTGGTGGACCCCGTAGTGCATTACTTCCTCGCGTGTGCGTTGTACCAGTAGATCGGTGGCATGGTGTGTTGCAGGCATCAGGATAGGATTGTTGGCACAGTCGTCTACACCTGACCACTTTAGACGTCCCTCACATCTAATTAAGTCATTCTTCAGGTGTAGCCTTAGTTGACGCACAATGTTAGGCATTTTAATCTTACCAGAACTTCTTATGGATTCTAATTCCTGACTGAAGGATTCCCTTTGAACCCATCTAATTAGTGTTACCTCAGCTGCTTTTATTTCTACTGCATTTAAGCTTTGACTCAGATTGCAGAGTCGTCCTTGTAGCCTGGCCTTTATGTTGGTGATATAACGCAACACCCAAGCTACGACCCTGACTAATTTATTGTACCCACCGATCCTTACCCACTCTAACATAGGATTCGGTGTTGATGTCGGTTGAATGACAGCTGTCACCGTTTCTAATGGCAAAGCTAACTCAACCTCGGCATTCCATTTAGCCCAATCCCCTTCGTGGAGCAGACATTTTGGGCCTTGCCACCACAGGTCGGACTTAATCAGTTTGGACGCCGTTATGCCCCTACTTATTAGGTCACTGGGGTTGTCTTTGGTTGGTACATAATGATAGAAGGCGTTTGGTAGTAGGGATCGTATTTCATCCACCCTATTGCGCACATAGACGGGCAATGTCCTTTGACTATGCACCCAGCTTAGTGCAATTTGGCTATCGCTCCATACGTGTACCGCCCTTAATTGCAGTTCCTTATCGTATGAAATGCGTACATGATTAACCAAACATCCCAATAGCAGCATGGCAGTTAGTTCCAATTTGGGAATCGTGACCCCCTTTACCGGTGCAACCTTAGCCCGGGCGGTGAGTAAATTAATCCCAAACGAGGTAACACAATAAATAGCTACTCCATACGCTGTGGCACTCGCATCACAGAATGCATGTAAAGACGTGGGTCCAAATGCGGCCACTTGGCGCGGTAACTCTAATGTACATAGGGTGTTATAATCTTCTAGTAAGGACCTACCCTGTTCAATAAGATCATCGGGTAAAATTTCGTCCCACCCCACGTTGCGTCTCCATTTTTCCTGGATTAGAATCCTAGCTCTGATGGTAACAGGTAATGCTAAACCTAATGGATCAAAATATTGCGCGACCTTACTCAACAGACTACGTTTTGTGTGCGTTCCTGCCTGTTCAGTATAATCTTTGTTCCGGTACATCAGTATGTCTTTCCCTGGTTGCCATATCATCCCCAAGATTCTGGCATATTCTTGGTTATCAGAAGCTACCCCATCTATTATGAGACCATCCCGAAGCAACACAGAATTCGAAACCCACTCGTAGAGAAACAGATGAGCCTCAGTGAACAACCTACTAGCCTGCCTATAGCTTGCGACTAGTTCTTTTCACTATCACTAGACCCCTGTAAATTGTCTATATATAATCCGCGAGCGAGTTCAGTCGTGTCGTCTTCAGAATCCTCCAGATGTTTCTTAACCCGGCAAGCGCGATAGGCCTCACGGAAGGCTTCCTATAGGGAACGCGATAGGCCTCACGGAAGCAAGACCATAAAAAAGCCTTCCATAAAAAAAAGGGCCTATCAAAACAAAGGAATTTGTCTCTAGGTGAGATAATTCCCCTCCAGTACTCATCCATGTAAATCTCACCCACCCCTCTCCCCTCCTTCCCCACCTTATTCCCCCCTCCCTCCCCTCCTCAATTATCACCTATTTTTCCTCTTATTATCATCATTTATCGGTTATTTTTCTCTCCCGCGATAATGTAGCACAAGTGGGTTGCAGAAAAGATCGTTATGCAACACCCAGACACCGGCCCACACCGCCCCGCTCGTCTCAGTTACCTCACAGACAGCGAGAGAGGAGGGTTGCCTGTGGCTCTCTCTCGCCTGAGATTATGACCGGGTGGCCAATATCTTCGTTTTTCACCACCCAAATGCTTTTCCCACTTATTTTAGCACTCTTGAAGGTTCATATATACATCATATATGTAAAATAAAAGCATACCGAAAACAAATAATGCTCTATATTGTAAATATAACGAATTTTGTCAGAATCCAAGGCTAGAAATGCACAAATAACTACCCTAGCCCCTAGGTCTATTTCGCGCTTGTCAGGTTAATGGTCGCGTTTAATAGAAACTGTGAACATGTTGCGCCAAACAAGACTACCTTAAACCGATAGGTTAGTATGGGACTCTCGGGGTCGTCGATGTCCTTGAACCAGAGGAACTGGGTGACGCCTCTATCTCCCTTCTGTAGTTTCACCATCAAGAAGGCCTTTTCAATATCGCTGGTGAATGCGTATCGGCCCAGTCTAAATCGCAGCAATTGCTGAGATAGATCCGACACCATTGAAGGGCCGGTCAACAAACAGTCATTTAGACTGGGACTATGGCCTAGGTGGGCTGAGCAGTCATATACCACACGGATGGGAGTGGTAACACTATCCTTCTTTACCCCATGATGTGAGAGGTAATGGATCTTCCCGGCACTCCCTGGCTCAATCACATCGACGGCCTCGATAAACCCTCGGTCGAGATAAATTTTAAAAACTTCGTCATAAGCCTTGTAGGTGCTAGGTTCTTGGGTTAGTTTACGCTGCAAGGCGCGTAACCTACCCAACGCTAAACCATAATTAGTGGGTAAACTGATATTATCATGTTTCCAAGGTAGACAAACTTCGTACAGTATTGCTTTTCCTTGGTCAAGTAACGCACAGATTCCGAGAACTTCTCGATCGCGAAATTTGATTCCTGGTCGTTCTCCACAGGTTGAATTCCTATGTGGTCTAGTTTCCACAGTCTTTCTAGATTGAACTTGGCAGCTAACTTTGGGTCCTCAATGTGAGTATCATCTTCGGTGAACTCTTCTGCTGCGGTCGTGCTCATCCTCAACACGGATACAGTGTCAGCCAGAATATTTGACTGGGTAGTTTGAACTGTACCGCTCATGCAGTAGCCAAACTTAGTGGGGATCAAGATCACTCCACTCTCTCTTTTAAAACCCGGGTGTACTACATCATAATAATAATCTGCTCCTAACAGTATGTGCACCTCCTTCAAGTCACTTACGGGATCAGACAGGTAAATACCTTTCCTATGAAGTGCATGCTCTACTTTGTTAATTCCTACAGATTGATAGTCTGGGAGTTCATCTACCACTACACACTGGAAGAAGTGTTTCTTCTTACGGTAGATGTAAGCAACTTCAACAACTTCGTATTCTCTACTGTCGGTCACTCCTGTAAAACCTTGCAACCTAAGGGTCTCACTACCTACTACACGGTATTTTAGACCGTCCAGCACCGATCTCTTTATAAAGGATCGTTGTGAGCCTTGGTCTAGGAGTAGCCGACAGACTTGTGTCCTGCCATAACCCTCTATGGGTATCTTGATTGTGGGTAAAATGGTGGTGTCCTTCCTACTGCCTAGCATTAATGTTGCAGTACCCCCTACTTTTTCCTCCTTGACTGGACTACCTGTGGGGCATAACTTGTCAAAGTGATGACCCTCACAGTTGCGACAGGGCCTCAAATAGGAAGCAGTACATTTAGCCTGCATACCATGGTCCTTACTCACACAACCCTTGCACAATTTTAGCTTCCTTGCTTGAGCTAATTTGGCTTCATTGGTTTGATATTTGGTACAGCTTAGCCATTTATGCTTGGGATTGTTGCATGGCCTACATGACATTCTGTCGTGACAACCTTCCCTTTAGAACCTCCCATGTCATATTATTGAACCCTGCGGTGTCGTGATTCTTCAACCTTCCCTTTAGAACCTACCATCATATTAATTGAACCCCTTGCTGTTGTTCCTTCTGACCTTCCCACCGTCCTACCATTGTTCAATTGTATGTTGCTAATCTCCTTGTTAAATGCCTCTTTTAACTCCTCCAAGTTAAAGGTACGAACCTTATCTAGAATAGCTAGAGGTAATTTCTGTCTTAAAATTATGACCAGCATTTCTTGTGAGGTTACCCCCAACGCATTTAATGATCTTGTATGACACTCCATATCTGCCCTAAACTTTGTCAGTTCATCAACCCTGTATTCTTCTAGTAACTAAGTGTATATATAATATTAACCGGAGTATGCCACTAGTATTGATACGACATAGCGGCACTGTCCTTGTGTCGTATTGTGCCACGTGCATACCAAACCGGTTTTCATCATCTTATTAGGACGACGTCTATAATGCCGTCGTTTATGCATGTATTCACTCCTTAGGGTAACTATCTGTTATCCACGATGTTTTCTCTTTTCCACTTAACTCCGCATGTTACACGTCTCTTAAAAAAACCCAGTCTTCTTTAATACAAACCACATGACTTTCCTCCTGGACATTCTTGATGTAGCCTACCAACTAAGTATGCATTTAATTAGATAACCACCTTCTGAGTTATAGTATTTTCATTGTGTAGGTGCGAAGGCGATCTCAGGACACCTTCGTTTTCCAGTCCACAACGAATCCGATCATGATTATGTCAGCCCTATAATTAATTATGATCCCCCTCCGTCCTCTGACCTAACCTCTAACCCGCAATACTAACCCTCTGCCAGTTATTGTATTTGTCGGGAATTTAGATAAAGAGGTTAAATTGCATATCACTGGTACATGAAATATCCCAACAAATAGTTATAATGTAATTACCAACGACGTAGTCGATGGGTGTAATCCAGTCCCCCACACACGGCTAATTCAATTGCATGACATGTAGGAATGTTCACATAATACAATATCGATACAATGAACTTAGCTTAGAGGACTGGTGATGTAGGACTGTTGTTATAGATTAGTATTTGTAGCACATGGTGAACTGTGAGTTGAGTCAGAGCCGGGGGGGAAGATGTTGGTTGTATGGTGTTGAATGAGAGGCTAAAGGGCCGGCGTCCGATCGCTTCGCGAAATTACATATGGCTGCCGGCTCATAATAATTATAACCCATAACTTGGTTTCATGATACATCTAGAGCTGATGTAGATATTTATACATTACAGTTAATATTTAACCTATACTTAAGAATAAACTACAATACACAAAGAACCAGCCGAAATCGTACAAGTGATACGATACCGCCAAATTCAAATGTCCTATTGGACCTAAAACTGTCGGGATCATTACCCTATTCCCGACAGTATTGATTCATATCTGTTGATTTATATATGTTTAATTATGATCAATCTGCATACGATCATCTCAAGAGGAATGCAGGAAAGCTACCTAGTATCTCTCTCCATTACGAGAATAGATATATGCAGCCCCCCTGCTCAGTTACAACACCCACATACCAACCCCATCCTCAGCTGTTCCTTTCTTTTGTAGTAACTAAGTACATAGATATGTACCCCCGTGCTCAGTTGCCCCTTGTCTTGTTCTTCTAGTAACTAAGTATATATATAATATTAACCGGAGTATGCCCACCGATATTGATACGACACTGTCCTAGTGTCGTATTGTGCCACGTGCATACCAACCCGGTTTCATCATCTTATTAGGACGACGGCTATAATGTCGTCATTTATGCATGTATTCAATCCTTAGGTTAATTATCTTTTATCCGCCATTGTGTTCCTCTCTTCCATTTACTTTTCCACAATTGTTATATGTCTTCCAATCACCTCCTCCTTATCCACAATCTACATTACTCTGTTTTGCTTCGTGACCCCATGCTCAGTGGTAACCTGTTTTTGGGTCATCCTGTCCTTTCACGCCCCGCTGCACACACCACCCTACCTGTTCGATCGTAGGGAAATGCCACCCCTATGTCCAGCGCATTAAGGGTCACTACCCTAGGTCACGAGCGGCGCGGCGCCTAGCCTCAAACCACCCCCTTTACAATTCACAACCCTCCCCCTGTAAAGACGCCATAAGAACGTTATAACATGCCGACTCAGTTCATTCACTAACCTCAACAAATGGAAGGTAAGGACCTATCCTTGTACCCCCCCTTAACTATCCTCTAACTCCCTAGCCCCACTCACAACCTGAACCAGAACAATAGCCGGCGCGAGGCTAGGACGACCCCCTCTCGTCCCCCCTTAAAAAATGTAAATTTCCCCCTGACTTGCATTTTCACAAAACCACTATTCTTAACACCCACGAGTGATCCTCGTACATGAAAACTAGATGTAGTGATCAACCCTAACTAGGAAGATACCTGGGCGGGTGCCCAACCCCGAAAGGGGTTGAAATAGGGGAGCTATCCCCCCGCCAAAGGCGGCTTTCTAGGGCCTTTCCTAGCTGATGCTGAGAGGATTGGGTTCTAGTCATGTGGTGATGGGCTGGTCTATCAGAGTAAGAACTGAGCGATCTCTGCCATACCCATAGCTTACTCTGACTGTTCCTTTTACTTATATGTTTTCTAGATCTCAAGTGATGGCATCTTTTCCGTGGATTGACCTCCCAATCTACCAAGTTTGGAAGCCAAAGCGTCACATTTTTCCTTTGCCCCTCAACTTTCTCTTCATAATTGCTGAGGGGCACAGGGTCCTGGATGGGGCTTTGGTTTCCCGGGCGTTTCCGCACCCTCCTCAGCTCCCCGCCATGGAGTGGCTTCGGTCACCCAGGCTTTATTGTGGTCGGCAGGGAGGGTTCTGTGGGGGCGCTCGGTTATGGCCTTGGCCTTGCTCGGGGCCTTGGGGCTGTTCGGCCAGGCAGCTTGGGGAACAACAACAACAACAACAACTAGGAAGATACCTCCTGACAACCTGAACTCATATCTCAACCCAATTAATGTAAGAACTCTCGATGGCCATATTCAGGGAGCGGCCTGCCCCCCCCCTCGACCCCACGGGGACCCCACCGATCCCCGCGGAGAATTACCCTGACCCGCGCAAGCCAGCAAATTCTTGCCAGACAACAGGTGAGTTTCCAACAGGTTATGACCTACAAATCTAAATACCTATCCAAATACCATCCTATCCCATCCTTAACCAAAACCAAAATCTTCCTTATCCCATCCTAGGTTACGAATAGAATGCCAGCTAGACCAGAGAAGGATACTTAGGTGAATTGATGAATAATACCTCCCAGCCTAGTCACGTAGGGCGCCAACAAAGTAGTACGTAAAAACCTTCACCAAATCCGCCTAAACAACTCTACTAGTACCTCATACTAGGGTTAAGATATCCACGATAATAAATCAGAAAACAAGTTACTTACCGCCACATTAAAGACCCCCCTCCCTAACCCCCTAAGTTCACCAGAATAAATTAACTACTTTCATAGCACTGACATTCAATACTTCTAGAACATTCCTGAAGCTTCCTTGACCTGCCTATAAATAAGACACAGAGACAACAGTCGGGCAGTTGAATATTAGAGCCCAAAGCAACGGCTGGCCACACTGCGGTGGCTTCTAGTACCCCCCCCCCCTCCCCTCAAAATTCATGATAATTCGGCGTTCCGTAATCTGTGCAACTCTGTGAGGAAGTGAATTAACCCTTTACGAATGTTTTCTTGCGATCGGGACTACCGGCAGTAATATTATATTGGTAGGCAACAAATTCACAAATTATTGATTGTTTCATTAACTTCTGATAGTGCACCATCCGCTACTTGAGCTACGAACGATCATAACTCATAACTGATCTAAGGCAGAAAGATCTTGTTATGTTAGAAGGGATTATGCGAGAAACTCTTGAGTGAGGACTCTGCAAGAATAACTCCTTGGCAACAATCGACTGTCTTACCCCATCACCATTTGTTGCCAAAAAAGGTGCAAAACCGCCCGTAAGAAGCCCATCTGCAAAACCTTCTCTACACTACCGGACAGCTTGGACGGCCCCCAGAACTACTGTTAACCCCCAACATCACTAACGCAAGATAACCAAGAAAACTCTATCACAGTGTTACTTCGCAAAGTACCAGTGTTACGGTGCTATTAACTCAACCATCCAGTGTATTCGATTATGTCTCAACTTTCTCTGATGTTAGGAAACAAGTGATTAGTATGCTAGTATCATGTAGTATGTATTAATATATATCAGTGAAATTTAGCTTAGGCGAACTGACTCCCGTAATTATTCTTGTCATTAGGTTTAACCTGATTCGCCCTCACTGATATTTTCGGTCCGAAGTATCACCTAGACAAGTGAACATCCTAGACCAGTGCAACTAGTTACAGTTATCCCTTTACGTTAATTCTTGGGCAATAACCACATTACTTATACTTTCATCCTTGATTAAGAGTCATATTACCAGAGAGTTAACAAAGCGAAATACCTAACCTGTGTGATTCATGTACCCTACGTATCATAAAGCAATGTGATCAGAAGAATAATTCCTGAACGTTGGAAGTGGGAAGTATGTCTCTATCCAAATCCGCGATAAGTGCTGGGAGATTGTAATAAGTCCAATAACCTACCTGAGTGCTCCAACATCTATTGTTCGTGTGAATTCTATTACGCACCTTACACCTGAGTGTTATTTAGAATAAAGCTGTATTACAAACCATTTATCCGAGATTATCTAAGTCCTCTGTTGATTCTCTTTATGAATTTTGCAAGAAATACAATAACCCAATCTTGCAGAACTCACCTATACCAAGTTAATCCTGTATAAAATCAGGGCATAACAGTAAGCATGTGCAATGATGGTTTAACAATAATTTGCAATGCATGAGAACAATCGTCGTTAATCACTAACTGCCAGCTAGAGAAGGAAAGTGGGGGAGATGGGGGTGGAAGGTGGGGGTAGATTTGGACCCGATTCCCCCCTTCCACCTGCCCAGAATAGAGTAGGGGAAGGAAGGCCCCACCCCTGAGCAAGTTTTAGTACGCGAGAGTGTAAATTGAGAGGTGAAATAGGGGCCTCACTAATGAAAACGAGAATCATAAATGGAAGGTTACAATATTTAAAAAGTATCGATGAAGGAGAAAACCAGCTGCTGAAAGAAATAGTAAGGGAAATGTGTGAGGATGGGTAACATTCAAGACAGCTAGAGCTGCCTTATTTACCAAGTTTCTTTATATTTTTTCCAGGGAATCTATCTATCTATCTATTGCCTGACGCCGTGATCCCCGAAGGGGTGGCCACGAACGAACCGCCCCCATGCACCTCTGTTCCCAGTCAGTCGACGCCCCTCCCCCCAACCAGCACCGCCTTCGTTCATGTAGTTCCTCACTCCATCCTTCCACCTCATATTCGGTCTACCTCTCCCTCTCTGTCCCTCCACCTCGCTCTCGTACACCCTCTTAGTCATTCTCTCGCTTTCCATACGTTCCATATGGCCGAACCATCTCAAGTTGTTCCTTTTCACACTTTCCAGCACATCTACCTCCACACCACACCTCCTTCTTACTTCCTCATTAGTCTGTCTATCTCTCCATGTAACTCCGCACGCACTCCTTAAGTAATCCATTTCCACTGCTCTCACTCTTGGTCTGAGTCTCTCAACCAACGTCCATGCTTCGCTTCCGTAAGTCAATGTCGGGATTACCACACTGTCATGCAAGGGCTTCTTCACTTCCATACTGACCACCCTATTTCTTTTTACTGCTTTTAGCGTTCCTACAACCCTCTTCCCCTGTTGTACCCTCTCCCGCACTTCTTCATCCATAGTCCCATCTTTACTCAACACACTGCCCAGATACTTAAAAGAGTTGACGATCTCCATAACCTGACCGTTCAGGTTCACCTCACACTCTGTGACTTCACCCCTTTCGAAGACCATAACCTTGCTCTTCCCCGCATTTACCTTCAAATTCCGTTTTTCGCACACTGTTCCAAACTCATTTACCAGACCCTGCAACTCCCATTCATTATCACTCATCAGAACTGTATCATCCGCAAACAGCAGTATAGGTAGCTTCCACTCAATTCCCTCCCTTTTCAGCGATACACCAACATCCACTGCTCTTGATAGTATTTCTTTCATGACTCCATCCATATATACAGTAAACAACCACGGGGACATCACACACCCCTGTTTCAAACCAACATTCAGGTCAAAGAACTCGCTCTGCTCACTCTCCACACGTACTGCCGCCTTTGCACCCTCATACATGCTCTTCACTGCTTTCAGCAACTTGCCCTCTACTCCGTATATTCTAAGTACTTTCCACAAACCTTCTCTATCCACTCTGTCATAAGCCTTCTCCAAGTCCATAAAGGCAACATACACCTTTTATTTCTTCTCCAGATACTTCTCCACAACACAATTCAGGGTAAAAATCTGATCTACACATCCTCTTCCCTTCCTAAACCTCCCTGCTCGTCGCCTATCCATTTCTCCGTTCTCACTCTCACTCTCTCAATCACTACCCTACTGTATACCTTCCCTACTACGCTTAGAAGACATATTTCTCGGTGGTTACCACACACTCCTCTTTCCCCTTTGCCCTTATATAGGGGGACTATTATGCCAGTCTTCCAGTCATTGGGTGCACTCCCCTTCTCCCATGCTAGTTTGCACATTTTCCATACCCATTCTATCACTATCTCACCACCATACCTCAACATTTCCCCACACACTCCATCTGTTCCTGGTGCTTTCCCCAACTTCACTCTTTTCATGGCTTCCCACACTTCTGACCTCCTGATCCCCACCTCCACTACTTCTCCCTCCCATACCATATCCAGCTATGTTTGCTGGCTCTTCATTCCTTACATTTAGCAACTCACTGAAGTACTCCCTCCATCTTTCGACTCTCTCTTGCTTCTCGGCTAGCATTCTCCCATTCTTATCTTTCACACCCTTACTGTTTCCCTTGCTACCTTCCCTAACTTTCTTGACTTCTTTCCAGAACAGTTTCTTACTCTCCCTCCATTTTACACTCAGATTCCTTCCAAATTCCTCATCTACTCTTCTCTTACTTACCTTCACTACTCTCTTCACCACCCTCTTACTCTCCACGTCCGCTCGTTTCTGTCTCTCGGAATCTTCATTCCCTCTACTACCCAACCACTCTCTATATGCTTTCTTCTTTTCTTCCAGGGAATATAGTGTTTAATTGTTGTTTATCATGGTTTGAGTGGAGGATTTGCATTAACTTACCCATTATTCATTAATCTGAAGATACTCCGTCAAATGGCGCCATTTATTGGGTGAATCGCGTTTTTACAGTAGGTAAGGAAAATTGTGGAGAGGCCATGCACGCTTCTAAAATGTACAAATATTATATTAGATTAGATTAACCTAACCTAACCTAACCTAACCCTAATATAATATAATATAATATCGTTTTTGTGAGTAACGTTCAAGCCATTTATTGGGTGAATCGCACTCACCGCATCTTTCAAAACAAGAAGAAGAGGACCCAGGTCGAAGGATTCATTGGATAATAATAATAATAATAATAATAATATTTATTCAGTTAGCAATTTACAGAGTTGGTACCACATAGTATATTACAAAATATGACATGTACCAGCCTTGCATAATTCCAACTAAGGATAGTCCAATAAGGCCGTTAGGCGTATTTCCATTGGGGTCCTTGTGGGATTAGGTTAGCTGGGGAAATAGGGAGGGAAAAAAAAAAAAAAAAAAAAAAAGAGAAAGTATTTCTAGGGGATTATTTTAAGATATCTTACATCCTATAATAAATATCAGTAATCCGTAATCAGTAATCATTTCAGTTTGGTTTGTCTATCTCTTATGTCGTATTTAGTAGTAGACATAAGTTTGGTGCTCCCTTCTCGCAGCTGTCCGGTTCAGGTGTTCCTTCAGGCTACGTCTGAAGGAATACAGTGTTCTATTTTCACGGACTGACTGGGGTAAGTCGTTCCAGTCTTTGATGGCAGTGAAGAAGAATGTTTGCTTACCCTGTCCTTGGATTCTCGGGACCTTAAAATTAATTTCTTGTATTATGTCCACTCCTCTCATTTGCTTTAACAAAATCATTCTTTAGATACTCTGGTGCTCTGTCATAGAAAATTTTGAAGGCATTAGTGAGCCTGATTTGTTTGGCCTTGTCAGAGACATTGAGCATACCTAGTGACTGAAGTTGTTCCTGGCCAACATGTGATCTGGGTCCTAGTTTCAGCATGAACCTAACCATTTTATTTTGAGTGACCTGAAGTTTGTGCTGTGCTGATTTAGATGATGCAGAGTACCAGGATGACACAGAATAGTCAAAATGACATTGAACAAGCGCTTGGCAGAGGGTCTTTTTGGTCGCCGCGGGCAAGCATCCCACCTGTCTATACAGGTATTTTATACGTGCTCTACACTTACTCAGGATAGATTCCAATATTGTTTCACCTAACAAACTCGCGTCCAGTTTTAGTCCGAGATATTTAACTTGTGACACTGTTGTTGTAGGAATATCATTACAGTTGACCGAGAAGCCCACAATGTCTTTCAGTTTGCATTTTGTTCCACATAAGATGGCTTCCGTCTTGCCCAGGTGAAGAGATAGTCTATTGTCCACTAGCCATTCACTACATGTTTCTAGTTCTTTTGAAAGTGAAGCGGCAATACTTATTGGGTCTTTTCCTGAAACCAGAAGCACGCTGTCGTCTGCATACAGTAATAATTTACATGAGACGTTCAGTTCCATGTCGTTCACATAACAGAGAAAGAGTAAGGGACCAAGGATGCTTCCCTGCGGGACCCCACAGTTAATTGGCATAGGATCAGATATATTATCATCAAGTTTGACTCTTTGGGTTCTACCACTAAGATAAGATTTAAACCAGTTCACAGATCCTATGCCCATTGCTTGTAGTTTATTACATAGGATATCATGGTCTACTGTGTCAAACGCTTTTTGTAGATCAAGAAGAACCATACCGGTGTAGTTACCTTTAGACATTTCTTTACGAATGTGATCCGTTAAGTGGATGAGACAGGAGTCTGTCGAGTACATGCATCTGAAACCTGATTGAAACTTATAGAATAGATAATTTTGTTTGAGGTAGTGTTCTATTTGGGTGTATACCGCTCTTTCAAGGATTTTAGATACAATACATAATATGCTAACTGGTCTGTAGTTGCCAACTTCTAGTTTATTTCCTTTCTTAAATAGAGGGGTTACAATAGCTTCCTTCAGTTCAGCAGGTACAGTGTTGGTGTTAATTGACAAGTTGATGATGTGGGTTAGGGGGCCTGCTATACCAATGGCTCCATCTCGTAGAAATTTGGCAGGAATTTTGTCTGGTCCTGTGCTTTTATGTAGGCTACATTTAGGTTAGACAGCTCGTCAAAAGTGTATTTTGGTGTAACATTTTGCAATTCAAATGTGTTCGGGTGTATGTCTTTATCTCTGTAGAAATTACAAAAGGTGGCTGTTGTTGTCGTGTATTTATTGAGAGGTTGAGGTAGGTTCTGTGCAAGTGTGTTTGCTATGGAAGTGAAGGAGTTGAAGTAGGTTGAAATTTGTCGTTTATCGTGGCAAACCTGATCATTAATGGTGAGACTGCAGGGGCGTATCTATGGTAAATAGCGCCTAGGGCAAGAACTGGAATTGCACCCTCTGGGGTGGGGGGCAAGCGCAGCGAGCCTCTCCAGCTGGGGGGTTCGGGGGGGGGGCGGGGGGGCGCTGTAAGCCCTCCCCCCGAGAAATTTGTTTAAATATGAGCAATTCTAGGAACATTTTAAAGCCATATTCAGAGCTATATTTAGGTAATTGAAACACTAAATAATTATATATATATTATATATATATATATATATATATATATTATATATATATATATATATATATACCGGTATATAATATATATACAGTATATATATATATATATATATATATATATGTGTGTGTGTGTGTGTTAGGTTTGGTTCATTGTTTTGTGTTAGGTTAATGATGCCTATTTTGAGTTTGGATTGTAGTTTACATTTTGTTATGCCCCTGTTCAAACATCTGACACCTATCTTTTAGATTACATAAATCCATATTATCAGGATAAATAATATAATAAGTCAATCTCGTTAATAATTTAATTAGCAAATTATTGCACGACAGTAGCCTACATCTGACATCTACTGTAAATGAAAATTACAACTGCACCTTCTTTGCTTTTACTGATGCAAATTGGTCTATGATTTCCTCAAAGTCAGTTTTTTTCAGTTTCTTCTCTTTCTACATCTTACACAATGCTCCGAAATATTTAAATTGGCACTCTAGTGTCTAAACCACGTCTAAACCTATATATTAAATTCTAAAAGTATGTCCCTATTTAGCCTAAGCAATAAAGCAATTGTCTAAAGAAATGCAGTAAAGGTAAAACCACTTTCCTTCTTCATGAGGAATAGTTTTGTGATCTTCTTACACAATGCTCTGAAATAATGAAAATGACTCTCTAAACCATAAGCGAATATGTTGTAGCAAATACGCTTTGAATTGTGAACATTTGGTATTTATATGATGCAGAAACACAGTAATGGCATTTATTTCCATTACATATCGAGAAATCAGTTGCTAAGGTATTCAATTTACCGTCAGATAAAATGAAACGGAGTATTATAGTATAGAGTGATCTATACATACAGTATATTTCGTACCTCCGAGACTCTGGATCCTTGTTTTGCCTGTCCCTGGCCTGGGCAGCCTGTGCCTCGAGTGTTTGTCAACAATGAACGTTCGCTAGCATCAGTGGCGTCACCAGGGGTAAAATTTTGGGGGGGCTGTAGCCCTGGCATAGATAGGTGGGTGGGTGGCGAGCAAAGCGAGCCTGAGCAGCTTGGGGGTCCGGGGAAATTTTGAAATTTGAGCAGTTTCTGGGGCCTTTTTGAGGCCTAAAAAATGTGTATAAGTAAGAAACATATGACACATAAATATTGATGAGCCTGATGCCAGGCATCAGTCAGTAAGTTACAAGGCCAATGGTAATTGTAGGGTATAAAGCCTATGTGCAGAGAATAGTTTTTTCTTCATATACTATCATACTATAGTCCATTCATTATAGGTAGGCCAGAAATTGTGACCCCTAACCTTTGTAATTCGCTAAATGGCTAGAGCAAATGGGTTGTAAATGTCCATACTTATTGCCTGGCTGACCCTTCCCAAAGGTAGAAATATTAGCTTGATTACTCCAGTCTTTCCTTAGGTATAGAGGTAAGTGGTCTAGATGTTTCGCCTACTTATAATGAATATACTATAGTTTGTAACGATTTCTTAGCATATTAAATTGGATAATTTGAAGAACTTTTATTATTGTACCATTATATAGATTTAATTGGCAAGATTTTTATTTTAATTACTTTTGGCAGTTTTGGGGTTTGCATTTTTTGGGGGGCTGAATCCTTGATTTGGGGGGGCTAAGCCCCCCCAAGGTGACACCACTGGCTAGCATTCGAGAATGCTTAAAGTTATAAATAGCCTATATCCTGATTTTCTTGTGGGTATCTTATATAGTATATTTCGAAGTATTGACACTATTTTACTATTAACTAATCAGTCAAATGAGAAATAATCCTGAATATCAAAAAATATATACACTATTCAACATTGCATAAAATATAGTACCGGTAAGAAAAGAAAACTACCCAGAAAATATTTAGAGGGGTAACTTAACTATTAATATGTTTAGGCAATGGCTTGCAGGAATTCGTTGCCTAAAAGGCTAAATTTTATTTAAAATATATATAGCCTACCGTGATTACTGTAGTAACTGTACATCATAATAAGAAACCGCTATGGCGTTATTAATCATATTATAGCCTATTAACCCTCTCCGACACATGACGCGATTTTGAGCCTATTAGGGATACTTTAAAGCCTTCGTTACCATCAGGGGTATTTAGAAACCTTTAGTTTAGTTACTTCAACCTCTGCAGTTGTCTTTGAGTTAGCTGTGGGCAGAAAACTAATTTTGGAGAGTTAATTATAAGAGTGAGAGAACTCTATTTCTTATTGCTAATCTGGCAACCCTTGCGTCATATGAGTCTGAAGGGGTTAATGACGAATGGATAGGTATTTAGGCATATTACTTGATATTATATTTGCACTAGGCCTATAGTTAAATATCTCCTTGCGACATATATGACTCGATCGCGTCATATGAATAAGTCCACCAAAAAACTCATATGGCGCGATCGCGTCATATGGACTTATCTCTATACCTCTCCAATAAGTTTATGACGCGATTTTGCGTCATATGAGCTCAGTAAGTCTGATAAGTTACCATACGATAAAACCGTTGGTGGCAACCTCAGCCTCCTGCGATAATTCTAACGGCCGCCGCAGTGTTGTTGTGAGTGTAGTGCGAGGCAGTGGCAATGATCCTGGGGCTCCCGCCTCCTCGGACTTACTGGAACATAATATGGCTGAGGGAGATATAAGGTTTACTTGAGGAAGATTTGGCGCCCCCCTTCAAGTGGCGCCCAGGGCACGTGCCCTGCCTGCCCCACCCTAGATACGCCACTGGACCGTGAGAGCAATATTAGTGTTAGACGAATCCCTTGTCTTGTTGCTGTAGCCTGTTGTTTTTAGGTGCCTCCATAGTTTCTTTGGGTTATTCTGATATTCCTCTGCCTTATTGTGAAAATAATATTTCATTGGGTGCAATGCTTTGTTTACGTTCGGGACATTATTTTCGTGTTATTTTTCGGTGTAATCGGGTTTTTTCAAGTGTCGATAACGAAATTCCTCCATGCGGACTATAATGAGAAAAATATGGCGAGTCTATTGGTCCCTATTTTCCCTAATAAATTATTTCTAATAAGGCGGCGAAAGAGGTCTTGAATGTTATCGTAGAATGCACTCTATGTGGCAATGATTATGAAGATCTGAAACATGTGCCCATCAATAAATAATGAAAGAATTAAAGCTAAAGAACTACAACAGCCATACCAAGAAGATGAACTGGGAATAATAGGAGATTATTTATTCAGAGAAGAAAATCTAGAAGAGAAAAAGGAGATTTTATATAAGATGTGGAAGAAAAGAGAATTAATAATTAAAAGTTTGACATCTAATTAAGAAAGATAAAAACCATTGAATGTAAACTAGGAAATATCAAGTAAACTTAAATCTTCAGGGAGCTGCCGTTGCTAAGGCGTTCTGCCCCTTGGAGACGACATCCGACATCCGAAAACAAAGCGACCAGTCTCGACCAGCGACCAGCTCGCAGTCTGAGTCTGATGGCGGGTGGTCGACTCTGAGAGTGTCCCGGTGTATCTGGAGACATCGAGGGAAATTCGTAACCTAAGGACTTATAAAAGTGGTGGGAAGTGAGATTAAGGACAAAGAACAGATAGTGTGAAGAAGAAAGGGGGTAGACGACGGGGAGATCCAGGAAGAAGAAGTGGGAAGGCGTGGGGGAGACGGAGCGGGACAGGGGACGCCATCTCAAACGTTTACAACGCGTCGACACGAGGGAGGGCCAGTCGGTGCTGGCAAATATCTACACAACTATCTCTCTGAGTATTTTCATTCTTCTCTCTGCATTATGCATTCTACAGTGTAGATATAGGGGAAGGGGATAGAAAGAATAGAAGTGGGGATACAGTATAGCGGGAGAGATGGAAATAGGAAATGGGGATGGTGGGGGTGAGCGAATGGGGGAGGGAGAAAAACAGGATGAACAGGGTGGAAGAGATATGAATAGAAAGAGCAAGGAGGAAAAAATGGAGGAAGGGGAGATAGATTCAGAGATTGAGAAGGAACGCCAGGAGATGGAAAGGGAAGAGGAAAGAATCGAGAGAGAAGGGGAAACAAAGGAAGGGGATGGGGAGGGGGGTGAACAGAACAACGAAGAGGGGGGGGGGGAGAAGCAAGGGATACCCAAGGGAAAGGAAGGGAAAGAAAGGGGAAAGGGACAAATGAAGGAACAAGGGAGGGGGGAGGCGGGGAAAGAAGTAGCAAGGGAAGGGGAAGAGGACAAGGGAGGAACAGGAGGAGAGAAAATAAAGGAGAAGGGGGAGGGGGAAGGGGACGAAAGGGAGGCAGAAAGAACAGAGGGGGATACAGACAATAACCAGAAAAAGAGAGGAAGGAGCGAGGAGGGAGCAGTAATGGAATGTGGGGCGGCAGGAAATGAAGAAGGGATGAACAATGAGAAAAGTAAACAGGTCAGGAGAAGTGGAAGAGCGGTAAAGAAAATAACATTCGCGGATGAAGAGGATGAAAAATGGAAAGAAAGGGAGAAAAGGGAAATAGGAAAGAAGAGAGACGGAAAGGGGGGCAAGGGAGAGAGGGAAGATAGAGGAGGAAGAAGAGAAGGAAAAAAGGAAGGGAAAAGGGGAGGTTCATGGCGTTATGTGGAGGCAGCTGTAACAGATGGCTGCCGCAGGAAAAGCTGGAAGCAGAAAACCTAACGGAAGCGCAAGCAAAGAAGTGCACGTTAATATGTTTGAAATGTATGAAGGAAATAAAGGAAATAGGGGAGGAAAACCTGGAAAGGGAACGAAATGGGAGGGAGGAAATAGAAAAGAGGTGGAAAGAAGACAGAGAAAGAATAAGCGAGGAAAAGGAAAAAATGAAGGAGAAACTAAACATGCAGAGAAAGGAAAGTGAAGAGAGGGTATGGGGCCTAAAACAGGGCATAGGTCAAGTGGAAATCGCAGCGGCAAATGAGGAAAATAGATGGAGGAAAAGGGTATAGGAAATGGAGAAGGCATGGAAAATGGAGAGAGATGGCCATAGGGAGATGGAAAAGGAATGGGAAACTGAGAGAGTTAGCATGAAGGCGGAGAGGAAAGAGTTAAAGGAACAAGTCAAAGAGCTAAATGACCAAGTGGGAAGAATGATTGAACGGGGGATTGCAAGAGCAGAGAAGACCCGACCAGGGGAAGCTCAAGGGGGTGGAGAGGAGAATAGAAGGGAAGGGAAGGCAAATAAGGGTGGAGGTGATGAAGGAGGCAGACAAGTGGAGAAGGGATATGGGTGTGGAAGGGATGAGAAGAAACAGAGGGGAAGCGAAAGAGATGAGGGAAGGGCAGAGAGATACAGGGGGGGAAAAGAGGAAAGGGAAGAATGGGGTGGACAGAGGAGGAGGCAGAGTGAAGGGAGAGAAAGATGGGATAAGGAGGGGAGAACGCATCACCAGTACCAGGACGATATGAACAAAGAAGAAAGGGGAACAGACAGAAGGGTGGAACAAAGGGGATGGAGAAGGGATGCTAGAGAGGACCGGGTACTACTGATAGGGGACAGCACGATAAGATGGATGGGGGAGGAACTGATGGGCAAGGAAAAGAGAGGGAGAAGTGTGATAAGCCTCCCAGGGGCGGATATAGAGAGAATAATGCGAGGTTTGAGGAATACCAAAATGACTGTATGAAGGACTTATTGAGTGCAACTGGTGATCTGAGTAGTAGAGTGCTAGTGATTGAGGACTACAGCCAATCCCAAGGAAATTTAATATCTTCAGGTGGCTTTCCCTCAAATAGGCCTAGGCCTACTGCATCTGTAAATGACACTAATCCAGAGCCTATAAATACCACACCTGCAGTGTCCACTACCAGCCGCACTACATCAGATAGCGCCCCCTCCACTACACAGGAGACCACGGCCACATCCACAACTGTCCACGACACAACGATCAGAACCGACGGCGACGACTCCGACGAGACAACCCGAGGGAGGCCTAACTCCGTTGAAACCTTTGCCACAGGGGAAATTACTGATGCCACCACCAGCTGCTCCACACCAGGTGCCAGTGGCGCCTCCTCCATCACACAGGAAGCCACAGCCATAACGAGTAGAACCAACGAGACAACCCGAGGTAGGCCTAACATCAACGTAACTTCTGCCACTGAGGAAATTAATGAAGTCTACCCTGCAGTGAGGAGCGTCGGAAGCGGTACAACCCGCTATAATGAGTATAGCAACACCTGGGGCCTATAATGTAGCTGTAAGTACAGGCAACGCGCAAGGCATCACTACAGCACTTGCGACGGGAAGGAGCTCGACGACAACCCCTATCGACAGGATCACAACGCCCTCACCCTCAGGTGATAAGGGGGAGGGTACTGTTCAAGGACAATGGTTTAGGGTACATTCCACCAAAGGTAAAACTCATCACATACCTGAGGGGGAACAGAGGCTGAATGGAGGTACCGGTACCACAAACAATGTTAGGAATTCTATGGCTGTGCAAATTCAACCTAGGAACTTTATGCATCAGGGGATTAAGGGTAAAAATAAAAGTACGGGGATAAGTACAGTTAAAAAAGTGAAAAGATCACGCATAGCCAAAGTATTCGCGACAGGTTTTAAGCCAGGAGTGACGGCATCCGACTTGAAAGAATATCTCTCCAATAAACTCAGTCTTAGTATGGATGTTGAACCAATTATTCCCTGGTCTGATAGGCACACATATATTTCATTCAGAATAAACTGCGAGTGTCCAAATCCCGAGGTGTTTATGGATGAAGAACTTTGGCCAGAGGAAGCATCGGTGTACTGGTGGAGAGAACGTAGGGCACAGGTACCGGTATCAACAAATGAGGACTCTATAACTACGGTAACCCACCCTCCCAACAACTCTTAATCATGGATATAAAGTCTACTTCATCTCCCAACAATTTGCGTATTGCTACTTATAACTGTAGGGGGCTCCCTAAAACCAACAGAGGGCTTCTCCTACGCCCTGATGTAGTAGACGTATTTAATACCAGTGATATTGTGTGCCTGCAGGAGACTTGGTATTTTAAACAGGATTTGGGTAACCTCAGTACTATCTGTGATAATTTTCATGGGTTTGGGGTCTCGACAACCGATGCTATGGATGGTCTAGTAGCAGGTCACCCACCGGGAGGAGTAGCTATTTTGTGGAGGGACTCTTTAGACAGCCGGGTTAAACCACTTGTAACAAATTTACCATGGTGTACAGGTATAGAAATAGAAGATATCCAACGGAAAGTAGTTATTCTTAGTGTGTACTTGCCCTACCAATGTAATGAAAATGAAGAACAATACCTGGAATGCCTTGGAGAGCTAAGTGCTCTTTTACAAGAACTAAATACCACCTGCTACTCTGTAATAGGGGACTGGAATGCTAATCTGAAGGACATGAGTAACTCTCTGTTTGCTAGTCATATGACTAACTTCTGTGGTGAGCATGATCTAATTATCTCTTCTCAGCTCATGCTCCCTCATAGTAGTTACACATGTGTCAGTGCAGCATGGGGCTCAACGTCTTGGCTAGATCATACCGTAGCTAGTGCTGATTTCCATGATATGATAACAAATATGGAAATTCAGTATACATATACAGATGAAGATCATATCCCATTGACCTTAACAGCTAGTTTGGAAAGAGCGCCAGAATTAACCCAGTCAAACAATAGTGTAAATCCAAAACTGCCATGGGGCGGGCTTGACGAGGAGGAGTGTGAGCAATTTTGCACTTTAACACACACTCTCCTTTCTGAGCTTGATCCTGGCAGTGAGGATGCCATTACCTGTGAAGACCCCAATTGTGTTAATGTTAGTCATCGAGAAGAAGTCAGCAAGCTGTACAATAATATTATATCTTGTCTTACTAAGGCTAGTGACATAGTATTTCACAAGCATAACAAAAATTACTCTTTTAACAAACCTGGGTGGAATGACCATGTTTCAGAACTATACCAGGCATCCCGAGATGCTCGTAGTGTATGGCTGGATCATAACAAACCGAGACAGGGACCCATTTTTGACATGTTCACCAGACTAAAGGCTAGATGCAAGTATGCAATCAGATATAAAAAAACAATGAAAATGTATTAAGAAGAGAAGCATTGGCCAAAAACTTTGCTAGCAAAGACACATTGGCCTTCTGGAAGGATATTAAAAAATGCATAATAGCTGCACACCTCTACCCGTTAGTGTAGATGGGATCTCTGGTACTAATAACATAGCCAATCTTTGGAAAACACATTACCAAACTTTGTTTAACTCTGTTGGGCACCAAGGAAATACCATTGCTGCTACAACAGAGTGTAACAAAGAAGAAAAATATGACACAATTAAAGTTACAAGTGAAAAAATCAAGGCTGCAATAAGTAGGCTAGATGCTAACAAATCCTGTGGTTTTGATGGTATATATGCTGAACATTTGAAGTACTCCTCCACTCTCCTCTTGGAGAAACTCAGCAGTTGCTTTACCAGCTTTCTAATCCATGGTTTCCTACCAGAATCTATGATGTCCGTTACCTTGATACCAGTAATTAAAGACAAGGCTGGCAAAATTACATCAAAAGACAACTATAGACCTATTGCCCTTGCCAGTATTGTAAGTAAGATACTAGAGTTAATCATTTTAGACAGAATCTCAGTGTATATCTCAACTAATAGTAATCAATTTGGTTTTAAAAAGAATCATGGTACGGACCAGTGCATCTACACTCTGAAGGAGCTAGTGGATGGGTACATCAAAATGAACAGCTCTATTTTTGCATGCTTTCTTGATGCTAGTAAGGCATTTGACAGAGTCTGCCACAATATCCTTTTTGATAAATTAGCAACAAGGGGAGTGCCATCCTATATACTGAGAATCTTGAAGTACTGGTACGCCAATCAAACATTTAATGTAAGATGGGGTAACATTATTTCGGATTCCTTTACAGTAACCAATGGAGTGAGACAGGGTAGTATTCCTCTCACCTTACTTATTCAATGTATATATGGATGAATTAAGTGATAAATTGAATAAAGAGCAGATTGGATGTTATGGTGGGAATAAAATCATCAACCATCTCATGTATGCTGATGATCTGGTCATTATTGCACCGTCTTCTGCGGGTCTGAGCAAACTTCTTGATATATGTGAATCTTTTGGTAGTAAACATTGTGTTAAATTCAACCCACTGAAAAGTGCTGTTCTTATATTTAGATCAAAATTACTGTATAAAAGTAAACTGCCAAATTTCTCACTCAATAATCAAATTATTCAAGAAGTAAACAAAATAAAATACCTGGGACACATTATCTCAAACGATTGCTCAGATGATGCAGATATCGGCCGTCAGCGCAGACAGCTATATTTACGTGGTAACACCATCTTGAGAAAATTCCACATGTGTAATTGGGAAACTAAAGTCACTTTGTTCCGGACATATTGTTCCTCTATGTACACGGCCCATTTGTGGTGGAAGTATAAGAGAGCCACCATAAATGGTCTGTGTACATCCTATCATAATATACTCAAGATGTTCATTGGTCTCTCTAAATATGAAAGCACTAGTATGGTGTGCACACTGTTGGATGTGCAGTGCTGTCGGGCTGTCATCAGGAGACTGGTGTACAGCTTTTCGCAGCGACTGCAATCCTCCAGTAACACGCTGATTGTAGCTCTTTGGTCTAGTGATCATATCTATGAATCCCGTATTATATCTCACTGGCAGAAGCTGCTGCACACATAGTATGTACTGTAATGTAATATATAGGTCTAATTGAACTATGAGCAATGATCTGTGCAATAGGTGTTAACCAACATTGAGCAATAGCCTTAGTTAGCCTATCTGTGTTATATTGTGACAAAATGTGATATGTGCTCTATTCTGTAAATAGGCCTACTGTATTTTTTATTTTATTGTGTCTTTATTAATATATCTTTGTGTATAATTATTATCTGTGCTCTGACGAGAAGTGTATGTGATATGGACCATTAGGTCGTACTGTATTTATACTGTATCTATCTTATGTGTCTGGAATAAAGAATTATTATTATTATATTATTATTAATACAGAAATGGACAAGAGGGAAGGTGGAACTGTAGTGATACAGGGGGGAGGAAATGGGCTAGAGGGGAAAGGAGCAGAAGGAACGGTAGGAGCAGTAATGGAAGGAATAAAAAACTTCAAAGAAACCAACCCAATGGTAATGGTATGGGTGGTGGGAATTATAGAAAGGCCAAGGGAAGGGAAAACGGGGAAATACAAGAAAGAGAGAAAGATGACAAATGAGAGAATACAGAGGGATATCGGAGAAATGAACAAAAGGCTATGGGCAAGGGATGAAGCAGGAGTAGGATACATCGACCCAGACTACAAGCTGAGCCCAGGAGATTTTGCGAGGGATGGAATACACCTGTCAGAAGCGGGGAAATGGACTGTAGGGGGAAAGATTAGGAGAGCAATAGAAGAAAGTGAGGAGCAGAGGAAAGAGTGGCTCAGGAACACGGAAAGGTGAAGGAAGGGGAGAAGAGAGGAAGCGGGAGGAGAAAGGGAGGATGAGAAAAAAGAGAAGGGAAAGAAAGAAAAGCAAGAGGGAAATGAGAAGATTGAAAAGGAAGTAGAGGGAAACTTAGACATGGGAGAAAGAAGGGTGGGAGAGAAAGGAGGAGGAGGAGGGGAAGAAAGAGAAATAAGAGAAAGGAAGAGAAAGCAGAAGAACAAGGGAAAAAAAGTGAAGAAGAACAAAGGGAAAGAGCGGGGGGAGGGGGGTAACGTATACCGAGGAATAAAAATAGGATGTGTAAACGTAAATGGGATGAATAGAGGGAAAATACAAGACATTGAAGAGGTATGGAGTGAGTGGGAAATGGAAATGATAGGAATAACAGAAACACACCTTAGGGGAGAGACAAAATGGGAAGGGGATAAATATACGCTCATTGGGAGAGGGAGGGAGAAATCAGAAAAGAAAGGGGGAGGGAACATTAGGAACAACTCAAAATGGAAAATAGAGAAACTAAAGGGTGGAGAATCAAAGGAAATGGAGGATATAATGGGAGTGACGCTAGCGAGGATGAATAATGGAAGGGAAGAAAAATAACAGCAATAATAGGGTACTTCACGGTGGAAGGGGGGAGAAGGGAACGTGAAGAAAACAGAATCAAGTACCAAGGAATACAGGAAATGATAAGGGGTAGGGAGGAAGAGGAGATCATTATAATGGGAGACATGAATGCACATATAGGGATACTAGGGGAGAGGATAAATGGGAATGGAGAAGCCTTGATCCAATTTGCGGAAGAAAATTACATGGAAATACTGAACCAAACAATGGGAGAGGGGAAGGCGACATGGGTAAGACACGGAGAAGGCCAAAGATCGGCGATAGACTTCATACTAGCGAATGGAAGAGCAAGGGAAGAGATCCAAAACATGTGGATAGATGAAGAAAATGAAGTAGGGATACAAAGCAACCACAGACTCATGTTGATAAACTACACAAAGGAATGGAAAAGCAAAGGAAACACGAGATGGAAGATTAATAGATGGAACCTAAAAAGTGAAAGATGGGTAGAATACAGAGGTTATCTGGAAGAAATAGGGGAAAGAAGAGAGGGGAGCGTAGAAGAAATGGACGGAGAGTTGATGATGGACATAAATAGAGCGGCAGAAAGGAGTATAGGAAGAATAAACCATGGTGGTTTATTACAAAAACCATGGTGGAATGGGGAAATAAAACAAGCAAGAAGTGAAAGAAGGGATGCGAACAGAGAAAGGAGAAGGATGATAGAGAGAAATAGGAGGGAAGGCAGAGAGAGGGAACGAGAAGAAAGACAAGCGGTACGGGCATACGAGGAGAAAAGGAAGAAGGTAAAAATACTAATACAAGAGGCAATGATAAAACATGAGAAAGAAGAAGTAGAAAAGATCAGAAGCAAGGGGAAAGACGGCCAAAAGGAGTGGTATAGGATGTTAAGAGGTGAGATCGGTGGAGAGGAAGAAAGCGTGGAACTAATAGTGGGAGATAGAATAATAAAGACAGAAGAAGAAATAAAGATTGAAATAAAGCGATACTGGGAGGAAATAGGGGGAGTAAATGAACAAGGGGAGGAGAGGGAATGGAACTTGGAAATGAGAGAGAGAAGGCTACCAGAACAGGATAAGATGGAAATGGAAAGGGAGCTCACAATAGAAGAAGTAAGGAGAGGGATCAAAGCGCTAAAAAAGGGAAAGGCGACAGGCCCAGATGGGATACCAAATGAAATGTACATAGAGGGGGGGGGGGGAAGAAATGGCAAGAAGACTGAAGAAAATGTTTAATGAGGTAATGGGAAATGAGAGAGTACCAGAAAGATGGAATGAAGCAAGAGTAACACTATTGCACAAGGGAGGGTACAAGAGTAAGAAGGAAATGAAAAGCTACAGGCCAGTGACAGTGACAAACACAATAGCGAAACTCTTCTGCGGGATATTGAAGGAAAGGATGAATAGAGCCATAGAGGGAAACGGGCTAATAAGTGATGAGCAAAATGGGTTCAGAAGAGACAGGAGGGGGACAGATAATATCTATATACTAAGCGAAGTGATGGGGAAAATGAAAAGAGAGAAAAAATGGGTTACTGTGCATTCCTGGATATAGAAAAAGCCTATGATAGAGTAAACAGGGAACTGCTATGGAAAATAATGGCAAGGAGTGGAATACCAGAAAAGTATATAAACATCATAACATCGATGTACCAAGGAACAAAAGCGAAGTACGCGCTAGGAAATATAGAAACGGGATGGGTAGAAAGCAAGAGGGGGGTAAGGCAGGGGTGCGTATTATCGCCGTTATTATTTGCGTTATATATGGAAGAAATGACACAGGATAAAAAGAGTTGGGGAGGGGATTCAGATAAACAAAGAAAGACTGGGGTACGGCTGTTTGCTGACGACGTAGTTCTGATGGCAGAAATGGGAGGAGGGTTGCAGAGACTACTAGAGGAAGCAACGAGATTCGGGGAGGAACTTGAAGTAAGATTTAGTAAAGAAAAGAGCCAGGTGATGAAAATGAATGGAGAGCTTCAAGAAGACTAGGAATGGACACTGGAAGGAAACAGAATGAAGAAGACAAGGGAGTATAAATATCTGGGGGTAACGATCACGGAGAAAGGGTTTGAGAAGGCGAAAAGTGAAAAGGTGGGACAAATGCAACAATGGAATGGGAGACTATGGAGCGCGACAAGGCTAAGAGCGAATAGCTATGAAATAGTGCGAGGGCTGTGGAAAGGATTAGGAGTACCTGCAATAATGTACGGCTTAGAGGCGGTAGAAACAACAGAGGCGGAAACGAAGAAATTAGAAACGATACAGAATAAAATCGGGAGGACAGGATTGGGGGCAAATAAATACGTAGCTCAAGAAGCAATCCGAGGGGAGATGGGGTGGAGTACGTTTGAGGAAAGGATTGGGAAAGCGAAAGGGAAGTACAAAGTGAGGCTAGAGGGGATGGAGGAAGATAGGTGGCCGGGGAAGGTATACAGATGGGCGAGCGAGCAAAGTAAATGGAACAGAGAGTGCAAGAAAAGATTGGGGAGGATAAATATAAAACAGGACCGGGTGGGAAGGGAATTTAGAAAAAGAAATGAGAGAGAGGAGTGGGTCATTCTAGAGAATGGGAGGTGATGTGTCAGAGAGATAGAGAAAGGGATAAAGGAGGAGGGGAGAAGAAGATGGAGGGAGGGGGTAGAAAATAAAGCCACGCTGGCATATTATAGAGAGAAGGAAAAACCAGCTAGAGAACTGTACTATGATGGGGGATGGGGATCGAAATTTCTATTTAAAGCAAGAACAGGATTGCTAGAAACGAATGAGAGAACAAGGAGATGGAATGGAGTGGGACCGCACTACAGTCAATGTGAAATGGGAGGAGACCCAATAGTGGAGGATGTAGAACACATAGTAACCGAATGTACAAGATATAATGAGGAGAGAGAGGAGTTGGAGAGGTACATGAGGAATAGAGTTGGGGAGAGGGGGTGGGAGGAGATTAAGCAGAGGGAAGATAGAGGGGTAGTAGGGGCGCTATTGGGGTTAACACAGGAGATGGAAACAAGACATGGAGATGGTGAAGAGGATGTTGGAGAAAATGTGGAGGAAGAGAAATGGGTGAGGGGGGGGGGGGAGCGGAGGTGAGGGGGAGGGGGGAGGAAGTGAGGGGGGGTTTATACAAAAAAAAAAAATATCTCTTAAACTATCCTTTTACTCTAAACTTTCCCTCCTACTAACGTTTCTGAGCCAGTACCGATACAAAGGTCAGCCCTGTGGATCTGCACGGTCTGCGGGCGGGTTCTAAAGAAGAAGAAGAAGAAGAAGACCTCCAACGTTTGTTATTGTCACCGGCGAAGAAAAATCCTAGGAGGAAATTGGTATAAATCACCATATATACGCATGGAACAGGTAAATATGGTGTTCCTAGGTTTCTATGTATATTCCTCCTTCCTTACAGAACGTAGGAGGCACCCCAATTTCGACACATTGCCCAGCATCCCGCATGCGGCATGTCCCATGTGCCTCCCAACTCGATTTGGGAAGCCTAGCCTATGAAAATAATGGGGAAGATTAGGAGTAGGCCTAGGCCTAGTGGGCGTACCACTACCAACATACAGCATAACTCATCTATAAAACATTAACCTAACCAAACAACCTAACCTAACCTAGGCCTAATATTGGTAAATTTCTATAATTGCACCTAGGCCTAGGCCTACGAGCTAAAAAATATATTATTGTATTGGTACGATTTTAGTTACTGGACACCTATTTGACAGGTACCGCCAACGATTTAATACATATTTGTTTTCGGTTTCCACGCATCCAACACCAAGCTACACGCCTACACCCTTTTCTGGTGTACGAAACACTAAAAAAGCAATGGGGACACTTTAATAATGATAATATGAGACGAAATATAAAGACAACTCGGTTGCGTTCGTGGAAGTAGCGTCGCTTTGTTTACTTTACGCTCGGAGTGACTTCCTGGTCCCGCCTTGGCGGTCGACTTAAATGGCTAAGCTTGTTAGGTAATTTTTTGGTCAATATACAGGAGGCGCTACAATATAGGTAGCAAAATTCTAATGGTAGTTTTGGGTTCCTATCATCATATCCTTCATATCTATATACTTTTTATCCCCGGGAAAAAAAAAATCTTGGGATTTTTTATTTATTTTCTTGGGATTTTTTGTTTTGATCATTAGCCTAACCTAACCAAAAAACCTAACCTAACCTAACCTAACCTAACCTAACCTAACCTAATCTAATAACCCCCAAATATATTTAAGTTAGGTTAGATTAGGCTTTTTGGTTAGGTTAGGCCTAATAAAAAAAAAAAAAAAAAAAAAAAAATCCAAGAAAAAATAAAAAATCCAAGATTTTTTTTTTTTTTTCCCGGGGATAAAAAGTATATAGAAATGAAGCATATGATGATAGGAACCCAAAACTACCATTAGAATTTTACTACCTATATTGTAGCGCCTCCTGTATATTGACAATTTTTTTTTTATAAAACTTGCATTATAGGGCGTGGGATACAGGACAGGGTTGAGGAACTTGAGGGGGGGTCTGCCCCCCCCCCCCCCCCCCCCCCAGTGAATTATAATAATCGTCATCTATGTGGCCAGCAGGGGGCACGTAAAACAGCTGGCCGTCACCTCGAGCGTCCTGGGTAAACAAACCGCAACGATCCGAAGCGACGACTGACTCCCCCCGCTGCCGATTTTCGGCCCAAACGCCCCGTTTTATTCTCGTCGAAAACTATATTTAAAAAGTTATTATATCGTTTTCAATACTATTACCGGACCAGAAAAAGGTGTAGCTTGGTGTTGGATGCGTGGAAACCGAAAAAAAATATGTATTAAATCCTCGGTGGTAGCCTACCTGTCAAATAGGTGTCCAGTAACTAAAATCGTACCATTGTATTTAACAGGAAGGTATGACGAGGTAAGTGATGTCGTATAGGTGGCAATATGCGGAAATGGATTATAAGGGCATTCCGCCCCCTCTGACAAAAGTGTATCAATCTAGATGTGACACGGATTTTACATTGTTTCAGACACATTAGCAATATAATTAGCCTAACCTAACAATCTTACCTAACCTAACCTAATATTATGGGAGGGGGCTGCCGCCCCCACACCCTCGCTGGTTGGGTAACACAGTAGAAATCCAGTTGGGGTGGAGTGAGTAACTGTAGATTTTCGTAAGGGGGTCAGAGGGGGCGGAATGCCCTTATAATCCATTTCCGCATATTGCCACCTAGGCTATACCACATCACTTACCTCCTCATACCTTCCTATTAAATACAATAATAATTTGTTTAGCTCGTATAGGTGCAATTATACCTATACCCTAGTATTCATGTAGTAGCCTACTAGGCTAGGTTAGGTTAGGTTAGGTTAATGTTAATGTTTTATAATGATTTATGGGTTAAATGTTATTTTAATACCACAAATTTTGTTGATATAGGCCTATTTGAAGATAAATAATGAATCTATATGCTCTAAAGATCATAAGAAAATTTGGTTTAATGTTATTTTAATACCCGGTACCACAAATTTTGTTGATATATTTGAAGATAAATCATTAATCTATATGCTCTAAAGATCATAAGAAAATTTGTTTTAACCCTCGGCAAAACCTAAGGTCAATATACAGGAGGCGCTACAATATAGGTAGCAAAATTCTAATGGTAGTTTTGGGTTCCTATCATCATATTCTTCATTTCTATATACTTTTTATCCCCGGGAAAAAAACAATCTTGGGTTTTTTATTTTTTATTGGATTTTTTTATTTTTTTTATTAACCTAACCTAACCTAACCTAACCTAAATGTATTTGGGGGCTATTAGGTTAGGTTAGGTTAGGTTTTTTGGTTAGGTTAATGACCAAAACAAAAAATCCCAAGATTTTTTTTTTTTTTCCCCGGGGATAAAAAGTATATAGAAATGAAGGATATGATGATAGGAACCCAAAACTACCATTAGAATTTTGCTACCTATATTGTAGCGCCTCCTGTATATTGACCAAACCTAATAAAAAAGTATGGTACTAAAATGTTTTTTTCGTAACACGGTTGTCAATATGGTACTTTCAGTCATCGATAGCTCTAAAGATCATATGAAAATGTGTTAAATCCTCGGAAAAACCTAACATAAAAGTATGGTACTAAAATTTAATTTTCGTAACAAGGTTGTCAATACGGTACTTTCCCGTTATCAATGTACAATCAAGCTGAAGATTGCAGAGTAAACACCATAGACTTCATCGACTTTTCTTTCACCTTCGTATAATCGACAGCCAATTTTTGTTATTTTTTTTATTAAGTACTCAACCAGCGGGGGTGTGGGGGCGGCAGACCCACCCATAATACTAGGTTAATGTCTTTTCAAATCACTATCGGGAAGCGAGTGTGTCTCAACATCGATCGATAGGCCTAATGGGGAAAATAGGTTTTCCCGAGATTTCTAATTAATTACAAACACTATATATTGATGCAAATGACCAATTTTGTTTATAAAAAACACTGATAATTCGTGGTATTAAAATAAAAAAAATCCGAAAATTTGTTTTGATAATATTCAAGGACACCTTATGAGAAACAATGTATTAATGAAAATAGGCACCAATAGATTCGCCATATTTTTCTCCATATAGTCCGCATGGATGATTTTCGTTATCGACACATTGAAAAAATACCCACTTACAGACAAATACACCAAAAATCTAAGTAAAAAATGTAAACATCGTCTTGTGCTGTCTTGTTTCGGTCGGTTCAAGCATTGCGTCGAACCCCTTCGAATACCTCCGTCCTCCGGCTCGGCCTTTTTAAAACTTCATTTCTTACGAATGCCGCGAATTCACCAGGCTCAATATTCTGCTTCAACACGTTCTGTATATATTTGTAGGCGACTATAAACACTTGTAATATTGTTGCAACACCTCAATATTAATAATACACGATAATACCACAATTCTCTCTAGATTTTCACGAACATATAACAGTAATACACTATTCTGAAATCATAAGTAGTGTTATTGGAACACCATCAGCTGATCTTACGTCAGAACCAGCTTATACGTCACGACCAGGTGAACACACTGTCAGACCCGGCTTTGTTAAACTTTGGACGCAAGGAGGAACACTTTGAAGGGTACTTGTCACTCTTCCTTTTCCAAAAGGCCTTTCCGGATCCAGCAACACGATTGCACCACTTTCTTCTCCTTGCGGCTAAACTTTATCCTCCTACACATTAAGGAACAAACTCATATTGTTTTGTCTAATAGTGGTTAGGGTTTGGGGTTTATGTTCATAACAAGGGATTGGTACTTACGTTATTTAGAATTTTTAATGTTTATTTTTCAAGGATTAGGTTGGGTTGTTTAGTTAGGTTAATACTAGTCTCACAAACAAGGTTCGTAGTTGCGGTATTATTTACAAATGCTTATCGCGTTATACGTTTTTTAGGGGTGTGTGGGGGCGGTAGCCCCCACCCATAATACTAGGATAGGTTAGGTAAGGTTGTTAGGTTAGGCTAATGTCCTTTTAAAGGGGTATAGTAAACACTATGATATACCCTTTTTAGTGGTGTGTGGGGGCGGCAGCCCCCACCCATAATACTAGGATAGGTTAGGTAAGGTTGTTAGGTTAGGCTAATGTCCTTTTAAACGGGTATAGTAAACACTATGATATACCCTTTTTAGGGGTGTGTGGGGGCGGAAGCCCCTACCCATAATACTAGGATATGTTAGGTAAGGTTGTTAGGTTAGGCTAATGTCCTTTTAAAGGGGTATAGTAAACACTATGATATACCCTTTTTAGGGGTGTGTGGGGGTGGGGGCGGCAGCCCCCACTCATAATACTAGGATAGGTTAGGTAAGGTTGTTAGGTTAGGCTAATGTCCTTTTAAAGGGGTATAGTAAACACTATGATATACCCGTTCAGAGCTAGGTGATACACCCGATATCACAACTGTTGCCCCAAGTTTAAACATTCGGTGAGCCTACGGGTTTTTCCATTTTGGGGTTATATGTCTTTCAAATTCATGAAAACCCGAGCCAAGTTTTGTTTTAATACCTCCTTATCGCCTTTTTACGTCTTTAACCCCACATTTTCCCTGTCTTCATAGCCCTCCCCACTAGTGGGGTGGGGGGGGGGGTTATCTTAAGATTGTTGGAGTAATACAAATCCTCCACTCAAACCATGATAAACAACAATAAAACACTGTATTCCTTGAAAATAACAAAAAAAAACATGCAAAATAAGGCGGCACTACTCTCCTTGAACGCTACCACGGTACTTTCAGTCATCGATAGGCCTAGCTCTAAAGATCATGTGAAAATGAGTTAAATCCTCGGAAAAACCTAATATAAAAGTAGGGTATGGGTATTAAAATTTATTTTTCGTAACAAGGTTGTCAATACGGTACTTTCCCGTTATCAATGTACAATCAAGCTGACGATTGCAGAGTAAACACCATAGACTTCATCGACTTTTCATTCACCTTCGTATAATCGACAGCCAATTTTTTTTTTTTTATTAACCCGGTAACTGCCGGAAGACTCTTAAGAGTTCCCCCGGCGGACTGCGGGAAGACTCTTAACCTGGCAAGCGCGATAGGCCTCACGGAAGGCTTCCTATAGGGAACGCGATAGGCCTCACGGAAGCAGGACCATAAAAAAAGCCTTCCATAAAAAAAAAGGGCCTATCAAAACAAAGGAATTTGTCTCTAGGTGAGATAATTCCCCTCCAGTACTCATCCATGTAAATCTCACCCACCCCCCTCCCCTCCTTCCCCACCTTATTCCCCCCTCCCTCCCCTCCTCAATTATCACCTATTTTTCCTCTTATTATCATCATTTATCGGTTATTTTTCTCTCCCGCGATAATGTAGCACAAGTGGGTTGCATAAAAGATCGTTATGCAACACCCAGACACCGGCACACACCGCCTCGCTCGTCTCAGTTGACTCCCAGACAGCGAGAGGGGGGGGCTGCCTGTCTCTCTCTCTCTCGCCTGAGATTATGACCGGGTGGCCAATATCTTCGTTTTTCACCACCCAAATGCTTTTCCCACTTATTTTAGCACTCTTGAAGGTTCATATATACATCATATATGTAAAATAAAAGCATACCGAAAACAAATAATGGTTTATATTGTAAATATAACGAATTCTGTCAGAATCCAGGGCTAGAAATGCACAAATAACTACCCTAGCACCTACGTCTATATCGCGCTTGTCAGGTTAAGAGTCAGAGAAAAAAAAAATCAACTTTAAACATTGAATTTTTTTTTTTTTTTTTTTTTTTTTTTTTTTTTTTGCCCCTGGGCCATGCAAAATATCACTCCTCTACCTCCCCTCCTTCCCCACTTTCCTCCCCTCCTTCAGTTATCACCTATTTTCCCTGTTATTCCCTTATTCTGAGGTATATTTTCGTGCTAACATTAGCGAGTTGCAAGCAGGGCATTGTCATCACTGTTTGCAAGCGAGTGAAAGAGAGAGAGAGAGAGAGAGAGAGTATCGATCGACTGACTGTGTCTCAGTGGCCTTGGGGGAAATTGGCGGGAAAGCAGGTTGCCTCACCCATACATTATATAACTCACGGCCTGTATCTCCGATTTTGACCATCCAAACGCTGTTTTCACTAGTTTTATTGTTGTTTCATGTTAATACCTTTATAATCAACCCATAATAGGCGCGTATGGATAAGTATTAATGCTATTTATGGTAAAATGAATATTTTAGTGATGGAAACAGCTCAAATACATGCGCACAGGCAGAGGTGTCTAATTACCCCCATGCGCACTTGTTAGATTAAGTACTCAACCAGCGGGGGTGTGGGGGCGGCAGCCCCCACCCATAATACTAGGTTAGGTTAGGCTAATGTCTTTTCAAATCACTATCGGGGAGCGAGTGTGTCTCAACATCGATCGATAGGCCTAATGGGAAAAATAGGTTTTCCCGAGATTTCTAATTAATTACAAACTCTATATATTGATGCAAATGACCAATTTTGTTTATAAAAAACACACGGAAAATTTCTGGTATTAAAATAAAAAAAATCCGATTTATGCTGTATGTCGGTAGTGGTACGCCCACTACTCCTAATCTTGCCAAATAATGTCGGTACTTAGGCCTAGCCTATTACCGAAACTACCACTATTTGTGGTCAATATTTACGAGCCGCACCACAGCTGGGATCTCATTTCTAATGGTAGTTTTGGGTTCCTATCATTTTATGCTTCATTGCTAGGCTAGGGCCTAGGGCCTATATCATTTTTATCCACCAGAAAATATATTTTTTTTTGGCTAGGCTAGCCTATAGCCTAGCCTATTTAGGCCTATTTATTTATTTTTATTTTTTTGTATTAGCCTAACCTAACCTAATCTAAATGTATTTGGGGGCTATTAGGTTAGGTTAGGTTTTTTGGTTAGGTTAGGCTAATGCTAAAAAAACAAAAAAAAACAAGATTTTTTTTTTTTTTCGTTGAATAAAAAGTATAGGCTATAGGCCTAGCAATGAAGCATAAAATGATAGGAACCCAAAACTACCATTAGAAAAGAGATCCCAGCTGTAGTGCGGCTTGTAAATATTGACCCTAGGCTATTTGTTTTTCAATATTTGATGGCTAATATAGAATAAGGATGTTGCAAAGATTAAAATTTGTTTCAACCACCTAGGCCCTATTTAACCCGGGAACTGCGGGGAGAGTCTTAACCTGGCAAGCGCGATAGGCCTCACGGAAGGCTTCCTATAGGGAACGCGATAGGCCTCACGGAAGCAAGACCATAAAAAAAGCCTTCCAAAAAAAAAAGGGCCTATCAAAACAAAGGATTTTGTCTCTAGGTGAGATAATTCCCCTCTAGTACTCATCCATGTGTTTCTCACCCCTCCCCCTCCCCACCTTATTCCCCCCTCCCCCCCCTCCTCATTTATCACCTATTTTTCCGCTTATTATCATCATTTATCGGTTATTTTTCTCTCCCGCGATAATGTAGCACAAGTGGGTTGCATAAAAGATCGTTATGCAACACCCAGACACCGGCATACACCGCCCCGCTCGTCTCAGTTGACTCCCAGACAGCGAGAGGGGAGGGCTGCCTGTGGCTCTCTCTCGCCTGAGATTATGACCGGGTGGCCAATATCTTCGTTTTTCACCACCCAAATGCTTTTCCCACTTATTTTAGCACTCTTGAAGGTTCATATATACATCATATATGTAAAATAAAAGCATACTGAAAACAAATAATGCTTTATATTGTAAATATAACGAATTCTGTCAGAATCCAGGGCTAGAAATGCACAAATAACTACCCTAGCACCTAGGTCTATATCGCGCTTGTCAGGTTAAGAGTCAGAGAAAAAAATAATCAACTTTTGACATCGAATTTTTTTTTTTTTTTTATTGATTTTTTTTTTTTTTTGACCCCTGGGCCATGACAAATCTCAGTCCTCTACCTCCCCTCCTTCCCCACTTTCCTCCTCTCCTTCAGTTATCACCTATTTTCCCTGTTATTCCCTTATTCTGAGGTATATTTTCGTGCTAACATTAGCGAGTTGCAAGCAGGGCGTTGTCATCACTGATAGCAAACGAGTGCAAGAGAGAGAGAGAGAGTATCGATCGACTGTGTCTCAGTGGCCTTGGGGGAAATTGGCGGGAAAGCAGCTTGCCTCACCCATACATTATACAACTCGCGGGCTATATCTCCGATTTTGACCATCCAAACGATGTTTTCACTTGTTTTATTGTTGTTTCATGTTAATACCTTTATAATCAACCCATAATAGGCGCGTATGGATAAGTATTAATGCTATTTATGGTAAAATGAATATTTTAGTGACGGAAACACCTCAAATACATGCGCACAGGGAGAGGTGTCTAATTACCCCCATGCGCACTTGTTAGGTTGAAGCACTGTAAACAAAAAACTATTGGCCTAATTCTCCCTATTGATGGTGGCAAAACTCTTATTTAGCCCCTTACTGGCAAAATAGCTTAGATACTGATTTCAATAGGTGACAAGACCCCTTTCATCCCATCCTGTATCCCAAGGCAAATTTTTTTTTTTTTTTTTTTTTGGTCTGTAAATTACGTTTTAAGATCATTGCATAGCCTCATGGGGAAAACAAAAAATCCGGGTATTGAAACTAATTTAAATTAGGTTACAGTAGGCTACTGTATAATGATAAAAACTACCGGGAAAGATGTAGTTATAAATACTTATAATAAAATGAATACTTATAAATCTATAATACTAGGTTAGGTAAATCAGGGTGTCAAAACAGGAAATATCCAGTTCTGGATTATTTTTCTAAGCTTACAAGGATCAACTTTGCGCGGGGGGCATAGCCCCCCGCTACATAACAGGATGTCCGGGGGGCGTAGCCCCCCTCTACGCCCCCCTGCCGCCGGAGAAATTTTTAGATGTGAAGGTAAATATACGCACAATACATGCTCATAATTTATTAAAAGGAATGAATAATATTGTAAGTAAAAGGGATGTTATGTATGTTTACTGGTGTTTAATCAGGATACTAGGGGAGCTGGCTGCCTGTACTTCAGTCTCAAAGGGATTCACTTCAGGTCCACTAATATAGGCATTGAAACCAGGTTTTTAAATTATTCTTAGTAGTCCCTGTTTTAGTTTTGTAACTTTTGTCCAATAAAGATTTCATGTCTATTTGTTGTTGCATTCCAAGAACTATTAGCCTAAATACCGGGTACTTAATTTATATCCTTTCATATGATACATGAGTTACTATAGAGTACTGGTTAAAATACATACCGGTACCAAGTTTCAAGAATAAACTTTGATTAGAACATTTGTTTGTCTATTATTTTCCCTGGTCCGAGTAAAAAATACCTGGGTAGGCTATTCCCATCTCGGGTTAAGTACAATCAGTAGGAACGTAGAAACTTACTTTAATTTTCACAACTTTAAAAGACCCAAGATTCTGCTAGGCTAATTCCGAAAATATTCAATCAAGACTCCGTTACCCCCGTGAAGTCAGGTTATAGTACTTAATGACAAGACATTCCAATTATATAGGTTAGTTAGCGGGTGTGTGGACTGTGGGGATAGTGGCAGCCCCCACTTTGGACACTAAGACTAAGTAAAGTTAGGTTAGGGTAAGGTAATGCAAAGCAGCAAATTATCTACTCATAACATGATAAACAATTGAACAATAAACTACTGTACTATATTCCTTGAAGAAATAAAAACAAATAATTGTACGTAAGGCTGCAGAAAGATTCCTTAGTGATACCCAAGTCATGGCCGGGAAATCTATAAATGCACTGTTGGCAGTAGGCCTAGCCTGTACACTTATTAAATTGTACCGGTAATCTGGCTAAAAAGCTACTGGTATACAAAATAAGAACATAGCGGCAGGGTGCAGATCCTACTTTGGACACTAAGTTTGGACTATGGCTAGGGTAAGTTATTGCAAATCCTCCACTCATAATATAAACTACCTGTACAATAAAATAAGATACCAGTAATATAGCCTATAGCCTACCGTACCTTGAAAAAAAAACCGGTAAGACTGCGAAAGTATTCTTCAGTGATACCCAAATCATGGCCGAACACTTTATAAATGCACTGTAGGGCGGCCGCGGGAGTCCTAACCTAGGCTATACAGTACGATACCGGTACAGTGTACACTCTTATTAAATTGTGCCGGTAGGTACTCTGGCAGAAAATGTTATAAGAACATAGGGGTAGGGTGGGGAGCGTCTGTACGCAGCCGGATACCTTACCCTCTACGCATGCGCGAAAATGTAAGCCTCCCTTGGCCCCGCCCCCCGCGTTTAAATAAACCCTTCAAACCGTTCCTGCCAGCTCGCTCTGTAGTACAGTCACTAGAGCTCCCGCCTGGCATCCTGAAATCCAGTGTTCGATCCCACTCGAAGTTTAGTATATTTTTATATATTTATTTTGTTATATTATATTATATTAGGGTTAGGGTAGGTTAAGTTAGGTTAATCTAATTTAATATAATATAATATAATATTTGTACATTTTCGGCAGTGGGCGGGGCCTGGGGTAAGGTATCCGGCTCCGTACAGACCCTCCCGTAGGATGTAGTGACCGGGCGTACCACCATCTTTGTTTACATTACGCGTAGTGGCGTCGGACCTTTCCCATCATGTTCCCGTCTATTTTGACCTAACCTAACCTAACCTAACCAGTGGCGGATCCAGGGGGGGGGGGGGCCCGCCCCCCCCTTAGTGACCAAAATTGCACCTTTACATCTGATATATACTGCATTTTATCTGAAATACAATACATATAAAGAATATTGTGTGAATTATGGCGCCCCTCATGTATATCAGCCCCCCCCCTTAAGCCTGAGCTGGATCCGCCACTGAACCTAACCTAGTATTCATGTAGTAATGACAAGGGGCAAATAGCAGAAAATATAGCGTCGAAATAGACGGGAACGTAAGTGCGAGCGCGGAGATCGCCCTATGTAAACAATGACGACCGTACGCCCGAACTCTACATCCATCCCGAACATAGCAGCAGACCTCACTTTGGACACTAAGTTAGGTTAGGACCGTCTGTTGCGTACCGTTTCGTAGGTTTGATTAGTAAATGTTATGCTAATCCTCGCAACTCCTCCACTTATTACACGATAAATCACAATGAAAAACCATATTCCTCAAAGAAATAATACAGAAAAATTGTAAGTGTAATTATAGCTGCAAAATTATTCTTCACTGGTACCCAATCCCAAATGATAAATCAAATTGCCAGGATTCCAGACGGTGCCGCGACAAGTCTAGCCTATTGCCTACAGTGACAGTCTTATTAAAGCCACAAAGTTTGCCTCAAGCCAAAACAAAGATTAGAACTTCTATACACTGGCAGTGGCTAATGAATGGTGTTTTATGAAAAAAACAAAACATGGTAGGCCTATTACTGACTTTTAGCATCAACAGTTAGCCCAGCTATTGTTTTTTATGCAGCCCATCAATGTTAAGACCTGATAGTGGGAAGGGATATGAAGAATGTGGAAATTGAGGGAATTTGGGATACTGTACAGAATAAGCTGAAGGGGGCAAGCCGCCCCCCCCCCCCCAACCCCGAGCTCAACAAATCCTATAGGCCTAGCCTATCCCTAAAATCCCACGTCAAACGGTTATTGTCATATGCTAGGCCTAGACTTATAGGCTATAGCCTAGCTAAGCTTATTTTTTGTTGTCTTTAACCTCAAATCTTCCTTGATCTTCATTATCATAGCCCTACTAGGCTAGTGGGGGCTGTCTTAAGATTGTTGGATAATGGGTTAGGCCTAGGCCTAATACGCCTACACTACTGATTTCTGCTCCAAATCATCATAGGCCTAGGCTAATAAAAGTTTATTTCCCTAGCGGAAGGAAAACATAGGGAATGAGTTTGAGTTGTGTTACCGGGCGTACGTCGTCTAAACACGCAAGTTGATGTCAAACAGCAGGGGTGTGGGGGTGGCAGCCCCCACCCAGTGACCCATAATACTAGGATAGGTTAGGTAAGGTTGTTAGGTTAGGCTAATGTCCTTTCAAAGGGGTTTAGGCTAGGCTAGGCTAGGCTAGTAAACACTAGGATATACCCGGACAGAGGTAGGTGATACACCCGATAACACAACTCTTGCCAAATATTATAAAATAGCCTAGCTCACACAAAAATATATGCTAGGCTACTTACAAAATCGCTGTTGGTGCTAAAAGTCAGGTTTACCAAAAGCATCACAGGCTGTGGTGGTATCCTGCCCCTGCTAATGGACCTTGAACTTGGCCCTTATATTTAATGAGTTCCCCAAGATTAATATGCACGATTATAGAATGTGCAGGGCACTCGTAATTCACATGAAGTCAATGTTATATTCCAGCCCCTTAACCCATCAGACCCGGAAGGTCTCTGAGGCACCCATAAAAAACACCACCCGCGCAACCCGGAAGGGTGCTGAGGCTCCGGCAGCTTGAAAGCTTGTAAGCTTGGTGTGCGAGGCGTCCGTCCGACGCATGTAAACAACAGCCGGCTGGACCGACGCCGCGCATCTCCGACCACAAGAAGGAGCGCGTCGCTTGTTCGTGTGTGCCTGTATGTTATTGTTAAGTATCGAAAAGTAGTGTAAAGTGGCTGTTTTTGCCATAAAGTTATCTCCAATGAAATCATCATCACAACTGAACCAGTTGACTTAGAGAGCTCTACTTAACGCCATTCTACATCACAACTGAACCAGTTGACTTAGAGAGCTCTACTTAACGCCATTCTACAGGTACGAAACACATCTACGCTTGGGGATGCGCGGGAATGCGGAAGCAAGCAAAATAACAAAGATGCGGTAGCCTAGGCATAGACATTTTTCGGCCAAAATCCCCGGATTTCGGGGAATATATATGGAATACATAGCCGGGGCTGGAGGGTTAATTCACTATATTTTCCACAAAAGTATCGGTAAATAACAGCTTAACACAATTCCAAATTACCACAATTCACCACCGCGAAACTAATCTGACGTCATCCAGTCAGGATCACGATAATATAGAACCATACGAAATACCCTTTCGTTGCATTCGTTAATCCCGGTCATATAAATACCCCTCAAAAACCAATAATTCATCATAAAATCGTAATAATTTATAGCTTACCGAATGCCTAGAGCTCTTGCGCTTTGTTCCAGATAAAAATAATTTATATTCATACACTACTTTCGAGAAATTGAAGGCCCCCCAAAAATGATCCACACGACCAAAATCCGCGTATTTTGGCAGGGGGTTGAATAGGATCACTTTTGAAACATTCATTCTTAAATTATTTATTGTACATTATTCATTTCAATTAATATGTTAACAGATAATTTTTTTTATTTAATATATACATAATTTTAGATAAATACCTATTATTATCCTTTAATCTACATATTATTGAGCATTCGAGTGCCAATTAAATTAGTTGTGTTCGTCTTGACTCAGCCTTCGGCGCGATATAACATCGGAAGTAAGCGTACAGTACCTCTAAGCCTAAGTCATAGTAGGCCTTATCGGACTCAGTTGGGATTATCTGTTTGTAAACAAAGCAAGTTGCTCTTGACTCTCGCGTGGAATATTGTATATAATTATTTTAGGAGCTGCATTTGGACTTCAATTCAGGTGATATATAATAGTTATAAGATCATAGCAAGTGTAGAGTACATTGTTAAGGCAAACCACTATCGTCTGTTGAGTTTAATGTCCGTATGTAGCTCAGGACTCTAATTTAGCCAGGACCAAATTCTGGATCATTTTTTGTTCAGATGCTAATTCGGGATCACAAAGAAAATGGGCGAATTTTGGCACACTGGTTAGGTTAGGTTAGGTTGTTTGGTTAGGGTAATGTATTTTTGTATCCAAAGGCAGTCAAAATAGATGGGAACATGATGGGGTACACCCGGTAACTACATTCTTGCCAAACTACCTAGCCTAAAACCAAAAAGAATAACCACAGGAAAAACGTTGGTAGTTTCGGTAATATTTTTCGGTTTAGGCCTAGGCCTATGTTATTGTATTTGGTTACTGTAGATTAAGCTGATATAAATATAAAGTTAAATTGCACCAATTCTTATTAGGCTAGCCTATAAAAAACGAGTAAATACGAAGGAGAACTAGGGAATTAGGAAAAAGAAAGGCTAGGCCTAGGTTAAAGCTAAAATTGATAAATCGTTCGTAATTTGTTATTAGTTTGGCTTCCGCTTTACGCCTTTAAAAGCTGTCCCAGATTAAGAGATATGACTGTAGGAATCCATAAAAGAGTGAAATTGAGAAAGTAGGCCTAAATGCTGAAATTATGATACAGTAAACCCCGATATTTCGGACTCTTTTTACTCGGCAACCCGCACTTCTCGGAATGGCATAGGCCTCTCGAAGATGTCCCTGTATATCTCGGCAATTTCCGAGTTGGACGGGATTTGTGTCCGGTTTACAATGTTCTCTCACTCGGTTTTAAGTGATTTTAGGATGAATTGAAGCCTGTGCCTTTTAATTATTGTGTTAATATTAATTACTATGTACTGTACTGTCCCTGAAAACATAATAAGGTTAGTATTTGTCATTAATATGATGAATTTCACATGTTAAAAAAAAAAAATCCTAATTTTCTCTGGTGACTCAGACTTTCCTCTTCTAATTTGGAATTATCCCTCTCTTAACTCGAATATAGGCTAAGTCGGACTTCGGACATCTCGGAAAATTGGGCTTCCCGGAAGTGGTCTCGGGTAGGATGTAGTGACCGGGCGTACCGCCATCTTTGTATACATTACGCGTTGTGGCGTCGGACCTTTCCCATCATGTTTCCGTCTATTTTAACCTAACCTAACCTAGTATTCATGTAGTAATGACAGGGGGCAAATAGCAGATAATATAGCGTCGAAATAGACGGGAACGTAAGTGCGATCGTGGCGATCGCCCTATGTAAACAATGACGACCGTACGCCCGAACTCTACATCCATCCCGTGGTCTCCCCCCAATTAGTCCGAGATAGCGAGGGTTTACTGTTTAGCGAGGGTTTACTGGTTTTTGTAGGTAGTAGGGGTAGGCAGCCCCGCCCAGGGAAGTACTACCGCCAAGGTTTCGGGAGACTCAGGGAATAGCCTGAATTCCATTTTCTCTCCCAGGCCTTGGTAGCTGGATACATATCTTTCTGCCTCACACATCAGGGGTATCAGGAAAACCCTCTTTATATAACATACACATCCAACTTCACGACATTGCCCTACATCGCTATCCTCTATCCATAAAATACTACTCTTCCCACTACATATCATACATGTAACACCATACACTTACCTTATAAATATGGCAGTACAATTGTTAAGAGCAAACCTGGTGGTCCCTCGGATATCCACCCCCGGCAGGGTTGGGTTATTGACACAGGGCCCTCCCGGTCGTCATCATGCGACTGTGTCAAGAGCATTGCAACGTCCCAAAGCTGCTTGTCAGTACAGCTATTTCTTTAGTAATATAAGGGGACTTCACTCTAACATCAATTCTGTACACCAATTTCTTCAAGCAGAATCCCCTACTCTCCTTTTTTTGACAGAGACTCAAGTAACATCCACATCTGACACATCTAGATTTAATTTTCCAGGTTATCAACTGCTCCAAAATTTCAGACCTAAAGGTGGTGTATGTTGCTTCGCAAAATCTGAAATTGCCCTGGAGGAGGTTACTAGTTTCAATTGTCCCTATTTTGATTATTCTATATACAAATTAATTTCTGCTGGTAAATTTAAATACATATGTTGCATCTACCGTTCCCCAAATACTCCTCCAGAGCAAAGTCTTTGATTCTCTGTCCTCACAACTCAGTGTCCTCAACTTAAATGCTTCTTCTGAAATCACTGTGTTGGGTGATTTTAATGTCCATAATGTTGAATGGCTCACTCATTCAGCCAGGACTGATGATGCTGGTCTTGAATGTGAGCTATTTGCAGACTCATTTAATCTCATTCAACTAGTCAACCAACCCACCCGTGTACCAGATAATCCTAATCATAATTCCCACCTACTGGACTTATTTTTAACAACCAATTCAGAAAATTATGATGTTACAGTGAGGTCCCCACTTGGATCTTCTGATCACTGTCTGATACAGGCCACCTGTCTATCACCTACCACACCTTCCCACTCTGAACCTGTTTTGGTGACTAAATGGCATTACGATAGGGCAGACTGGGAGGGTCTTCAAGGTTTCTTTATTGATATTCCCTGGACCTCTTTCTTTTCTAATGATGCACACTCCACCTTGAGCCACATACAAGATTTTGTAAAAATTGGAATGGAAACTTTTATTCCTCATCAAAAGTACAGTAAAAGATCTAATTCACCTAAATGGTTTGACCATAATTGTGCTAGAGTAACTGAACAAAAAGCAATAGCCTACAATGCATACACAAGATCAAAAACACATGAAGCCTTTAATTACTTTAGAAACATCAGAAATCATGCCAAAACTGTATTAAACCTAACTAAATCAAACTTTCTCCATAAGCAGGCAAATAAACTTCTAAATAATCCAAATGATAACAAAATATTTTGGTCTACTCTTAACTCATTCAAATCCAACTTCACTACTGCTTCATCCATTCCACCATTAAAATCTCCGACTGGCAATCTTGTAAGTGACCCACGAGGTAAAGCTAACCTTCTTGCAGATATTTTCTCCACCAACTCAACCTTAGATGACATAAATCAAGATGTCCCTGTACTTAATTTTAATTCACCTGAAATTCCCTCACTTAAGATCCACACCAGACATGTCAAAACTATTTTGCAGAATCTCTCAGTAGATAAGGCTCCTGGTCCAGATGAAATTCCTCCAATAGTACTTAAGAATTGCTCCTTGGTGCTCGCTCCTGTATTGGCAAAATTTTTCCGTCTGTGTACTCATACCTCATGCTTCCCAGTACCCTGGAAAGAAGCAAACATCCATCCAGTTCCTAAAAAAGGTGCCTCTTCAGATCCATCAAACTACAGACCAATAGCTATAACTTCCACTCTTGGCAAAGTTTTTGAAATTATATTAAATAATCACATAATTAAGCATCTGGAGAATAATAAATTAATCAGTGATAGGCAATATGGTTTTAGACGATGTCGATCAACTGCAGACATTCTTTGCCTTCTTACGCATCAAATCAACCAAGCTACAGACCAACATGGTGAAACACATACAATAGCACTGGATATATCAAAGGCATTTGATAGAGTCTGGCATCAATCCTTATTGTCGAAGATGTCACACTACGGCCTTGCATCATTAGTTCCACTAATTTCTTCTTATCTTCATAACAGAAAAATACGTGTAATGGTAGATGGCCTTTATTCTCAATTTCACTCAATAAATGCTGGTGTTCCCCAGGGATCAGTTTTGGCCCCAACTCTGTTCCTCATTCATATCAATGATCTCATATCTACCACTCATAATCCAATACATTCCTACGCAGATGACTCAACACTCCACAGTTCCTTCACATTTACCAATTCTTTCACCCAACCCGATCTTATAAATTCAAAAATAAACACTGCAATTTCTCTGAACCAGGACCTTTCTAGAATTAATGAATGGGGACAAGAGAATCTAGTTTCCTTTAATGCACAGAAAACCAAGTACATTCAATTTTCTAACCGACAGAATCTCACGGACTCCCATATATTTTTTAATGATGTAAATATTCCCACTTCCCCTAGTATTGACATTCTCGGTGTAACATTAACTACTAACTTGAGCTGGACACATTATGTTAGAAGCATTGCTAAGAATGCCTCTAAAAAACTGGGACTCCTGTACAGAGTTCGAGAATTCTTCACTGACGAGCAGTTGGCCGTAATATATAAAAGTCATGTGCGCTCTCAGATGGATTACTGTTCACCTCTGTGGGGTGGAAGTGGAGTGGTTGCATTGAGGCAGTTGGACAAAATTCAAAATAAAGCTATTAGATTAATCAATAACCCTGCAATCACACAGGACCTTCCTACATTAGCCATACGAAGAAACGTTGCATCCCTTGCATTATTCTACAGATATTTTCACAGCAATTGTTCCGAGGAACTTGCTTCAATTGTGCCGCCTCTCCACATCTTTCCCCGTAGAACTAGGGCAGCTGAGAGCGCCCATGAATTTACACTTTCTCCTCCACAATGCAGAACTTCTGCTTATCAGAATTCATTTATCCCCAGAGCTACTACTCTTTGGAATTCACTTCCCTCGAATTGCTTTCCACAAACTTACAATCAACAAATGTTTAAATCCAGTTGTTACAAACATTTTATGAATGGAGGATGCCTTTAGGCACATGGACCTTTTTGTTTTATCTGTGTTTTTCCTTCCTCCGTTCATTGTCTCTTAAAAAAAAAAAAAAAAAAAAAAAAAAAAGTATAGGGTATGGTATTCCAGTACAGTATTGTGAACATTCACTTGACGATCTTTCAGAAGAGCTTTTCCTCAAAACCTCCGTTTTCTAATGTTATGATGCGTGATCTCGGAGATGTTTTTCACTCTCCCGAGTTCTGCAGTGCTTGCTAGTAATTTGATGTCTCCTACATAATTTTTAACACCTTACGAGCGGCCTATGCGGTTTATTTATGTGTACCGCACAGCGGGGTGTTTTTAGCCAAAATAGGGCTGTTTACGTGATCATTTTCATGCCTAAATAAGACCCAGAACGTAAAACAAGTACCTATCCCTGAAAGGGCATAAACAGAGCTTTCGAATGACACCATAACGATCCTTGTATGATGGATAGTTTTCTTGCAATAACCGTGCAACGCGAGTGCAAAAAGCAGGTAATTCGGTACTTTCAGTACATAATTGAGTATGTAGCGAGTGAGAGAGGGAGGAGGGAGCTGAGATTTGTGTCAGTAGGTTCGCCGCGGTGGTCTGGAGCAGTCATACGCTCGCTAGTCTCCTGCCACCACTTGTCTCTCTCTCTCAGCCACATTACGTGCTGAAATTGCCACTCGACCTATGTCGAGCGCCGCCACATAGTCCAGCTTTATTTAACTCGACTTATGTTGCTCGCCGCTAAATAAGGGTTAAGAGCAGCAGGGTCTTCGAAAGGGGTGCAGCCACAGCGTGTGAGGTGAGGTTGAACGGTCACGTTATGGAGAATGTCAGCTCATCTAAGTATTTGGGCAGTGTGTTGGACACTGTTGAGTAAGTATGGGAGTACAGTACTGTATGGATGAGGAAGTGCAGTAGAGGGTGCAACAGGGGTTGTAGGAACGCCGAAAGCAGTAACAAGAAGTAGGGTGGTCAATATGGAAGTAAAGAAGTCCTTGCATTACAGTGTGGTATTCCCGACATTGACTTACGGGAGCGAAGCATATACGTTTGTGAAGAGACTCAAACCATGAGGGGTGGAAATGAGTTACCGGTACTTGAGAAGTGCGTGCAGAGTTACATGGAGGGATAGCCAGACGAATGAGGAAGTATGAGAGAGGTGTGGTGTGGATGTAGATGTGCTGGAAAGTGTGAAAAGGAACACCTTGAGATGATTCGGCCTTATGGAACGTATGGGTAGCGAGAGAATTACTAAGAGGGTGTCTAAGAGGGTGGAAGGATGGAGTGAAGAAGTATATGAGTGAAGGCGGTGCTGGTTGGGAGGATGGGCGTTGATTGACTGGGGACAGAGGTGATTGGGGGTGTTTCGTTCGTGGCCACCCCTGCTGGGATCACGGCATCAGGCAATAGATAGATAGGGGTCTGGCCCCAGGTTAGGTCAGGTTAGGCTAATGGAGGTTAATGACAATCAGACAATATTGTCGTCGGAGGATGCGGGTGAGTTACGTGTTAGGGTATTATTCTCCTTTTACACCGGGTCGAAGTTATGATCTATTATTTAGGATTATGTACAGTAGTATTGTAGTTATATCATGTACCGGTACTTCATTGGCATAATACTGTACAGTATGTCCAAACTGTCGGTAATTCATTATATTATACTTTATACCGGTACTCCCTAAATCACTAAAAAAAATTGGGAAGGTTGTACAGTACTGTACTGTAGTATCCGGGCGTACGGTCGGCATGATTACATATATATATATATATATATTATTTTTTAACTGTGATTTGCCCCCTGCTGGCAATATATATGATGATGACAATAAGTCCTGTGGGGGGTGAGGGCCTCCTCAACCTATTATTGTATCCCACAGCAGTCAAAATAGCCGGGAACATAATCACGGGAACATAATCACGAGCGTGCAAATATTTTGTGTTGCATTGGTGTTTTAAGATTGTTGGATAATATTTTTTTTGCAATTTCCGACTGGGCTCGTGAAATAACACCCTAAAAAAAAAAAAAAAAAAAAAAAAAAAAAAACACACACACACACACACAAGGACAGTAAATATAAAATACTTGTAAAAATCGTCCCCGGTGTAAAACTAGAAATGTACCCGTGTTTGTTTATGTCCATTTCGCCATCGCAAGAATTTTACCAAACTCTATCCCAATTTTGACCAACAGTATGTATGTATAAACTCAGGCATATACCCCATAGCTGGGGATGGTCGACTCGAGACAGAGCCCGAACTTAAATCACATTTAAAGTTTCAATTCTTAGGGTGCGGGAGCACTTTCGCGTGCAGCGTTCCCTCGCTCCTTTCTCTGTCTCTTCTAGTAGATAAATTTTACAAGGGGAGGAGGATGCCTAACCCCCTGCCCTAACAGTGAACTTCGTATTTGCTCGGGCCTTTCCTCATTTTTGCTTTTAAAACTAGGCTATTCCAGCAAGGTGTCAAACGAAAGCAGAGTCCTTTCTTTTTAGTCTTTATTGTCTATGCAAAGATAATATTGTGGTTTATAGTTCAAATTTTGTCTTTTGATGTGATTAAATGGCCAAAATAGTGCTATTTTCTGGTAATTTTCTTGTATTCCATCTAATTTTCATTCAAGTCTTTAAACAAAATTACTCTAGTTTGACACACTGTATAATTCCAGATTTAGCCTATGCGATATGGCATTAGAAACCCGTACAATATTTTGATTCAGAACGGAAAGTGTGTGGGCATTGATGATCTTGCGGACGAGTGTTTATCCTTGCAACCGGAACCCCCGTCTTTTTTTTTTTTTTTTTTTTCTATGTGAATGAGGGAGACAAAAGGCATAACTGCCTGCAGCGAGTGCCTCCCCCAGATTTCAAAGAGTAACAGGCCCGAAATCAAGGGACGTTCGAGCTAAAATGTCCGGACACACAGAGTTTGAAGCAATTTAAGTGATAGGAAGAGGAAAAGACTGATTCTCGGAGAGAGTTCCAGAGCTCAGCAGTTGAATAGAAGAAAGTCTGAGAATAGCATTTCACTCTTGGGTTGGAGAGTTGCACAGAGTAGGGGTGGGATTGTGTTGCAAGGCGGGTACTACGTACCCTACGTAGAGGAGGTGGTATACACTGGAAAAGCTCCGAGGAACACTGATTGTTATAGTAGCGATAGAATAGTGAGTATTACCTCGGTTGTCTGTAAAATGCTAGAAATACTCACAAGAGACAGACTTGTAAATCACTTACAGTGGAGCCCCCATCCTAGCTGCTAATCGGTTCCGCAGAAATAGAGCTAGGATTGAAACATCCAAGATCGGGGCACTGTTCTTATGGGGAAAATTCAATCGGTTCCGTGTTCATGCCAAAATTTGCGTCTTTTTCTATATTTTGCCTATGAAAACATGTTTTATTGTACACAAATTAAATTTTATGCATTATACTGTATCATATAATACACCATAGAATAAGTTTTTAATAACTAGAAAAAAAAGGCCCAATATCTAAACAATTACCGCACTTTTTCCCAGTGTTAGGCTATGAAAACATGTTTTTTGTCTAGGCTACATCAAGTAGCCTAGGCCTAAATCTTATGCATTGTAAATAATAATGTAGACATGGCTAAATGACAGTCCTAACCATAAATACTGTAGATTGGGGCATTGTTTCTATCATGCAATTTTTTTTAGGCCTAGCCTAGGCCTAGGTTCTAAATTCGTCCAGCCACCCCTCATGTACCCATTTCGCCCCAAATACATCCAATAAATACATATTATGAGGAAAAGCCGTATAAATACGTATTATGAGAAGATTACTTACCACACAGATTTTATTATAAATCATTGTCATACTTAGCCTAGCCTAACATCGTCTAGGCTAGGCAATTCAATCGCTTTCGTCCGACATGGACTGGTCTTTGCTGTGTTTTGAGCATGAAATTCCTTCATTGCCACCACCAGGCCAACCATCCCTATCACTAGATGTACTAGAGGTTATAATAAACGCCAGAGATAAGGGGTTCAGTCACAAAAAGGCTTGCAAACAGTTGTTTTGTCAACACAGATACTAGCTAAACTGCAATCGTCTGCTTAGTGATGACGTCATACAAAGATCTTGCGCATTTGACGATCGGATCTCGGATTCACTCGGATTTCGTCTCTAAACGGCAAGCTACTGGCAGATTCTTTCGTTATGTTAAAACAAAATTATTGTTTTTGTTTGTTTTCTAGTTTTATGTCGAGTTTTTCGGGTAAACCTGACTTTTTGGACCGACAGCGATTTCAGTAAGTTTTATTTTGCTTTTTGTAATTTTTCCTTCAGATATAGTATTGTTTTATACTGAAGAGGAGCGGAAATGAGTATTTACCCATTATCCAACAATCTAAAAACACGCCCCCCACAAGTGGGGAGGGCTATGAAGTTCAGGGAAAATGAGGGGTTAAAAGCGTAAAAATACAATAATATAGCGTTTTGTATTAAAACTTGGCTCGGGTTTTCCCAAATTGCAAACCCATACAACCCAATTTTGTGAATACCCGAGCCAACTTTTGACGAAAGCTGGCTCGGATTTCACGGGGTGGAGTGGGTAGCCTAATATTTCATGTTATAAAAATAGTCAACTTTGGGAAGACATTAGCCTAACCTAACAACCTTACCTAACCTATCCTAGTATTATGGGTGGGGGCTGCCGCCCCCACACCCCCGCTGGTTGGGTTAGATTTTTTTTTTTTTTTTTTTTTTAATGTTGTTGTTGTTGTTGTTGTTTTGTTGTTGTTGTTCCCCAAGCTGCCTGGCCGAACAGCCCCAAGGCCCCGAGCAATTCCAAGGCCATAACCGAGCGCCCCCACAGAACCCTCCCTGCCGACCACAATAAAGCCTGGGTGACCGAAGCCACTCCATGGCGGGGAGCTGAGGAGGGTGCGGAAATGCCCGGGAAACCAAAGCCCCACCCAGGGCCCTGTGCCCCTCAGCAATTATGAAGAGAAAGTTGAGGGGCAAGGGAAAAATGTGACGCTTTGGCTTCCAATCTTGGTAGATTGGGAGGTCAATCCACGGAAAAGACGCCGTCACTTGAGATCTAGAAAATATATAAGTTAAAGGAACAGTCAGAGTAAGCTATGGGTATGGCAGAGATCGCTCAGTTCTCACTCTGATAGACCAGCCCATCACCACATGACTAGAACCCAATCCTCTCAGCATCAGCTAGGAAAGGCCCTAGAAAGCCACCTTTGGCGGGGGGATAGCTCCCCTATTTCAACCCCTTTCGGGGTCGGGCACCCGCCGGTTTTTATTGTTCTAGGCTATTAGCCTAACTTAACCTAACCTAACCTAGTATATGGGTGGGTGCTGCCGCCCCCACACCCCCGCTGGTTGGGTACTGGCTGAAAAACTTATTGTTTTACAGTAGCCTAGGCCTATACATATATTTTAGCGTTTTTGTTTTTTTCTCCCTTATAATACATTTCAGCTCTTAATGCCATATATAGCAATGATGTATATGCTCTACCGGACTTATTAGGCCTAAACAGATCGATGGGCTAACTGTCGGTCCAAAACATCAGTATAACCGTTTTTCGTTATTTTTGCTATTTTTTCGGGTTTCGGCTGGGATTTTGATGCGAGGAATGAGGCTTTTGGCGCGAGAATTGAAATGGGGAATATTTGGTGTGTGGTGCGAGAATTGAATCAACGAAGACCGGTGTAGCGAGGATGGGGGCTCCACTGTAGAGGAAAATATCCTACTCAAAGATACCTAGCATGGCTTCCGTAACAAATGTTCCAGCTTGATGAACTTTCTTGGACTTCTTCCACGATATCCTCAACCTATATGACGAGAGTATAGCTGTAGATATTATATACCTTGATTTTCAAAAGGCCTTTGACGAAGTACCCCACAAATGGTTATTGATAAAATTAAAAATGCATGGAATACAAGGGGGAGTGTTGAGATGGATGGAAAATTGGCTCAGAGAAAGAAAGCAAAGGGTGGTCATAAATGGTAAAGCATCAAAATGGACCAATGTAACTAGCGGGGTACCCCACAGATCGGATCTAGGGCCAGTGCTCTTCCTAGTTTATATGTATGGCATAGATGAGGGTCTCACCTGTACAATCTCAAAGTTTGCAGATGATACAAAAATTGCAAATACTGTACTGTACCGGTACTCTCAAACGAACAAGCTCATTGTGTCCAGACATTTTAATTCTAACGCTTCTTGAATTTGGCTCTCTTTCACTCTTCTAAATTTTAGGGGGCCACTTGTTACAGGCAGCTTTGTCTTTTGTCTGCTTCATAATGTACACATGGTAAAAACTTAATTCTTTAGACTCGGGCTTTCCGGTCTATGCCATAAAATTGGTAAGGGTTGTGTTATCGTGTGTATCACCTCACACACTGTTTTGTTTGTGTCTAATTTGACCTGTTTTCTTTCTTCAACATTAAAGACGTAAATCATCAGAATAACCGTAACCTAAACTAACCTTGAATTATTAATGGGGGCTGCAACAACCACACACTCGCAGAATAACCTATTAGTGGGGGTGTGGGTGCGGCAGCCCCCACTAATAATACAGTACTGTACTTGTAGGATTAGGTTTTTATACCATGCCCGAAAGAGGGGTTATGGATCTGCAATCTTACCTTCAACCATCTTGACAATTTTACCAACGCCTAAACTTCGTTTGTTGCGAAAATAGCCTCCCGAAAGTACAGTTTACCTAGCATGGGAATCGAACCCGAGACCCTTCGAGGCAGACACCTTACCAGTTAGACCAATAGAGATATACTGTACCACTTGGCCTGGTTGGCTAGACTATATTTCCACATCTTGTTCAGTTTATGCTAACCTGGCCCTAGGTTAGGTTAAGAATATTTAGATGATTTATGATAATTTCGGAAGAGTTTACCTTCGCAACCCCTGTTTACTCTTGTTATGACGCGCAATCTCGAAGGTGCTTTTCATTCTCCCGCAGTACTTTATGGTAATTTAACGGCTTCTATATAATTTTTATGAGCAGCGGGGGCTGGGGGAAGCAGCCAGGCAGCCCCCACTCCCAGGTTAGGTTAATGATATCGTTGGAGGAGGCGGGTGAGGGTTTGTTTACGTCCACGAGTATCCCCTCTAGGCTGCGTTCACATTCGATGGATGGCTCAAGTCAAAAGAAATACCAGATAAAAATCTATATACCGGTAGCCTATACTGTAGGATAGTTGTAGTATAACAGGGCTAAATGGGAGTGGTAATAGTAGCAGTATCACTCCACTTCTACTAAAAATAAATTGCTTACATAATACAGAAATAGTGGTAGATTTTTAGGTCTGGGTTCAATTTTGTCGGTAAATTTTACTATTTTTTGTTTAATGCTTTCTTAGTGTGTTTAACTATGTGAACTTGCGGCAAATATATACATAGCTTAACATAGCTTATTAAGAAAGGCTATAATAACTTATTAATAAGCCTACAATAATAGAAACATAAACAAAGACCATTGCTTACCTTAAAATTAAATGCTTAGCCCAAGTGTCCAGGATACGCAATATTAATTGCGTACCCTGGACACTTGCTAAGCATTTAATTTTAAGGTAAGCAATGGTCTTTGTTTATGTTTCTATTATTGTAGGCTTATTATAGCCTTTCTTAACTATTGATTATTGATTTAGATCGAAAATATGTGTGTCTGGGCTCTGGAGCGGGCTGCCGGCCATATGTATTTTTCTCCATAAGTTATGTTATTCCTATTACTGTACGCGAATTCCCAATATGCACCACGCTTTTCCATCTATATAGACGCGTTTTGGGGGGTCTGACTGTACTAGGCCGTCGCATGGGGCCATCTGTAGAGTAGGGTCTGGCCAAATTTTGCATCCTACCTTATTTTTATATATTTTTTTATTACACATCTGCAGGAATGACACATACAGTTGTTGTTGTTCCCCAAGCTGCCTGGCCGAACAGCCCCAAGGCCCCGAGCAAGGCCATATCCGAGCGCCCCCACAGAACCCTCACTGCCGACCACAATATAGCCTGGGTGACCGAAGCCACTCCATGGTGGGGAGCTGAGGAGGGTGCGGAAACGCCCGGGAAACCAAAGCCCCACCCAGGGCCCTGTGCCCCTCAGCATTTATGAAGAGAAAGTTAAGGAAAAATGTGACGCTTTGGCTTCCAATCTTAGTAGATTGGGAGGTCAATCCACGGAAGAGACGCCGTCACTTGAGATCTAGAAAATACATAAGTAAAAGGAACAGTCAGAGTAAGCTATGGGTATGGCAGAGATCGCTCAGTTCTCACTCTGATAGACCAGCCCATCACCACATGACTAGAACCCAATCCTCTCACCATCAGCTAGGAAAGGCCCTAGAAAGCTGCCTTTGGCAGGGGGATAGCTCCCCTATGTCAACCCCTTTCGGGGTTGGGCACATACAGTATTGGCAAGTAGTATACTGTACGATACGAACACTTCATTATGGACGATAAAATTCACAGATTCAGACCTGGACCTAATGCCAAAAAAATACCAGTAGCCTAAAAGTATGGTTTATTTGTGGGTGCATTTCAAAGTTTTAGTAGTTGTTTTACAATATTTACTATTTTCAAGCAATATTTTAAAGCCTTCCATGGACACTTATCACAGAGGAGTTGACCATTGCACCACCGTTTTCAGTTGATCCAATTTCTTATCATGTTCAATTTTGGATGTGTTTTTTTATTCTCCTGCACAGTACAGTACAGTGTTTTGGTTATTCTCACTGTCACAAACATTACGTACGCATCTAATTTGGCCGTTATTTTCGAGATCAGGTACTTGTGTTCGATCTCAAAACAAAAGAACTTAATTAAAAACGAAGGCAGTCCATCACAGGGTCGCCCGGAATGACTTCATTTAGGACGCGAGACTGCAACCACATGAAACGGTCTTTAAACTTTTATAAATTGATGTACAGTATGTAGTGGACTTTACCCATCTATCTACTGTATCTATCTATCTATCTATCTATCTATCTATCTATCTATCTATCTATCTATCTATCTATCTACTCAGGCCCAATCCCCACTTTTTCCTTTTGTGTGTGTGTGTGTGTGTGTGTGGAGGGGGGGGGGGGGTAACTCAAGACAGAGCCCGAATAGGGACAACACATCAGAAAACAATGAACACATAAAAACAAAACATAAATTCACACACATCCTCATAACTATTGTAAATTGCAGATGGAAAGCAGTGGAGGACCTGCGGCAGATGAACCATTTAGGCTACAAGAGTTTCTACTGCCTGGCGGACCGTTCGTACCGGAGGTGTTCAACGACCAAAAAAAAGTAGGTTATTTGATTTTTTTAAGAGTTTTCGTGTCATTTAGGTGTCTATTTTTAAAAAGACGTCACCGGTACTGAAAGGGGTACCGTGAACTGGAGCAAATTCTGAAAATTTTTGTGTTTTTGTACCATCGAGTCAAGTTTTTAGTTCTATCGAAGATCTTTAGTATTATACGTGAGGCTGGTCCACTAGTATATCAAGTCATAGCAGCAAGAAAATATTAGATATCTATTATATACTGTACTATGAAATTATATACGTACTGTACTATGAAAATATATAATTACAGTGGAGCCCCTACCATATCTTCGCGACAGCAATCTTTGCTGTAGACACTAAATAGACTGAATTTAGTAGTAGCCTCTACGTTCCAACGTAGAGCTTATACTATGACGATGTAATCTGCTTCGCTCTAGAGCGGCAATTATCGTATACCCATAGCGCGAATTAAATCGCTAACATCTAGAGTAGCACCTTACTCTCTCTACTAGGTACGTTGTACATAATAATAATAATAATAATAATTCTTTATTCCAGACACATAAGATAGATACAGTATAAATACAGTACGACCTAATGGTCCATATCACATACACTTCTCGTCAGAGCACAGATAATAATTATACACAAAGATATATTAATAAAGACACAATAAAATAAAAAATACAGTAGGCCTATTTACAGAATAGAGCACATATCACATTTTGTCACAATATAACACAGATAGGCTAACTAAGGCTATTGCTCAATGTTGGTTAACACCTATTGCACAGATCATTGCTCATAGTTCAATTAGACCTATATATTACATTACATACTTTGGAGGTCTTTTGAATAGAAAAATGAAAAGAGAAACGAGAAAGAAAAGAAAAAGTTGTCGACTAGGCCATTCCATCTGGCTCTTCACACCGCTGTCAGGGGCGTACCTTCTAACCCGTTCCGGATTAACCCTTCCAGCCCGGGTGTCATTTTAAAATGACACCAAAACAAAAGGGCCGGAACCCGGGTGTCATTTTAAAATCCTTGTGCTTGAAAGCGTGCTTCAAAATTTGCGCGGCCAATTTTAATAATAATAATAATAATAATAAACGGTTTATTAAATAATGGCAGCCTCATGAGCTGAAAATACACATTTTACAATTTAGTGGATGAACATGAGATGTACAGATATGAGGATGGTAAGCTCAGTTTACAAACAAAATAAATAAATACAATAATGATGCATGTGCAGAATACAAATTATCATAAAATAACCATGAGAGTAAGTGATATACAGTACATATACACATTTATTTACTTACTCATATACAGAACATACGTATATACACGTACGTGCGCACATACATATACATACATATATAGGAACATATTTTACGTACGTGTATATACGTATGTTCTGTATATGAGTAAGTTAATAAATGTGTAAATGTACTGTATATCACTTACTCTCATGGTTATTTTATGATAATTTGTATTCTGCACATGCATCATTATTGTATTTATTTATTTTGTTTGTAAACTAAGCTTACCATCCTCATATCTGTACATCTCATGTTCATCCACTAAATTGTAAAATGTGTATTTTCAGCTCATGAGGCTGCCATTCTTTAATAAACCGTTTATTATTATTATTATTATAAGAACATGCAGTAAGTGTGCACATGTCCGTATACACAAACGCTCACGTATGCACACAAACATACATACATACAGAAACTGTTTTGGTAGGGTCAGGGTAAAGAGTTGAAGGGTAAAGAGGGTGCAGCAATTCAAGTCCGTATATGGTCCGTATGGTCAGGTACAGCCTACTACAATGGGAGGTTAATTCTCGGTAGAGTGTGTGTGTGTGTGTGTGTGTGTGTGTGTGTGTGTGTGTGTGTGACAGAAGGCGAAATATGGAAAAGCTGGGCGTTCTATTGTTAAGGGTGGAAATACATGGATGAAGATACGCGAACACTTAATAATAGATAATGCTTATGCATAGATTTATAATCAGAAGTTGCGCTAGTGAGCAATATGTTCTCGCTCATATGTACGTATATTTACATACATATGTGCATATGACCATATAAATACACGTACAGTACATATATATATTATATACCTTATATTCTCAACCGGGCTCGAACCATTGACAGCACATACACACAGACATACATATACATAAATATATGCACATTACATGCATATATGCTCTTCTCTTATCCTACCTGATACTCTCAGCCGGGCTCGAACCACAAACAGTATACACTATAGACACATATATATACATAAATAACGCATACATACATACACATATACGCACACTTACATACACATATACTGTACATACATAGATACACATACACATATACTGTACATACATAGATACACATATACATATATACACCTATACATAAACAAACTCAAGCAAATACATACATACATACTGCTGTCCGCAATAAGGAGGAAGCATTCAAACGGTACCGACGCCTTAAAACTCAAGACTCTCATTCTTCATATGTTTCTGCCCGGAATCAAGCCAAATCTGTTCTTCGACTTGCCAAACACTCTTTCATCAATAATAAATGCACTAAACTATCCAACTCTAGCTCTTCCCAAGCTTTCTGGCATCTAGCCAAAAACCTCTCCAACAATTTCTCTTCCTTGTCTTTCCCTCCCCTTTCCCACTCTGATGGCACAACCATCACTTCTTCCTCTGACAAAGCTAAACTCTTCGCTCAAACTTTTGCTAGAAACTCCACATTGGATGATTCCGGTGCTATTCCTCCCTCTCCGCCCTCCTCTCTCTTACTTATGCCTAATATCCTAATCTCTTCTAAAGATGTACTTTCTACCCTCTCTGGGCTTAACACTAATAAGGCGTACGGTCCGGACGGTGTTCCTCCTGTTGTTCTCAAAAACTGTGCTTCCGTGCTGACTCCCTGCCTAGGCAAACTCTTTCGTCTCTGTCTATCCTCTAACGTCTTCCCTTCATGCTGGAAGTTTGCTCACATTCAACCTGTCCCAAAGAAGGGTGACCGCTCTCAACCCTCCAACTATCGTCCAATTGCTCTTATCTCTTGTCTTTCTAAAGTTTTTGAAACTATTCTTGCTTCCAAATTTCTTAAGCATTTCTCTTCTCATAATCTGCTCTCAGATCGCCAGTATGGCTTCCTTAACCTGACAAGCGCGATATAGACCTAGGTGCTAGGGTAGTTATTTGTGCATTTCTAGCCCTGGATTCTGACAGAATTAGTTATATTTACAATATAAACCATTATTTGTTTTCGGTATGCTTTTATTTTACATATATGATGTATATATGAACCTTCAAGAGTGCTAAAATAAGTGGGAAAAGCATTTGGGTGGTGAAAAAACGAAGATATTGGCCACCCGGTCATAATCTCAGGCGAGAGAGAGAGACACAGGCAGCCCTCCCCTCTCGCTGTCTGGGAGTCAACTGAGACGAGCGGGGCGGTGTGTGCCGGTGTCTGGGTGTTGCATAACGATCTTTTATGCAACCCACTTGTGCTACATTATCGCGGGAGAGAAAAATAACCGATAAATGATGATAATAAGTGGATAAATAGGTGATAATTGAGGAGGGGGGGGAGGGGGGAATAAGGTGGGGAAGGAGGGGAGGGGAGGGGGAGGGGTGAGAAACACATGGATGAGTACTAGAGGGGAATTATCTCACCTAGAGACAAAATCCTTTGTTTTGATAGGCCCTTTTTTTTTGGGAAGGCTTTTTTTATGGTCCTGCTTCCGTGAGGCCTATCGCGTTCCCTATAGGAAGCCTTCCGTGAGGCCTATCGCGCTTGCCGGGTTAAGGGTCGCTCTACTGGTGATCTTCTTTCATATCTTACTAACTCTTGGTCATCCTCCTTTCGGGACTTCGGTGAGACTTTTTCTATTGCACTAGACATATCGAAAGCCTTCGATAGAGTCTGGCATAAATCTTTAATTTCTAAACTACCCTCCTTCGGTTTCTATCCCTCCATCTGTGCCTTTGTCTCTAATTTCCTTTCCGGCCGTTCCATAGCCGCGGTTGTGGACGGCCATTGTTCACTTCCTCACCCTATAAACTCTGGTGTTCCTCAGGGCTCTGTCCTATCTCCTATTCTCTTTCTAATTTTTATAAATGATCTCCTTAACTGTACCTTAATTCCCATCCATTCATACGCAGACGACTCAACCTTGCACTACTCCATTAGTTTTTCAGAACGCCCCAGCCAGCAATCCCTCAACGACAAACGTAATGAAGCCATAGAACTCTTAAATTCTGATCTAAATACTATTTCCAATTGGGGCAGAGAAAACCTTGTTAACTTTAATGCTTCCAAAACCCAATTTCTCCATCTATCTACCCGTCAGGATCTCCCAGCGGACTAACCCTTATTCTTCAACAATACAAAAATCAACCCTTCATCTTCTCTCAATATTCTTGGTGTCTCTTTTTCTTCTGCTCTCATTTGGAAGGACCATATTACCAGTCTTGCTAAGGCAGCCTCCCAGAAGCTGGGTGTGCTCAACCGCCTTAGGGGGTTCTTTTCCCCTGCACAGCTTCTTGCTCTGTACAGGGGCATAGTGCGCCCTTGTATTGAGTATTGTTCACATGTGTGGGGAGGTTCCTCTCACACCGCTCTCCTAGACAAAGTTGAAAGGAAGGCCTTTCGTATCATTAACTCCCGTCCACTCACCAACTCTCTGCAATCTCTCTCTCCGCCGCAATGTAGCATCTCTCTCGCTATTCTATCGCTACTATAATAATCAGTGTTCATCAGAGCTATCCCAGTGCATACCACCTCCTTTACGTAGGGCACGTGGTACCCGTCTTGCAACTCAATCCCACCCCTACTCTGTGCAACTCTCCAACCCAAGAGTGAAACGTTACTCTCAAACTTTCTTCTACTCAACAGCTGAGCTCTGGAACTCTCTCCCAGAATCAGTCTTTCCCTCTTCCTATGACTTAAATTGCTTCAAACTCCGTGTGTCCAGGCATTTTGGCTCGAACGTCCCTTGATTTTGGCCCTGTCACTCTTTCAACTATGGGGGAGGCACTCGCTATAGGCAGTTATGCCTTTTGCCTCCCTCAATCACATAGAAAAAAAAAAAAAATTATATTCTAATACACACACACGCACACACACTTTGCATACATTATTAAAGGTGGGCGCGTATATATGGTGTGACAGGCCGTTATTACACATTATTAATAATATTAACAATGGTTGGGATAGGACTATTTTTTATATCTGTCAGTTCTTGCTCTTATTGGTTGGAGTGTGTTGAAATGACGAGCTGCACGTGTTGGTCTAGGGGCGTCTGGTGGAAGTAAGTTTCTGTGTCGTGGGTGAACAAGCAGCTTAGATGCAAACTGTTTGAGTGTGTTGTAGTGGTGGGTTGAAAGTGCAGGTATGCTAAGGGTGGTGAGAGCTTCCTCGTACCCTGGATATGTGCCTCCCAGGATGATCCTGCATGCCCTCCTCTGAACTCTCTCCAGTTGACGTTGTTGTGTTAGGGTTAGAGAGGAGGACCAGGCGGGAGAGGCGTAGGTGAGCTTAGGGAGTATGAAGGTGTTATATATACTCTTCAGCTCATTCTCCGGCGCCCCCAGGGATCTCAACCGCCTTAGCATAAACAACTTGTAAGTGGCGGTCCTGACTGTGGTAGTTACATGTTTCTTCCAGTTCAGTTTGTTGTCCACAGTGATTCCGAGGAGTTTGGTGGACTCAACAAGCTGAAGGGGATGAGGACCAATTGTGACAGTGGGTGGAGGAAGGTCGGTAACGGAAGTGTTAATGTGCATGACCACTGTCTTGTCATGATTGATAGTCACATGATTGTCTGTGGTCCAGGCTTGAAGACGGTCGAGGATGTCTTGTAGGGGGTCATAGTTAGGGGAGGTGTTATCGACAGTAATGCCGACTGTCGAGTCGTCCACGTACTTCCAGTGGAATGGGGTGTCCTTTAGGGCATCATTAATCAAGATGAGGAACAATAGAGGCCCCATCTTTGTGCCCTGTGGGACTCCACATGTGATGTCTAGGAAGGTGGAGATGAAGCCTTGGTATCGCACTGCTTGTCGTCTGTCACTAAGGAAGTCGGTCAACCACGCAACCAGGGTAGGATGTAGCCCCAACTTTATGGCCTTGTTGATGATGATGGTGTGGTCAACAAGGTCAAATGCTTTCCTGAAGTCAATAAAGGCAAGGGCGAGGGAAGTCTTTCTCTTCTCAAGATTTGTGTAAATATAATCTAGGAAGCTAATAAGACAGTGAGTGGTGGAGGAGGTTTTTACGTTGCCAAACTGTTGGGGATCTATCAAGTGACGGATTTGTGAGTAAGCCCAGGTGAATACAAAGTCCTCACAGATTAGACTAGGGATGGGCGTAATGGCAATTGGTCAGAGTTCATTAAGAGAATGTGGGGAGGGGGTTTTGGGGATTGGAGTGACGTATGAAGTTTTCCAGTCTGCAGGGCATTTACTTTCCCTTAAGGAGGCATTAATTATCGAGCAAAGGGGGGTGGCAAATTCCACCGAAAATTCTTTGTATATTTTCATGGGTAGGTCTACTGGGGTTGTTGATCTTTTTTATTTGAAACTGGAAAGCTTTTTGGCCACTTCAAATTCTTGAACAGTTACTGGGGGGGAAGGGGATGGGAGGAAGGCAGGGAGGTTGGTGCGGTCTAGTTTGGGGAGGGTTTGGCAGATGGTAGAGAAGTGATTATTTATCAGTTCAGGTGCATCTACACGAGGGACATGGGAAACACAGGGGATCGAAGGAGTCCCACTACTTAAGCCACAAAGATTCTTAATTTTAGAGTACCACTGACTGATATTGGTTTGTTTTAAATGATGAATCTTTGTAGGGTAGTAGGACTTCTTCGCCCAACGGATTTCCCTTATCACAATGTTGCGTAGGTCCTTGTAGCGATTGTTGTCCGTGTAGAAGGCCTTGTTCCGATTCTGCATCAGTCTCTTGATCCGAGGAGTAATCCATGGGATGTCAGAGGGGTGCATTTTGGTCCTCTTGGTGGGGAAGAAGTGGTGGTAGGCTTCGGTGGTGGTAGATACAAAGTTGTCCCATTTGGCATTAACATCTTCTTCAGTGAGAACCTCCGTCCACGGGTAATGAACCAACCACTGCCCGAACCCCCGCATTGCAGAGTCTGGCGTTGGTCGGTAGGTCCGGATGACGGGGGTCTGTTGATGGGAGGTTGTGGGGGCAGGTGACCAGAACACAGAGAGATGAGTGCTGCGTCCCACAGGAGGTAAAGGTTCAGGTGGGAGGTACTGCTCATCCATGTCTGTCAAAATAAGGTCAAGAGTGTTGTGGTTGTGGGTGGGGAAGTCAACAATTTGTGAAAGATGCAGCTGTTCTTGAATCTCACAGGTGTCTAGTTCATTGAAATCCCCACAAACCACCAACTTGGATGATGGAAATTGGAGTTTGAGATCATCACATGTATCGATGATGTGGTTGATTAGTGCGGGGCCGGTGGGTGAGCGTGGTGGGTGGTAGATCACACAGTAGATAATGGAGGCAGTGTGACGAGGGTGGGATGGGGGATTAACTCTCACCCAGAGTGCTTAGATTCCCTCCGGGACCTCAATATCCAGGCGAGATGCACACAGCTGTTTCCGGGCCTGGTAGGAGCGACCGCAGCGCCACCAAGCCTCAACTACTAGTGTTATCAGTTCGTACGTGGCCGCCATAGCGAGTAATACTGAAAAAATGTTTTCCGACGTGTCCGATTCGTTGCAACCTCCCGCGGGCCCCAGTGCTACCCCACTCGCAACTTCAACGCCTGTTCCAACCGAGAAGAGAGCTCAACAAAAGAAAGTTAAGCGTTTGTTGAGTGATAGCGCTATACAGCGACAACTTTTTGAAAGTGATGAAGAGAGCAGTGGCGAAAGCTTGGTGGACAAGGTACAATTTATAAGTGAAAGTGAAGACGATTTCGTGGGCTTTGGAGACGACGATAATGTCGATTTATTTGAGGGGGGAGACAGTAGTGATGATCCTGATGTGGAAGTGTTTCAGGAAGGTGCCATTGAGCTTCCCAGTGTGCTAGAACCTAGGCCTACCCCCTCGCCATCTTTGCTAGGTCAGCCTAGGCCTAGCCCTACCCCAGGACCTTCCCCTTTGCCTGCCCGTACACCCTTGAAAGTGGGCAAATATTTCTACAAACAATCATTGATCAAAAGTGAAGCTAAAAAAGCACGCAGGGCAGCCGCAGAAAAGCATAGGGAAGCTGAAGATAGCGATAATGACGCCGACCCTGGCCTAGCAACCACCCGCATTCCATTGTCCCGACGCCTTGACACGGGACGCTGCGTGGGTCACCCAGAGCCCTTGCCTTCATCTCTCGTTCAGGATGACCAAAGGGCCTCTTCAAGTGGTATTGGTGATGTGCCACAGGCCTCAACACACCGCAGAGCATTATTTCCTGCTGAAAAGCCCTCGGCTCGCCGCAAAAGGAGCCCAACTCCCGAGGCCTCGGCTCCCATTCTTGAAGCTCCCGCAGCCTCCCGCGCCCCACACCGCCGACGCCCGGTCACTTCTTCACCAGAATTGTCTCCTGAGGAGGATGCTGACGACCCCAACATTGCCCCAGATGACCTGACGTCGCCTGAGGAGGAAGAGAAAGAGGAACAGGAAGAGGAAGAGGATGTGCCGACAAATCGAGGGAGAGGGCGAGGTCGTGGTCAGCCTGCCGACGCCGCTGCCCCTGGGCTTGGGCCTGGGCGTGGGCGTGCAGGGCGTCCGCCTGGGCGTCCCCGTGGCCAAGGGCGTGTGCCTGCTGCAGCACGACCTCGAGCATCAGAATCCGACCTGTTTGTGTGGACAGATGGAGCTGATTTTGAGCCAGATTGTCCTGCCTTTGACGAGGTACAGATGGGTTCTGGGGTGTCACCAGCATATCCCTGTGGCCCAGATGCTACCCCCAGTGAACTTTTCTGTGGCTTCTATGACAATGAAGTCATGGAATACCTCGTCAAAGAGACAAATCACCACCATGCTATCTGTGCCAACTTTCTTGGGAGGAAGACCAGTGCCAAGATGGTGGCATGGAGAGCTCTCATTGTGGCAGAACTATATGTGTTCTTGGCACTCACAATGCTGATGACTCATATAAGGAAGCACGTTCTGGCTGACTACTGGATCACTGGCGACATCATAACGACTCTATCATTTGGCAAATACATGTCCAGGGACAGGTACTTCGACATCCTCTCTTATCTCCACCTGACAAACAACATGGCAGTCCACCTTCCCGACTCATTATGGAAGATCAGGAAGCTGTATGACATGATACGTCATCGGTTCACCACATACCTGATTCCTTTCCAGAAGATGTGCCTCGACGAGTCTCTGGTCCTGTTCCGTGGTAGGCTGCACTTCCGACAGTATATCCCGTCCAAGAGACACCGCTTCGGCATCAAGCTCTTCGTCCTCTGCGACTGCTTGACGGGGTATGTGCTGGACTTTATAGTCTACAGCGGCAAGGCTGGAGAAGTTGTGACTGACCCTCTCATTGGTTTTGGTGGCGCTGTAGTGAAGAAGATGATGGAGAGGCACTTCAATAATAACCACATCCTCTACACAGATAATTATTACACGTCGCCTCTCCTGACCAAGTACCTCCATGACCGCAAGACCGGAACTGTCGGCACAGTCAAGGGCAAAAGGAAGGGCATGCCAGGCTACCCAACCAAGACGAAGAAGGCTGACATCTTCCACAAGAAGAGTGGCCCCATCCTCTCCATCCACTGGCATGACCAGCGCAAGGTCAACCTCCTCACCACATGCCACAAGGCCCAGATGGTCGCCACAGGGAAGGTGGACCGAACAACCAAGAACCCCGTCCAAAAACCAGCTGCTGTCCTGGATTATAACATCAACATGCGCCTCGTTGACAAGTCCGACATGCAGATGGGCTTCATCGACTGCCTGCGAACATCTTGCAGGTGGTACAAGAAGTTTATCCTGCATACGGTAGATATGTCGATCCTCAATGCCTACAACATCTACCGTCTGAGGACTCCAGGAGCCAAGAAGTACAAGTCCCTGCGGAAGTTCCACAAGCAGGTGCTACTTGAGCTCCTGGCTAAACATGCGGGTACACCAGGCAGGCCAATACAAGGACCAGGCCAGCTTGACAGAACGGCGTGTGCTGAATTCTTCAGGAAGCACCAGCTCAGCGCCCTTCCTTTCAAAGCACCAGGTAGTAACGTTAGGAGTCAGAAGAGGTGCCATGTGTGCAGCCACACAACTCGCAGACCCTGCAAACCCACAAAAACCACTTGGGAATGCCTCGAGTGTCAAGTTGGACTGTGTGCTGGCACCTGCTTCAACGACTTCCACACTCTAACAAACTTTTGAAGTGGAAGTGACAACAGTGAAAGTGACACTCAAATGTAGGCTAAGAATAATAATATAACTAAGTATAAGTGAAAAGGACACATAAGTAATAATAAGTGCCTTCAATAACAATATGAACAAGTGAAAGTGACACTAAAATATATTTTTCTAACAATAAATAAGTGAAAATGACACTCAATAAGCCTAGGCCAGTCAAAGTGACAGTATAATAATAATAAAAGTAAGTATAAGTGAAAGAGACACACAAGTAATAATAAGTGCCTTCATAACAATATGAATAAGTGACAGTGACACTATATATATTATTAGCTTACCTAACAATACATAAAAGGGGAAATGACACTACCAATTATCAAAGTCCAGTGAAAGTGACACTAATAATCATAATAATAATAATAAAACGAAGTAATAAGTGACAGAGACACAAATAAGTTCATATAAATAACTTTATTGAGTGAAAATAACATAATAACTATAATAAATGACAGAATAACCAATAAAACACTATCAAATCGCTTCCTGGCATAATTGCGGGTGGAGCGACGAGTGCAACTGGGCGTCGTAGCCGGGGCCGCGGTTGAGTGTTCGGACGCGCCGAGGTAAATACGCGGAAAAAGTTACCTCCACTTCCATCACCATCACTCCGGAACCAGTTGAGCTAGAGAGCTCTACTCAACGCCATTCTACGCAGGAAGGTAAGGCGCTCATTTCTATATAAGTTTGATTAATGTAAGTCATATATTAAGCGAGATTAGCCTTAGTTTACTTTTGTTGATATTCGACCAGATCGCCCGGATACGAGCTCCGTCATTAGGAGAGCCTGCCCGGGCCAGGAGGGTTAAAGGGCATCTCTTTCACGCTACCACTCGGGTGCACACATGTTTTTTGTAGTGCTCCGTTATTTTGGTGCCTTCCACTCCTATCTTCGTCACGTTTGGTGAGTTTTGGGCCTTTAATTGGTGCCTGGTTTTATAGATAGATGATCCGTGTTGTAGGCACAACGTAAAATGGGCACTCAGGTGTTTTATTCGAGTGTTTGCATTGAAAGTGGAGGTCTCTCATGTTTTCAGCCCTCTGCGCATGCGTGTCTTTGGACGCCGCTAGTGTTGAAAGGCCTTTGCCTTCTATTGCTTTTATTTTCTTTGCGGTGACTTTAGTTTAGGTTTTGATAGGTTCTATTCATTTAGGGCTTCTTGTCACTTACTTAGTTTCTGACTTACGCGCATTTTTTCGGTGGCTAGGCTAACTTCGGTGTTTCGGGTGATGTTATGGTGGGGGGCGCCGACCCGGGTTGTCAATTGCCCCAGGTTGGTCTTTTGTAATTGTGCTCACACCTCTTTGGGTGTGAGGTTGCTAGTGACGCCCTTCTTTTTCAATTTTTCCTTTCGCCTAGTCCCGTTTAGGCTCCCTTTATGTTGGATGGCCTAGCCTCCGGGGGGGCTTTTTGTCGTTCGATTCTGTTGCAGCCCCTGGGGTTGTCCTTGGACCCCCTTTCTCATTGTGGGGTTTGCACCAGTTTTCGGACTACCTCTGCCTTTCCAGATCCCCAATTTGTATTCTACATTTTCATTAAGGCTCAAATCTTATTTTGCCTGCTTGGGGACTTGCGTTTAGGCTATGTCTTCCTCTGCTCCTCCCTGTTTGTGGGTCACGTCCCACACCAGGTCGGTCTTTGGTTGGCGTTTTCCTTTAGTCGAGTCCCTGGGGGGCCTTCTGGCAGACGTGACACTTCTCCTTTACATTACTTTCTGTATTATGTGTCGTCGGTGAGTGACGCTTCGGTCCTCTGTTACTTGGACCTGGCTTGCCGCTCCGCTCTGGAGCGTCGGTCTTACCGCTCCAGGGCCAGCGTCTGGCACTCGTCGCATGTCTTTTTTCACTTTGACCTGCCCTCGCCCTCAGACTTTTAATATGGTGTTCGCCGCTCCGCCCTGGGGCGTCGGTATTCCCGCTCCTGGGCGTGCTTTGGTGACTGCTTCTGGTCTGTCCCTCTTCGGCCTCGCTCTAGGTCGGTCTTTGTACCACCCTCGAGCGTGTGTTTGGCCGCTCTGGACCGGGCGTGAGTCCGCTATATCATCCTCCCGCTCAAGCATGACCGCCCCGCCCTGGAGCGGTGGTTTTCCCCGCTCCAGGTCGGTTCGTTTTTTTTTTTAGCAGGCTCTCTTCTTGGCGTCTTCGCCCGCCCTAGGGCGCAGGTTCTTCCCCCGCTCTGGGTCGGTCCTACTCGTCTCGGAGGTGCCTTGGTAAGGTTCTGGTGGCTGTGGCCCGCTCTGGAGTGTCTTGATGTCCGCTCCAGGGCGTGTTTCCCCCGCCCTAGGGCGCGGGTTCTTCCCCCGCTTTGGGTCGGTCCTACTCGTCTTTGTGGTGCTGGTGGCTGTGGCCCGCTCTGGAGCGTATCGGTGTCCGCTCCAGGGCGGGTTTACCCCGCTCTACGGCGGCGTGTGTTTCACGCTTTTTTGGCTGTCCTGTTGTCCCGCCCCAGGGAGGGTCCCTTGTAGGTCCGCTCCTCTCTGGGTTTGGGTTGGGGAGTGCATTGCTACTTGTCCATGCCTGTTGGTGCATCGGTTCTGGTGTTTAATGCTCTTCTCCCTTTTTTCCCAGGCTGTGCTACGCTACACTTTGGGTGCTCTCCTGTGCCTCCCTCGCTTCCGCCTAGGCCTACAGGTAATGTCGCCTTCTTTGTTCACCTGGTTGGTGTTTACATTGGGGGGGGGGGGCGGGGGATCTACACTCTCCATTATGCAGCGGAGGTTTCTTTCTCAAGGTCTAGTGAGCGATTTTGGGCATCTCCCTGCCCTTGTGATCGGTTTACCTTGCGACTTTCTTCTTTTTGTCTATAGTGGTGTCTTATTGGCCTTCATCCTTCCTTGGGGTTTTTCAAGGGGGGTGGGGGGTTATTATCCTTGTCTGGGGAACGCTACAGCTTCAAGGGTAGGGCCACTCGCGGGTGGTTTTCTCCCTTTGTGCCTGTCTCTGTTTTTTAAGGGATTCTTCTGTCTACTTGTAATTTTACCTACCTGTTTGGTGGCTCAAGACTGTTGTTTTCTTCCGGTTACAGGTGTGATGCCGCTCCCTCTCTGCACCAGGCGGGGATGTGGTAAGCCTGTGGTCAGTCCCGACCATCTGGAATGCCCTACCCACATGGCTTGTTACTCCAGGGATGGTTATTCTCCCAGGAGGTGCGGCCCTTGCCTCATTAATGTCATGGCGGTGGAGTCTCAACTCTCGTCACCTGCGGCGGCGGAGGCTGCGGCGCGCCTCCTGACTACGAGGGAGGGCTTTTCCCGATATGTTGGAAAGACCCTACACCGCATCCCTCACTTCAAGGACGAGGATGTTCGGCTCCTGCTCCGCCTTCCTTCTGCTCATCCGTCAGGGCTCCAGGCCGCCCTTCCTCAAGTGCCTCCTGCGGACCTCTCGTCGACATCTTTGGACCGCGGAAGGAAGCGGAAGTCTCCACCTTCCCCTGTTCGGCCGTCAGGGTCGACTAACTTTAGGGCGAAGTGCACTGTACCACCTGTGCCTCGTGTTGAGTCCCCTCACTTTGCCCCACCTCGGAAGACTACCCACGACTTGATCAGGGAGATTGAGGCGTCTCAGGCTGCGGGACATCAACCTGTTCCTCCCCCGCCTGCCAGCACATAGTCGCCTGCACCACGGGTGGTCTCCTTGTTTACGATGTACAGCGAACCCGGTCGGAAGAACGATGTACAGCGAACCCGGTCGGAAGATTTGCTTTTAAAGTACCAGCAGCTGATCAAGTCGTTTAAGGAGAAGTCATCAAGGATCATCGTCTCAGGAATCGTCCCCCGGCTCGGTGTAGAGAGCCGATTTTACAACATAGCCACCAGCACAAATAGTTGTCTAGCAAACCTCTGCAGGAAGGAGAACGTGGGATTCGTCGACACCTGGGACAATTTCTACTACGATGACTATTTGTTTTCGGACGATGGAGTTCATCTGAACCAGGTGGGAGCAGCGCGTTTTGGGCGTCTTCTCAACGATGCGGCGAAGGATTTTCGGAGAAGAAATCGACTCCGCACAGGACAACCAGGAAGGAGGACCGAAGACAGCGAGGACGGCAATCTACAAAGGAATTAAATACTAATCCGTCAAGAACCGCGAATTTGGATAAAGCTCCACCAACACGACCCAAATTCAAAACCGTCAGGGATAACGACCGAGGACCGAGGACAGCCATGAATGTAAATGTAGATCCGACCAGAACCAAAAATTCGATGAAAGAACGATCTGCGAGTTCTAAAACGGCAACTTTAAAGGTTTTCTATGCAAACGCTCGTAGCATACGCAATAAATTTTCAGATTTAGAGGAACTAGTGTTTACAGAAAATTATGATGTGATTGGCATAACAGAATCTTGGCTCAATACACAAGATAGAGACTTTTTAGCAGAGTATTCACTTCCCGGTTATGTAATGTTTGAGAACAGTCGAATAAATAAAAATGGAGGTGGCGTTTTATTTTATATCAAAGAAAGTCTTAACCCGACCCTCGTGTCAAAACCTCAAATTGTGAACGTCGACACATCTTTTGTGCTAATAAAGAATAATAAAGGTACAAAAATAATACTTGCGTTAATATACAGACCTCCAGCTCAATCAGTGCAAACTGACCGAGAAATTTACGAACAAATTGCAGATGTAAGTAACTCACAAGATACCGTAATTTTTGGCGACTTTAATTTACCTGTGACCAAGTGGGGCGATACTCTTACTTCACACTCCGGACATGACTTGTATACGAACTTGCAAGAGAGTTCGCTTTATCAATTTGTTCGAATGCCGACCCGTGGTAATAACGTTCTTGACATTGTACTTGCAACAAAAGAAGAATTGATAGAGAATTTGAATGTTGGTGATGAATTCAGTAACAGCGACCATCGTACGATAACTTTCACTTTAAAGTTTACTAGTAACGAACCAAATAGTAGCATCGAAAAAGTCCCTAATTTCAAGAAAGCAAACTTCCATATACTTAGAGCTATGTTTAAAGAAACTGACTGGAGCTTTTTAATTAACAATAACGACATAAATACATCTTGGAAGTTATTCGAAACCACTTACCTAAAAGCAGTGCAAGACTGCATACCATCGAAAATACGGCGTCCAGGCCATAATAATAAGCCCAAATGGTGGAATAAAGATATTTCAAACTGCCTGCTTGCTAAAAAATTTGCTAATGATAGATTAAAATCCTCACAAAATGACGAAGAACGGGTGAAATTTGTAGAGCTACGACGCAAAGCCAAAAAGTTAATTAAGCAAAGTAAAAAGACCTTAGAGTTACATATTGCGAATCAAAGTAAAACAAACCCGAAAGAATTCTATAGTTATATCAGAAAGAAAAAAGTAGTTACTTCAACTGTTGGACCGTTAGTCGATGAAAAAGGAGAATACACCAAAGACGAAGTACAAATGAGTAATGCCCTCAATACCTTCTTTGCATCAGTTTTTACAACAGAAGACCTCAGTGATATCCCTACACCATCGCCGATTCAGATTGATAATTCAGATGTTCTAAGCAATATCACCGTTACAGAGAGAGAAGTATTGAATTGTTTAGATAAACTCAAGGTAAATAAAACGCCAGGACCTGATACAATCTCGCCTAGAGTTCTAAAGGAAGCTAAGAATGAGCTCTCCAAACCACTGACATTACTATTCAATAAATCCTTGCAGTCTGGAACTATGCCTGATCAGTGGAAGCTAGCCAACGTAACACCGATATTCAAAAAAGGCAGCAAATCCCTACCCAGTAACTATCGTCCAATTAGCTTAACCTCAGTTGTATGTAAAATGCTAGAAACGGTCATACGAGACAGACTCGTAAATCACTTAGAGGAAAATAACATACTTAAAGATACTCAACACGGCTTTCGTAAAAAACGTTCCTGTTTAACAAACCTCTTAGACTTCTTCCACGATATCCTCAACCTCTACGATGAGAGTAAAGCTGTAGATATTATATACCTTGATTTTCAAAAGGCCTTTGACAAAGTTCCCCACAAACGTTTACTGCTAAAACTAAAAGCGCATGGAATACAAGACGGTGTGTTGAAATGGATAGAAAATTGGCTCAGCAACAGAAAGCAAAGGGTAGTCATAAACGGTAAGGCATCTAAATGGACCAATGTAAGTAGCGGGGTACCCCAGGGATCGGTACTAGGACCAATTCTCTTTCTAATTTACATCAACGACATAGAGGAGGGTCTCACCTGCACAATCTCAAAATTTGCTGACGATACAAAAATTGCAAATAGCGTACTCTCAAAAGAACAAGTTGACGATATGCAACACAATCTAGATAAATTGTCATGTTGGGCCCAAATTTGGCAAATGAGTTTCAATGCGGATAAATGTAAAGTACTACATGTCGGATACCTAAATGAGAAAGCAAACTATTCGATGAATGGCAATCAGCTTAAGAATGTAAACAGAGAAACTGATCTGGGAGTAACAATATCGAGTAACCTAAAACCGAGTCAACAATGTTCAGAAGTTGTTAAGGCAAACAAAATAATTGGCTTTATAGGCAGGTCATTTGAGCATAAATCCAAAGAAGTTATCCTAACCATTTACAATTCCTTAGTCCGCCCTCTTCTGGAATACTGCGTTCAATCCTGGTGCCCTTATTACCAAAAAGATATAAACAAGCTAGAACGAGTTCAACGTAGAGTTACCAAAATGATACCTAGCCTAAAGAACAAACCATACGAAGAGCGTCTTAGAGAATTAAATCTATTTCCTTTAACCCAGCGCAGATTAAGAGGCGACTTAATTCAAGTGTTCAAAATCATCAAAGGCATCGACAATATGAACTGTAGTAAGTACTTCACTATCGACCAATCTAATTACACGCGGGGAAACGGTTGCAAAATTATTGGTAAATCTTTTAACTCGCACGAATCTAAAAATTTCTTCTTCAATCGAGTTGTCAACTTGTGGAATGGGCTTCCCCGAGACGTTATAGACTGCAGCACCGTTGATTCATTTAAATTCCGCCTAGACAAATATCTCGCATCAAACCCGCGACTGACTGCGTTTGTAAATGAATAACTTTATCCTCCCCTCAGTTACTAACCCATATGTCCCCTACTAACTTCCTAGTCCTGCCACGTTAGTGGCAGGGCAGTAGTTCCCTTTCCAATGTTCCCTTACCCACTCTAAACCACTGTTTGGACACTTGATCCTCAGTGTTTTGGAGGACAAGCAACCTAGAAGGGTCACGACCTGTTGTTGCTTGATTTCCTTTGTACTCCTTTGTACTTGTTTGGTCCGGCCGTTAATGTGCACGCCCCGCCTCTGTCCCCTCTGGGATCCCCGGGTCCTGTCGATCCGGCGTTTCGCTGTGCCCAGTCCTCTACTATGGATCGTGATCCGTCGCCTCCTCCGGCAGTGCTAGACGCCGCTGAGGAGGACGAGTGGACTGACGTGGAGGAGGATTTTGAGGATCCTGAGGACTTCGACAGGGGCGTTTGGATGAAGCCTGAGGAGGACGCTGACGTAGTTGTCTTGGAGGACTCCCCTTGTCCGGATCTGCACTATACGCCTCTCCCTCGCTTCCCTGCTCAGAGGTCTCGGCTGCGCGTCGACGTGTCGACTTCCCCTGAATCGACGTCGCCTGATCGTTCGGCAGTGGCTTGAGGCTTTCAACTTCCTCAAGGAGGAGAACTGTGACAGGTTTGGGGCTTTGCAAGCAACCCTGGAACGGCTTACTGAGGCTATGGTTAAGCCTCCTCAGCTTCCTACGGTGGTTCCTGTTGTTACCTCTCTTCCTCCATTTGAAGATCTGCTGCCTACTGGCCCAGCAACCCCTGTGGTGGCGGCCCCGGCCCCCTCTCCGACTCCCTCGCCGTCTTTTGTCGTGCTGCCTGGGAGTGGGCTGGGGATGGTTGGCCAACCCGTTAGTGTTCCCCCACTGTCTAAGTTTAAGATCCCCAAACGTGTCCTCCCTTCTTTGTATGGCGAGCCTGCGTCTTGGCAGAATGTGGTGGCTACTCGCCCAGACCTTGCCGCCACTCATGCACGGGGGGAATGGCCGGTTGCTGATAATTGGGCTATCCAGATTAGTGCTAAAGGTGTATTCAGAGCTCCGACTCCGGACGGCCTAGTCCCAGAGGTCGATATCCGGCCTCACCCCAGTAGGTCGGATATGCAGTTTTTTACGTACCGTCCTAGGGTATCTCCCTCTGGGTCTACACGTTTATGGTCGGACTACACCCGCCATGACATCTTAGCTGATGCGCCCGCTCTGTCAGCCATTGCCGGTCTTCCTCTGGTTAAGAGTGCTCGCGATGCTGAAGGCAACGTCATGCTCGAGCTCACCAATCTTGAGGACGGGCCGTGGGATCGATGGCTGGCGGAGGGGGTTGATTTTGGCATCAGGTCGGCTCCCACCGCCTGACAACACTTTCGTGTCGGGGCTAGTCCTGTCATCATCCGGGGTCTCTTCCAAGTATTGGTCATGGCTGAATGCCCCTAAGATTGTGTTAGACCAGTTGCCCTCGTCTTTCTTCGTGCCCTCGGAGAAGAGTGCCCTGGATCGGGATCACCGGCTCCGGTAACGCGCCGCTCGCTTGCTCTCCACCCTCCTTCTGCAGTTCTAAATGGCGAGGATTCACCTCAGGCTTCTTGAAGCCGAGCCGGCTGGCGACCTCAAGAAGGGTTGGGAGACCTTGCGGCGCGTGCAGCTGCAGCTCGCCCTGAACTCGGTGGGTGACCTTCAGGGTGCCGTCCATGAGGCTGCTAGGTGTCGGCAGTCTCTGAGGGTGGCCTTCTGTAAGAAGGCGCCCGCAGAGATCAGGACTAAGCTGCTCCACTCTGAGCTCGCTACTCAGGGTCTCTTCTCCGATGGTGCGTGGCAAGAGGCTTACCTCTTTGCGACTGCGGGACGCTTCGCGCCCCGTGTTTCTGGGGCTTCGCTTCCTCCCAGGGTCGTGGGAGGAAGGCCGGTCCGCCTAAGGGACCATGGGGGCTGGGGACGGGCCTTGCGCCCTTATGTCCGCCGCTCGCCTCTTCGCCCATCTCGTCAGCTCGCCATTGAGGCGTCCTCGCGGCATCCCGACCAGAGGCAGGAGCATAGCCGCCCAGCGCAGGATTCTCCGCGCAGGTTTCAGGGACGCGGTCGCTCCAGGGGAGGGGGTGCCCGTGGAGGTCAGTCTCGCCGCGGCAAGACTGACGACTATGCTGGATCAAAAAACCGCTAGTTCCTCCGGGTTTTTCCCCCTTCTCTCCCGACCGCCTCCCCGAACGAGTGTTGAGGCTCACACAAGGAGCCCCTATCGGCAATGGCTTCGCCGATCGTGGGCGCGTCGGGTGGTGAAGCGGGGTCTGTCCTGGAGGTGGCGGTCACGGCCTCCTCTCAGACGTCCTCCCCGACATCGGCACGTCTCTCCAGACGTGGCCAAAGTTATCTTGTCAATGCTCGAGAATGGGATTGTTCGGGAGGTCTCCCCGCTCAAGCGGGTCTTTCTCTCCCGTGTGTTTCTGGTCCCGAAGAAGAACTGCGATGCGATGAGACCGGTGGTCGACCTGTCGTGCCTAAATTTGCATATCGTGAACGACCGCTTTCGGATGCTCACCATCAGTCAGGTGCGGTTGGCGCTCCGTCCCGGCTGCTGGGTGATATCCCTGGATCTCAAGGACGCATACTGGCATGTACCGATTGCTCCTCGGTTCCAGTGCTATCTGGCCCTCCAGCTGCACAAAAGGGTGTTCACGTTCGACAGGCTGCCCTTCGGTCTCAATATTGCACCACGCGTCTTTACGAAACTCATCAAGCAGGCTCTGACCCCTCTGCTCCGTCAGGGGATTCAGATCCTGTTTTACTTGGACGATTGGCTCATCTCCGCAGACTCTCCCACTCAATGTGCACAACACACTCTCCTTGTCATCCAACACATCACACATTTAGGTTTCAAGGTAAACTTCCCAAGTCGTGCCTCACCCCGTCGCAAGACGTGACGTGGGTGGGCCTGGACTGGGACATGGCGAGCGCGACCGTCAGACAGAGTCGGGTGAACGCATCGAAGATTCGAAGGAAACTTTTCGCTGCGTTGCACTTGGTCTCCATCACCAGGAAACTCTGGGACTCGTTGATCGGGTCGCTCAATTGGGCGTGTCTGACCATTCCCCTAGGGAGGCTCAGGATCAAACGCCTGATTCAACTGGGCAACAAGGCATTCCCACTGTTGCCTCCACATTGGCTTTGGCCGTTTCCGCGCTCGATCCATTTACTTTTGACACACTGGGTTGTTCGGGGAAAGCTCGCGAGAGCTGTGCCTTGGACTTCGCCCCCGCCGACCATCTGGATAGACACCGATGCGTCGAGCGAGGTGGGATGGGGCTACCAGTCAAACATGGGTCACCAAAACCAAGGCAGGTGGTCAGGTCTCATTCACCTACACATAAACGTCTTGGAACTGTTAGTCCCGTTATTCTTCCTGCGGGATCATGGGCACGCCCTTCTGGGCAGGTCGGTGGCCTTCAGGATGGACAACATGACTGCAGTTCATTGCATACAGAAACAGGGCTCCTCCAGATCCGCGGTGCTTCAGGATCTGGTGGAGAAACTGTTTATTCAGGCAGATCGTTACAACATTACACTGCATGCAACCTACCTGCCCGGATCTGCCAACCTGTGGGCGGATGCTCTGTCTCGGGGACGGAGCACCCAGGTAGAATGGTCATTCAAACAAACCGTATTTGACGGCCTGGCAGCCTCCTGGGGTGTTCCGCAGGTCGACTTGTTCGCTTCTCACGAGACGACCAAGTTGCCTGTGTTCCTGACCCGCTGGATTCGCACTCCAGCGGGGGGACCGGACGCTTTCAGCGAGGACTGGAACAGGTGGCAGTCACGGTACGTGTTTCCGCCACCCGACGCACTTTTGATGTGCAAGGTCCTCCACAGGCTGAGAGAGTACCAGGGCAAAGTTTGGTTGATCGCGCCCCTCTGGCCGGCCCAAGCCTGGTACGCTCAGCTGAAACGGTGGTGCCCGGATCCCGTGCCTCTGTCGGTCTCAAGCTTCCACTTGGGGTCGATTGGAGACCTAGGGACCTCGTTGGCATTCACATCGTGGATGTTTGTGAGGCGGGGTGGCTCCCCTTGTTTGGACCATCATTAACTGACAAATTCACTCTACATTGGACACCATCTACATAGAAGATATATGAATCTCACTGGCACAGCTTTACTTCTTGGTTACACACCTCTTCACAAACAACTCCATCGGTGGCGCTTGTTTTTCACTACCTCAATTATTTATTTGAGGAGCGTCGCTACATGTACAACACTGTTAGGAACCACCTGTCTGCCATTCGTGAGCCTTTTGAGACCCTCACGGGGTTGGTCGTTCCTCAGAAAGAACTAGAGTTTTTCATGCGAGCCTGCTTTTGGCTCAGACCACCCCCGCGTCAGATTCCCTCTCAGTGGTCTCTGGCGGCGGCTCTCGATAGGCTCTCGTCTGCGGCCTACACTCTTAACCCCACACCTGACAGATTACTTGACAAGACACGGTTTCTTCTAGCTTTAGCTACGGGTGAGAGGGTCTCTGAGTTGGCTGCCATGTCTCGGGCCCAGAACTGTTTGCGTTTTGCTCCCATCCTCGGGTCGGTAACTTTGGCTCCGTCTGTTCATTTTGTTGCTAAGAACGAACGAGAGGCACACGTGTTTAAGCCTTTCACTGTCCCCGCTCTTAAGCGCGGCCATCGTCATCACACGTTGTGCCCTGTTCTTTCACTTCATTCTTATGTTCATTCCACTGTGCCGGGGTCGGGGTTGGCTCTCTGGGTGGCGCCTAAGACCGGTAGGAGATTAACCAAACGTGCTGTGGGACTACGTCTGTGTCGCATCATTAAGGATAGCAATCCTCTGTTTCGGGGTTCGGCGCATGACATCAGGTCTTATGCGGCCACGCTCCGCTTCCTTCACAATCACTCCCATTACTGACACAGGGCTGTGGTCTTCCCCCAGCACGTTTGTCTCCTATCTGTCCATGTCTACGGACAGGCCAGGGCGTCCTTGTGTTGCGTTGGGCCAAAGAGTTACTTAGGGGTATTCCTCTAGGCTTGTCCTTCCCCCTACTGTTTTTCTCCTATCCTGTCCGCTCCTATTTTGGGGGGAGGGGGGAGGGGGGTGGGGCTATTGGTTACACAATGTATATAATGTCACCTAGGCTTCAGGATATTGTTTTTTCATTTCCTTCATTATTACATTAATTGTTTGAAATGTAGATGTTACTGTATGTTTCATTAATTTCTTCCCATCATCACATTCTGTTCGTTCTGCATCACCCGCTTGTGTCATGTTCATGCATTGTCATTGGGGTGTTTGTCCTACTGTTTTTACTGGTAGTCCACAGAATTACATGTTCAGTCACTTATCTACTGGGTGTCACTTATCACCTCCGGCACTTTTTTCATTGTGCGCGGTGCTGTTAGCGATGTTTACGCTTGGTATTATCCGGTGTAGTACTTCCTACTTACTCCATATCATAAAAGGGGGGGGGATCCTGTCATCCATATCCACCATTCTGATATGTAACATTCATACGATTCGGTCGAGATCTCAAAGAACATGACATGACTGTACGTGATCTCTCTTAATATGCACCTGTCCGTACACTCTTTATAAACTCTCTTGTTTAAGTCTGTCTTTTCTTTGTCATGATCCTTAACTAATTGCTGATGTTTGAGTTTTTTCAGCTTGGATGTCCGCCTCCAATTTTGGTACTCTAAGCTCTACGTTGGAACGTAGAAGCTACTACTAAATTGGGAGGTTTAACGACCCTCCCAATACCAAATAAGGTAAACCTCCTATTTGGTTGTAGCCTCGGAGTATCCAACGTCATAGTTTCCCTCCCGCAGACCGTACCCCTGCCCATTCAATCTTGCCTCTTTTGTAGCTTGATATCGAGATGCCCTTTAATCTGGAACGGGTTAGAAGGTACGCCCCTGACAGCGGTGTGAAGAGCCAGATGGAATGGCCTAGTCGACAACTTTTTCTTTTCTTTCTCGTTTCTCTTTTCATTTTTCTATTCAAAAGACCTCCAAAGTATGTACAACGTACCTAGTAGAGAGAGTAAGGTGCTACTCTAGATGTTAGCGATTTAATTCGCGCTATGGGTATACGATAATTGCCGCTCTAGAGCGAAGCAGATTACATCGTCATAGTATAAGCTCTACGTTGGATACTCCGAGGCTACAACCAAATAGGAGGTTTACCTTATTTGGTATTGGGAGGGTCGTTAAACCTCCCAATTTCGCTGTAAATGAATCAATCTTCACAAAAAAATACGAGGAAAGTATGCCGCGGTTTTATTCTTCGCAGCTAATATTTCAATCTTCACGCCGCATTTTCCTGCCTAGCTGAGGCATAAACATGCTGGCCAGCCAATCACAGTCCACCATTCGGGCACCATCTAGCAACGTCATTGCAAAGCAGGCAATCACAGGCATCCAGTAGAATGCCATTGGAAGTAAAGTGATTAATTAGATTTTTTCTATAGGTCCAGGAATAATTTGTAGCGAGGTCGGTCCTTTGAGATCAGTGCCTTATAAATTGTCCTTTCCTTCCACGTAAACATTGCGCTATTCGGTGTGCAGTTGGGTCTGAGTGCATTATTAGGTTAATATCCAGTATTGGATAAATAGATATCAATCGTAGTCATGTACTTAACCTTTAACCCCTTCTGTACCGGCGACATCCTTTTAACTATATTATCAGACGATAGTATTCAGTTTATAAAAAGGCCTCCACCAATTAACAGACTTTGAACTATCTTGCATAACCCTTTTTACTACCACCAATCCTTCTTAAGCAACATAAAATTCTCTAAATGTAGCTAAATTGGGATTAAAAAGACCGCCGGTACAGATTGGGTTAACTGCCTTTGGTGTTTAATGGTTAGTGTTTAAAATCTGGAGGTGGTATCCCAGGTTTGAATCCCGGGAGGATCACATAGTTTCATTCATTTCATTGGGAGGTGTTTGGTGTTGGGAGTGAAATTAATTAGATAGAATATTAGTATAGGGTCACTATGGTCTATTCATTATATTTAATCTAAAAAAATCCTGACCACTAACTTCTATAACTGTGTGTTCTTTTATTTCAAATTTGATTTTAGTAAGCGTTGTTTCCACATAGCAATTTTGATCAGTTATTTTGCCTTTTATATTGTCCTTGCCCAAGTTTTGGTTTGTTTAGTTTGCAAGTTTTTCATTTTAACTCAAAGACTATTCCTTCTAGGTGCTGGCGAGATGGACCGATTGGGTGGCACTGCAAGGGGGGCTGCGGACGGTCGGGGTATTGACTCGGGGGCTGTTGGTCCCCTCCCCCGCTGCCCTCTCAGAGACAGATCTCATCTCTCCCTGGCCCCTTCTGGGGTCCGAACATCTAAAGCGGCTTCGGTCAACCAGACTCGGGACTAATGTTTCTACCATTTGGGAAGAGTCAGACAGGGAATAGGTGTGGAAATTTACAGCCCATTTGTTCAAGCCTATTTTAAGTTCCAGACAGTAGGAGTCAGAATTTCTGGCCTACTTAAAATGAATGGACTATAGTGGGAGTCTGTCCAGTCCAAGGACGTTGCCTTTTAATATCTTAATTTTTCCAGGGCATTAGATCACACGTTTGGGGCCACATGCTCGATCGCCCAATTATTGCACTAAGTATCGTTGTTGTTGTTGCTGTTGTTGTTCCCCAAGCTGCCTGGCCGAACAGCCCCAAGGCCCCGAGCAATTCCAAGGCCATAACCGAGTGCCCCCACAGAACCCTCCCTGCCGACCACAATAAAGCCTGGGTGACCGAAGCCACTCCATGGCGGGGAGCGGAGGAGGGTGCGGAAACGCCCGGGAAACCAAAGCCCCACCCAGGGCCCTGTGCCCCTCAGCAATTATGAAGAGAAAGTTGAGGGGCAAGGGAAAAATGTGACACTTTGGCTTCCAATCTTGGTAGATTGGGAGGTCAATCCACGGAAAAGACGCCGTCACTTGAGATCTAGAAAATATATAAGTTAAAGGAACAGTCAGAGTAAGCTATGGGTATGGCAGAGATCGCTCAGTTCTCACTCTGATAGACCAGCCCATCACCAAACTAAGTATCGTATTACATGATACTGTACTTTTTGTTCAGCTTATAGCAGAGTTCCAAGCAGCTCATTCTTGGGCGCTCCTCTTAGTCCTCTCTATTCTCGCAGCCTTTGGCTTCGAGAATAGTTTGTACTACCTGATCCCACGTCTTTCTTGGTCCACCTCTCCTTGCGACTCTCTCCACGTTCATATACTTGCTTTTCTTGACCCAATTATTGTCATCCATCCTTTTCACATGTCCACACGAACTAAGCCTGCTCTTACGCATATCCTCATTAATAATCTCTTTGCTTAAGCTCCTGAGTTCTACATTTGGGTTTTTGTCTTACATTGCAGACCCACATATCCATCTCACCATCCTCATTTCATTTTGTTCCATCGTATTTATATCTTTCATATTGATAGGCCAGGTTTCGCTAGCATACACCATCATACAGTACTTCTAACGCATGTACTAGATTAGAAAAGAAAAACAATAAACCAAACCTTTGCCTTAAATCACATAGCAGTTTTGATTTAGTTATTTTGTCTTTTTACTGTGTTCGTATAAGTTTTGGTTTGTTTATTTTGCAAGTTTTACATTATAATCTAACATATTTTTAACCTCATACAGGTTTGAGAGTGCGAAATAGAAGATACAACGAGATTTAGTGGTCCCTGTTTTCTGGAATTGGTGAAGATTGACTTGACTGGGACAAGAACTCTATGAAGGAGATTACCAATGGCCTAACTTCAAGAGTTACACTCAATGTGAGGACCAGCATGTATGGTAAGTTTATAGAGTATTTTTTTTTACTTAAACAAAATTATATGCCTTTCAGTAAGATGCCTTTATTACTTCCATTATGGGTGATGATACACAAATTTATTGCGTATAGAAAATATTTATAGAAATTAAACACGTAAAAAGTACAGTAGCCTATCTCCTTTTTGAATGCCATAAAGCCTTCCCATTTTTTAATTGACAGATAGGGAGAATAGTTTTACATTGTTCATTTTATGATTACTGTAGTCTGTATGTCTTTCGCGACTTCCCAAATTGACTAATTCCTTGAATGTGACGATAGTGCGGTATGTGTGCGATTACTGTAGTTTGCTTTGGAAATGGATTAACTTGCTCATGTAGTAATGTACACCCTATGTGGTGGATAGTGTTCTTTTATTTCATAAATGTTGTTGTTGTTGTTCCCCAAGCTGCCTGGCCGAACAGCCCCAAGGCCCCGAGCAATTCCAAGGCCATAACCGAGCGCCCCCACAGAACCCTCCCTGCCGACCACAATAAAAGCCCGGGTGACCGAAGCCACTCCATAACGGGGAGCCGAGGAGGGTGCGGAAACGCCCGGGAAACCAAAGCCCCACCCAGGGCCCTATGCCCCTCAGCAATTATGAAGAGAAAGTTGAGGGGCAAGGGAAAAATGTGACGCTTTGGCCTCCAATTTTGGTAGATTGGGAGGTCAATCCACGGAAAAGACGCCGTCACTTGAGATCTAGAAAATATATAAGTTAAAGGAACAGTCAGAGTAAGCTATGGGTATGGTTATTTTAGTAAGCGTTGTTTCCACATAGCGATTTTGATGAGTTATTAGTTTGCTTGGGAAACAGATTAACTTGCTCATGTAGTAATGTACACCCTATGTGGTGGATTGTGTTATTTTATTTATAAATTATTATTTTACTTAAGCGTTGTTTCCATATAGCAATTTTGATTAGTTATTTTGTCTTTTTTACTGTGTTCGTATAAGTTTTGGTTTGTTTATTTTTCAAGTTTTACATTATAATTGTCTTTGTGTAAGTTTTGGTTTGTTTAGTTTGCAAGTTTTAAATTTTAATGTACACTGAGGTATATATCCAGTGCTCGAATACTCACAGCCGTCATAAATTTGGAAATGGTGAAGTTTATTTGGTGAAAGATTTAACAATGTATACTTGTACAGTATAGGCCTACTGTACTTGTAAGCAGGTTGTCAAACCGGGACAATCTGCTGTTAAGACTGGAATGATTATGAGAAGAAATACAAGAAAATTAACATAAATTTGGATTGGTTTGGTAATTTTATCACTCCCAAAGACATAATATAAACTTCTATCTATCTATCTATTGCCTGACGCCGTGATCCCCGAAGGGGTGGCCACGAACGAACCGCCCCCATGCACCTCTGTCCCCAGTCAGTCGACGCCCCTCCCCCCAACCAGCACCGCCTTCGTTCATGTAGTTCCTCACTCCATCCTTCCACCTCATATTCGGTCTACCTCTCCCCCTCTGTCCCTCCACCTCGCTCTCGTACACCCTCTTAGTCATTCTCTCGCTTTCCATACGTTCCATATGGCCGAACCATCTCAAGTTGTTCCTTTTCACACTTTCCAGCACATCTACCTCCACACCACACCTTCTTACTTCCTCATTAGTCTGTCTATCCCTCCATGTAACTCCGCACGCACTCCTTAAGTAATTCATTTCCACTGCTCTCACTCTTGGTCGGAGTCTCTCAACCAACGTCCATGCTTCGCTTCCGTAAGTCAGTGTCGGGATTACCACACTGTCATGCAAGGACTTCTTCACTTCCATACTGACCACCCTATTTCTTGTTACTGCTTTTAGCGTTCCTACAACCCTCTTCCCCTGTTGTACCCTCTCCCGCACCTCTTCATCCATAATCCCATCTTTACTCAACACACTGCCCAGATACTTAAAAGAGTTGACGATCTCCATAGCCTGACCGTTCAGCTTCACCTCACACTCTGTGACTTCACCCCTTTCGAAGACCATAACCTTGCTCTTCCCCGTATTTACCTTCAAATTCCGTTTTTCGCACACTGTTCCAAACTCATTTACCAGACCCTGCAACTCCCATTCATTATCACTCATCAGAACTGTATCATCCGCAAACAGCAGTATAGGTAGCTTCCACTCAATTCCCTCCCTTTTCAGCGATACACCAACATCCACTGCTCTTTATAGTATTTCTTTCATGACTCCATCCATATATACAGTAAACAACCACGGGGACATCACACACCCCTGTTTCAAACCAACATTCAGGTCAAAGAACTCGCTCTGCTCACTCTCCACACGTACTGCCGCATTTGCACCCTCATACATGCTCTTCACTGCTTTCAGCAACTTGCCCTCTACTCCGTATATTCTAAGTACTTTCCACAAACCTTCTCTATCCACTCTGTCATAGGCCTTCTCCAAGTCCATAAAGGCAACATACACCTTTTGTTTCTTCTCCAGATACTTCTCCACAACACAATTCAGGGTAAAAATCTGATCTACACATCCTCTTCCCTTCCTAAAACCTCCCTGCTCGTCGCCTATCCATTTCTCCGTTCTCACTCTCACTCTCTCAATCACTACCCTACTGTATACCTTCCCTACTACGCTTAGAAGACATATTCCTCGGTGGTTACCACACACTCCTCTTTCCCCTTTGCCCTTATATAGGGGGACTATTATGCCAGTCTTCCAGTCATCGGGTGCACTCCCCTTCTCCCATGCTAGTTTGCACATTTTCCATACCCATTCTATCACTATCTCACCACCATACCTCAACATTTCCCCACACACTCCATCTGTTCCTGGTGCTTTCCCCAACTTCACTCTTTTCATGGCTTCCCACACTTCTGACCTCCTGATCCCCACCTCCTCCTCCACTACTTCTCTTCTTCTCCCTCCCATACCATATCCAGCTATGTTTGCTGGCTCTTCATTCCTTTCATTTAGCAACTCACTGAAGTACTCCCTCCATCTTTCGACTCTCTCTTGCTTCTCGGCTAGCATTCTCCCATTCTTATCTTTCACACCCTTACTGTTTCCCTTGCTACCTTCCCTAACTTTCTTGACTTCTTTCCAGAACAGTTTCTTACTCTCCCTCCATTTTACACTCGGATTCCTTCCAAATTCCTCATCTACTCTTCTCTTACTTTCCTTCACTACTCTCTTCACCACCCTCTTACTCTCCACGTACCTCGCTCGTTTCTGTCTCTCGGAATCTTCATTCCCTCTACTACCCAACCACACTCTATATGCTTTCTTCTTTTCTTCCACAGCTATTCTTACCTCTTCTGTCCACCATGCTGTACCTTTCACTCCCCTCCCTCTTCTCCTCACTCCACACACCTCCTCACATGCTGCACAGATCTCATCCTTAAACACCTTGCTCATCTCCTCCACTTCCTCCATAGCTTCCAGGTCGAACCCACCTAGTCGTCTTTCCACTGCTCTCCTGTACTCCTCCCTGACTTCCTCCTCCTGCAACCTCTCCACCCTCCTCACCATTCCACCCTCCTCTCGCCTCCCTCCCGCTCTCCTCACCCACTTCTTTTGTATCCTAACCTTAGCTACCACTACATAATGATCAGACAGACCCCCTCCAATACCCCTATACACCCTAGCATCCATCACAGATTTCTTCATTCGTTCATCCACACATACATAATCAATCAATGACTTTCGTTCCACCACTGTCTTATCTTTCATCGTCAACATCCGTTTCCACGTGTACCTGTGGATCATTCTGTGTCGGAAGAAGGTGTTGGCTATCCACAGCCTTCTCCCCACACATACGTCCACAAGGGCACTACCATTCCCATTCACCTCTGATGGTACCCCCCACCCTCCCACCACTCCCTCAACTTTCCTATCACCCACCTTACCATTCATATCCCCAATCAGAAATATTCTTTCGTTCTTGTCAAACTTCTCCAGGCACGCCTCCACATTCATCCAGAACTCCTCTTTCTTTCTTTCAAGTATATCCTCTGTCGGGGCATACACGCATACAATCACCCACGTTTGTATTCCTACTTTCATTCTCACCCACACAATCCTTGAACCCACAGACCCATACTCTCTTACACATTCCTTCCATTTGCTACTTACAAACAAACATGCACCTTCTCTCGCTGTTCCTTCACTCACTCCAGCACACACACCCATTCCACATTCCCATTCTCTCACATCTGAACCTTTCCATTTGGTCTCTGTCATTCCACATACATCCAGCCTGGCATTCACTAACACTTCCAGAACCTCTCTCTCTTTTGTTCCATCATTCATGCCACTAACATTCCACGTAGCCATTCTCAGAATGTCCGAAGGCATGTCCTTAGTCGGTCGTATAAACTTCCAAGCATAAATGTAACTGTGTATATATTGTTATTGTGACTAAATACAAGGGAATAGGCCTCTTTTTTGACACCCAACAGTAGTAACATACTAACTTGCACACACAATACAGTCGCGCTAATAAGTGATGTCTCGGCATCAAGTATGTTTTGATCAATAATGTGTACCGTTATCAGTAATATCTAAGCATAATTTCTTCATATTGTGTGAAATATACAAACATGTTCCTACACTTGCCCACCCTATTCAACATCTTACAGACATTAATACAGCACAGAGCAAGCCAAACCAGTCAAAGCAAGCCAAACGTAATGACTGGTGGGACATGACTTGTTAGCACGACCGTACATGTACTTGTACGTACATACATACATACATACATACATACATACATACATACATACATACATACATACATACATACGGGTTTAAAGACCGCAACCGTCCACAGTGAATGTGGCTTCCATGGTACAATCACAGTACTGCACACAGTGCACAGCAATCACAACACGGTGGCTACAGTCTTTACTGCAGCACAGTACTGTACAACATATATAACTAGACGGTCCTAAGTTACTACCAGTGTTGAGGTGAGATGCCATATTGATTTAAGTACCGGTACAGTAATTCGTTACTTCAAGTTGTATTTCCATTCCTGGTTTTGTGTTCTTTTATTACAATAATTTATTGTGCTAAATCGTTATTTCTACAGTGATTTTGATCGATTCTTTTGTCTTTCTAGTGTGGCGTTCCCGTTTTGGTTTGTTTATTTTGGAAGGACTTGTGCAGCAAACTGTACATTACATGTCAATAAAAGGGAAGTTTGGGACTTTTGCCGAGTCGAAATAGGTCAAAAAGAGGACTGGGATTTTGGCTGGGACAAAAAAATGAATTCCCATAAGGTACTGGTATGTTATTTTTGTACCACGTTTTTCGGTGACACTTTGCTGTATGTATGTATGTATGTATATAGTGAGGCACATACCCCATTGCTGGAGGTGGTTGACTTGAGGCAGAGCCCGAACAGAAACCTTTTAAGTTCCAATTCTTAGGGTCCTGGACCACTGACGCGTTCCCTTACCCCTTTCTTTATCTCGTTGAGTCGGAGAATGTTACAACACTGTGCTTTGAAAGGACAAATTAACCGTTTTACCGAAAGCATGACTGTACTGTACTGTAAAAGGATGAAAATCTATACTTATACACCAGAAGAACAAAGACATTCAAATTCAGGCTTTTTAGACATGGACATAACAAAAAAATTAAGGGGAATCTCCTTGTACTCCCTTAAAATTTATGATGTCATGACTTGATACTACTCTCCTTAACGCGGTTGGGGGGCTTCGGGGCCGGCGACTGGAGCTTGATGGGGGATGGTTGTGGTACTTACCCTTCCTATCTCCCCTCGAGCTTTCGTCCTCAGCTTGACTAATTTTGAGTAGTTTTTCATTCCTCATTCTATGTTTTTCCCCTTCTATTCTTATTCTGTCCCTTCCGGCTGCCCTCGGCAGCCTATATCTCATGTCTCCCTGGCCTGGCTAGGTGGTTGACTCATGACCCGTTCTGTCTCTTCGGTTGCTGATGTGGCCGAACCGACTTGATTCCCTTCGGTAATGCATTTTTTGTTTCTCGATGTGATTTTTTCTACCTTCGACCTGATCTTTCATTCTTCACCCTGATCACTTCTTGGTTGGTGTTGCAGTGTAGCGGTTCTTGCCTCATCCTTCAGCCCTGCCCTATAAGAGCTCTGATGTGGAGCTCATGTGGTCCGGCTGAACTGATGAAATGGCGAGAAATGTCTGCGTGTCTTCACGTTCCTCGATTTGTTCCCCTACTGCCCTTCCCTATCTATTTTGACTCATTTAGTTATATATCTTGATCGAATCCTTCGGGCCAGCCCTATGAGAGTTCTTTTGTAGAGCTCAGTGGTTTGGTTAAACTATCTATCTATCTATATGCTCAGGCCCAATCCCCATTTTGGGGGTAGCCGACTCAAGACAGAGCAAGAACAGGGAAAACACAAAAACAACATAAAACAAAAAATAAACACAGATAAAAAACACAAACTCACACACATCCAGGTCACCCAGGAGAAGACCCAGAGACCAGGGTTACCAAGGTCGCTCCAGCACTCCCCCGGCCCCTGACCACCCGGAGAGGTTCCGATCTCGGCAGGCAGACATGCAGCGGAGCCGAAGCCACAAGCCCTCCCACCACACTTCCAGGCACACCCTTCATATTAATCGTCTCCCCGGGCCAGGCGCCTGATGGACTATTATCTAGTCGAACTTGCGCCCGACCCCTTACTCCAAATGACCACGTGTTCACTCAACTATTCACAAGCATTCTCCATTCACTCCTGTCCACCACCACTTCCCCTGCCTGATCTATAGTCATTCCTCTATCATCCAAAGCCTTTCTTACAGTCTCTCCATCTCAATGGGGGTCTTCCTGCCCTTCTATCTCCCCTTGTACCTGACTCACATATTCTCTTTGTAAGCCTTTCATCTCCCATTCGTTCAACATGACCATACCAGCTCAGCACCCTTCTGTCCACTCTGGCTGACAAATGTTCCTGCTGCCCCACTCTCCTACGTATCTCTTCATTTCTCAATCTGTCTCTACGAGTAACTCCACACATACTCCTCAAGCAGCTCATCTCCATCACATCCAGCCCTCTTTTCTCCTTTTTCTTCAGAGCCCATGTCTCAGCCCCATACATCACTGTTGGCACAACAATTCCTTGATACAGTGCACTTTTTACTTTCACTCCGAGATTTCTCGTCTTCCACATACTTCCCATTGCTCCGAAAACCTTCCTTCCTTCACACACTCTCTGTTTTACCTCCACTTCCATACCTCCACTCCTGCTTATCGTTCCTCCTAGATATTTAAAACACTCTACTTGTTCCAATATTTCCCCATCCAGCCTCACATCTAGATTCACCCTATGCTCTCCCCTATTACACACCATTAAACATTGGTTAAAAAAAAAAAAAAAAAAAAAAAAAAAAATGAAATGACTTGGCGTTTTTCTTTACATATGGAATGTTCAGCATAAAATATTTAGCAATCTCCCTTGATGTCCACTGAATATTGATAGTACAGTTAGGAGCATAAATTGGGACTCGCCTATTTTTGTGGAAAATATCTCAAGGTATTCCAGAAACCGACCTACCCAAATTCCTGGCCTTCGAATCTTACCCTTCACCACAATTTTTCTAGGTCTATTGAATTTATTACGAAGGACCACACAGATAAATACCGTTCTGTGAAATGGATAATCAGTCTAATCTGCGCATAAAGAGCTCAGCTGGAGGAGACAACAATATGAACAATTAGACTGACAAAGGAAAGATCTTACTTGTTTATCGGGAATCGTGGACTTATCTTTAGCGAGGCGTAGGTGGCAAATGGTCAAGTAACTGTAAAGAATGTAAAAGCAATTTAATTCACGAAATATGCGCAACTAAATTAGTTATATCTGAATTATTTTAAGAAATTACAAGAGAAAACGATAACGAAATTACAGGTTATAATTATTTACCTGTTGTTTTTTGGAGGTCGCGCTTCATAACGAATACGTATTTATGTTGACTTAATACGACCCGAAATTAAACAGCAAATCGTCCTAACTCAACATATTGGCCAATAATGTATTGTCGAACAGCCTAACTAGTTTGTCCATAAAGATCATAGAATAATTTAAAGACAAACATAGAAGGACTTAGCTGTATACACACGATGTAAGAATTAGTCGTGTGCGATGTTTAACCCTCCAGTATATTCCATGAACTATTAAGGAGATCTGTTCACGGTAACTGCTAGGTTGATACTGCCGTCCCTAAATATTTGAGAGCTTTATTTCATTTATTGGCTATATTTATCGCTCACCAAACGAAAAACTAAAGGTACAGCACCAATAATACGTTTGTGAACCAAGAGTCGAATCTCTCGTTTGTGAAACAAGATTCGAATCTCTTGTTTTAATATTTATCACTAAGTTTAGAACCATTAGCAAAATTTGAGGATTCGAAGCATTTATAATATTTAAATGCTTATATTTATCAAAATTACAAAACAGATATAACTATTCTGAATCTATGAACCCGTAGAGATTCATTGCTTTGTTTGTAGAATAACCCATAATTAGCTTTCGCTATGGGTATTCAAATATATTTCTGTTCATTAATGATTAACGGATTAAATTAATATCATATATCAATAAACTATCCTTCCCTAAGGAATCCTCTCCTCTAACGAGTAGGAGTAGCATTTTTTCCACTTCGGATAATTTTATCGTTTATGTCAGATACTTTTTGTAAATTCTGACATCCTCCGCCGAGAGGAAACAAAATAGAAATATGGAAGGCATAGAATATGAAATCTATGCAATAATCTGAAAGTTGAACTTACTTAAGTTCCCATCACCAATTACTATGTACACTATTTACAATATCTTTATACAAGCTGTGAGTCTATCAAGGTTTTTATAGCTCCTCTTGCTCGCTGTTGAGCTTGCCTTAGAGGTTGCTTCCTTGTTTGGATTTCCTTTCTCTTCTCAGTTTCTCCAGTGCAGTGTAGTTCCAATGGTATTAGCTTATTTAAAGTCCGAAGGTATTTTGCTCCCTTCGAGAACACCTCGACCTTACGACTGATGTCATTCATATCAGGGAACAACTTGGTAATCTTGCCTAAAGGCCACGATGTTCTAGGTCCATCATCTTCAACAATTACGATGTCCCCAACTTTTAACTTTTGTTCTTGCGATGGGTTTTGAGCGCCATAGAATTTTTCACGGAGAGAAGTAAAGTATTCTCTCCTCCATACATCTTCCCAACATCTTGTTTAGGTGTTGGTAGCCTTTATTCAGTTCTGAGGCCCCTTACCTACATAATCAGGGTCTTCATTCTTATTCTCCATATCAGTTGGCATCGTTGTCAGTCGACGACCATGTATCAGGTGTGATGGAGTCATGTTTACATCATCTTCAACATAAGTCAAAGGTCTGTTGTTCACCCTTAGTTCAACTTCAGCTAGGATTGTTCTCAAATCATCTTCACTAACTTTACTTTTGTATAGACTTTTCCGAAGACAATTCTTGATTACACCAATTAATCTTTCATAAAATCCTCCCATCCATGGGGCTCCTGGAGGTATGAACTTCCATTCAATAGCTCTCGTTTCAAGATGGCTCCGTACTAATGGCTCATTGTAGAGTTCTTTGAAGAAGTTAGATGTGGATACAAAATTAGATCCATTGTCAGATATAATAGTTTTGGGGCATGATCTTGCTACAAACCTACGGAACAATTGAAGGAAAGTCTTGGCTGACATATCCTTAGCTAATTCCAGGTGTACGGCTCGAGAGGTAGCGCAAGTAAAGAGACATATGTAGTACTTTCTTGGGATTGCATCTTCAGTGAACGAGAGTGTTATACCTCCAGTGTAATCAACACCAACTGTATGAAAGGGTTCAATATGTACAACTCTATCTTTCGGTAAAGGTGGAGGTCCTGGTTGTTTCAAGGTCCTTCCCTCGATTACCTTGCATACTAGGCAGGTCCTCAGTATACTCTTCACTACTTGTCGACCCTTCGGTATCCAGAATCGAGTTCGAAGCTCTGCTAGAGTGTCTGCAACACCGCCATGTAGAACATTCTTATGGGTATCGGTAATCAGAAGAGTGGTGAGCCAAGATTTCCGAGGAAGGAGAATTGGGAATTTGGAGTCCTCTGTCAATTCACTGTTCTGTAGCCTACCTCTGCACCTTATTATTCTATTATGGTCAAGGAATAGGCCCAAATCTTTTACCAATCCATAAGAAGAGTTATTTCCTTCTGCAAGATACTTATATTCCTCCTTGTAGCATTCTTTTTGAACATTTTTTATCCAATACTGTAAACCATCTGGTTCTTCTGCATCAGACTTTACCGCTTTGATAAACTTAAATACAAGTTTGGTGATATTCAATATTTTTGCCAAAGAGGAAAATCTGCTTGCATTAAAGATGGCAGTTTCTTTGGACATTACTTCAGTTGTAATTTTGTTAACTCTTATCACATCTTCTTTCTTCGTTGGCCACTTCCCTGGATTACGTAACCAAGAAGGCCCATGAAACCACAAAGGATTACTTTTCATTTCAGTAGTAGTCACTCCTCTGGATAGTAAGTCTGCTGGATTTTCTTTGGAAGGTACATGGTGGAAATTATATTGTGAAGCCAGCTCTCTGATATCATTTACCCTGTTCTTAACATAAGGTATCTTGGAGGCATCATTCTTGATCCATTGTAGAGCCGCTGTATTGTCTGACCATATGTGAACATTGTCTATCTTTAGATCGGTCAGAGTTTTAAAGATGTAGTGACCTAGATGTGTGCCTACTTGTAAGGCTGTCAGTTCCATCTGAGGTATTGTCCTTTCTTTCATTGGCGCAACACGAGCTTTAGATGCCACTAGAACGCTCTTCTCCTTACTAACTAGGTAAGCAACTGCTCCATATGCTAGAGTGGAAGCATCACAAAAGATATGTAGATCGTTGTTCTCATTCACTTCTCCTATTATTCGCGGAATCTTGAATTCTTCTAGTTCTTTCCACTCTTCTTCTAGTTTTCTCCACTCTTCTTTCATATGTTTAGGTAACTCTTCATTCCAAGGAATTTTCATCTTCCAAGCTTCTCTGACTAACAGTTTTCCTTTGATTGTGACAGGAGTCAAAATGCCTAAGGGATCAAAGGCTGTCGAAACACGAGACAATAATTTCCTTTTGGTTAGAGGAGATTGTTCCGTTGGCAAGTTTGGCCGTTTTACACTTAAAGTATCCTGCTCAACATGCCAGTTTAAGCCGAGGATCTTAGTCTCTGCGGGGACTTTATATTCAGGAAATTCCTCCTCTATTGTTAGCTTTAGTTCAGGATCATTTGTTACCCACATTCTCAAAGGCATGTTGGCTTTGCTCATTTCAGTATTGGCACTATTGTAGATATTTTGGAGTTCCTCTTTACTGTTGGTTGTTCCTTGATAATTGTCGACATAGAAGCCCTTTCGAATTATGTCTTTGTAGGCACTTTCGGAATTTCTCGGATGAGTATCCAGAGTCGCTTGAAGAAGAAAGGGGCTACTCGTTGCTCCGAACAATACAGATTTGAACCTATACATTGCCATTTGAGGCTCTTCACTTGGCAGATTATCGTACCACAAAAATCTGGTATAATCTCGATCACTTTCTTGAAGACCAACTCGCAAAAAGGCTTTACTAATATCTGCAGTGTAAGCAAACTTATTTTGTCTAAACAGCAACAGTGTATCACCTAATTTTTCAGTTAGAGATGGGCCACTCATTAAACAATCATTAAGTGAAACACTACCCTTTCTCTTGGCACTACAATTGAACACTATCCGAAGAGGTGTTGTAACACTATCCTTTTTAATACCATGATGAGGAAGATAATGAGTGTTTTCATTCTTATCTTCTGAGTCAACCTTTTCAATGAAGCCATTTTCCACTTGAGACTTGATGATTTCATCGTAAACATTGAGATTATTGTCTTCCTTTAATGAGTTGGTTAGACTCTTAAGCTGCCCTAAAGCCATCCCATAATTGTTTGGCAAGGATGGGCAATCCACCTTCCACGGTAGTCTGACCCAGTACTGCTTATCATGGTATTGTACTGAATCCAGATAATTCCTGTAAGTTAAACAATCCTCGGGGGCTGGTTTACTGGGATTAATGCCGATTGTGTCCAGATCCCACAACTTGTGTATGGGTATTTGTTCCTCTTCCATCATTTGGCTAACTTCAGTAGGAGAAATTTCTGTACACAGTCTGGCTACCACAGCGGTGGTTTGCCGTTTGTTCATTTCATCACTTGCAATTTTTCCATATATTAGATAACCTCCAGAGCTACTGCACAGTTTTACATTATCAATTTCCGTAAGACCATTTATAAACTCTCCATAGTAATCACTTCCTACAACTACATCAATTCCTTCAACTAGGTCACTTCTTATAAACTTATCAGCCAGTTTAACTCCTCGAGACCTCAATTTTGTGGCAGTTTTACAGAGACCAGGAATGGATATTTTATCAGGAAGGTCCTCCATTACAACAGCAATAATTCGCTTTCGTTGATTTCCCAACTTAACCACTACTTTAACCATATCATATCTCTCATAATCACGAGTGACTAAGAATCCAGACACTGACAGTTCCTTGTGGCCACAGATTGTCAGGTCTAATTTCTCAGCCAAACTGCGCTTAATGAAGCTAACTTGGGATCCCTGATCAAAGAAAGCTCGGACTTCTGCGTTGGATTTATTTCTCCTGTTTGAGTCACTGATGATCACTGTGCTTGTTGGTAAGGCTGTGGAGCTGGTCTGAGTGTTTCCTTTAACCGACAGTACAGTTTTGTTGCGCTGTTTCCTTTGTTGTATGTGGTTGAGCGTTGTTTGCTGGGTTTCTTGCTTTCCCTTTATCGACACAGCATAAAGCTGAATGGTGATTTCCTTTCTTACACCTGTTACACATTCTTATTTCTGTTGGACAACTAGAGTATTCATGTTTTGCACTGAGACATCTTGTACATCTTTTGAGTTCTAAAAGTCGCGCTCTCCTTTTTGCTAAGGTGTTATAGAACTCACAATCGCTAGCTAGATGTTCTTTGTCACAGTACACGCAATTGAAATTCCTTTTAGGGTTTGCTTTTGTCTTCTTATCGCTCGACTTAATTCCTTTGGAGAAGTATGAACCAATTTCTTTGGTATCTTCTCGTTGTTTATGTGCTTGCTGATGACTGATGTGAGCCTCTGACCTTTTGTTATTCACTTTGGTTAAGTCTTCTACTTCCATGTGTGTAACAAAATCTCTTATACCTTTATTTAACTGATCAATTGTAAAGAAGTTATTTCCATATTTGAGGTATAACTGCCTTACTGTTACACTTGGAAGTTTCCTCTGAAAGATAGCTGCAACCATCCACTCACAGCAGGCGTATTCATGCTTATTTGCAAGACTTCTTGTCATGTTGAGCATCGATACTCTGAACTTCTCAAGCTCAGATTTAGTAGGGTGTGGAGAAATTAAATCCATCATTTTGTAAAATATTGCTCTTTTCAATCTTTCTTTGTCGCCGTATGTCTCCTTTAGTATATCAAGAGCATTTGTATAGTTATCTGAAGTGGAAGACAGTTCTTGTATTAGCTGTAAAGCGCTTCCTTGCAATTGCGACTTCAAGTACTGTAGCTTCATTACAGGCTCCAAGTCTGCTCTTGAACCTACCTGGGACTGAAACTGATTAAGAAATGATTCATATTCTGTGTATTCTCCAGAAAATACAGGTAGACTAATAGCAGGAAGCCTAGGCCTGCTCGTGGCTGCGGAATGTTCTTTCATCTTTGAAATACTACTTTCCGAGTCTATATGCTCCATACATTCCACTACTTTAGCTTGATATGTCTCCCATACTTCATAGTAATCATTTTGAGCCTTCTCAATTTCCTTTTCGACTTCTTCTCCTCCTTAAAGTAATTTGGCTTCAAGAGTGTTATAAGCCTTTTCATAACCTGGCCATTTTGAATGTAAAAACTCCTTAGCTAGTTGTAGACTTTTCTTATCTAAAGTTGGCTTAGACAAGATGGTATCTATATTGTTGATTGCTCTTGTAATGTGTCCTTTATAGGTGCGCAAAGATAACATAGCTTGTGACACAGACATGGTTAAGGATTTACTGTCGTGAATTCATATGATGGAGAATACAGTTTCTTAACTTTAGCTGAATATGAGCCTTAGTGGTTAAAGTAAAATTAACACCATCCTTACTATGGCCTTGGCGAAATGGCTGTGCTCCAAACTGAATTCGCCGAATATTTTTTCTCCTGAACAGCTTGCCCAATTTCAGGTTTATCTGGTTGGAAACACGAGTGTATGTGGATGGACTTACTTCGAATCGGTTTCCCGTAGATAATCCCTTGGTTCAATTGCTACAATAACAACATTGGTATGGAGGCTTTGTAGATGATCGCCAATACGCAAAATCTCATTTAAAATATCTTTGGGTTTACATCCATCATATATATCATTCCCGCCGAGAAATAAAATGGCTAAATCATGAGGGTTTTCCCTCATTGAATGAAACAAGGAATGTTGCCAGAAATCTGATAATTTAGCACCCTTTACTTTACAAATTGAAATATCTGTGTCATTTACGTTCGTTAAGTTATCAGGTAAATTTGAATGACCGCCTAAAATCACCGTAAACTTCGACATTACCACTCAACTTTTTAGTTGAAAAGTTCGCACAACATTTTGTAACTAAATCCGGTTCGAAGGACCATAAAAAACTGTGGAAAATATATCAAGGTATTCCAGAAACCGACCTACCCAAATTCCTGGCCTTCGAATCTTACCCTTCACCACAATTTTTCTAGGGCTATTGAATTTATTACGAAGGACCACACAGATAAATACCGTTCTGTGAAATGGATAATCAGTCTAATCTGCGCATAAAGAGCTTAGCTGGAGGAGACAACAATATGAACAATTAGACTGACAAAGGAAAGATCTTACTTGTTTATCGGGAATCGTGGACTTATCTTTAGCGAGGCGTAGGTGGCAAATGGTCAAGTAACTGCAAAGAATGTAAAAGCAATTTAATTCACGAAATATGCGCAACTAAATTAGTTATATCTGAATTATTTTAAGAAATTACAAGAGAAAACGATAACGAAATTACAGGTTATAATTATTTACCTGTTGTTTTTTGGAGGTCACGCTTCATAACGAATACGTATTTATGTTGACTTAATACGACCCGAAATTAAACAGCAAATCGTCCTAACTCAACATATTGGCCAATAATGTATTGTCGAACAGCCTAACTAGTTTGTCCATAAAGATCATAGAATAATTTAAAGACAAACATAGAAGGACTTAGCTGTATACACACGATGTAAGAATTAGTCGTGTGCGATGTTTAACCCTCCAGTATATTCCATGAACTATTAAGGAGATCTGTTCACGGTAACTGCTAGGTTGATACTGCCGTCCCTAAATATTTGAGAGCTTTATTTCATTTATTTGCTATATTTATCGCTCACCAAACGAAAAACTAAAGCTAAAGGTACAGCACCAATAATACGTTTGTGAACCAAGAGTCGAATCTCTCGTTTGTGAAACAAGATTCGAATCTCTTGTTTTAATATTTATCACTAAGTTTAGAACCATTAGCAAAATTTGAGGATTCGAAGCATTTAAAATATTTAAATGCTTATATTTATCAAAATTACAAAACATATAACTATTCTGAATCTATGAATCCGTAGAGATTCATTGCTTTGTTTGTAGAATAACCCATAATTAGCTTTCGCTATGGGTATTCAAATATATTTCTGTTCATTAATGATTAACGGATTAAATTAATATCATATATCGATAAACTATCCTTCCCTAAGGAATCCTCTCCTCTAACGAGTAGGAGTAGCATTTTTTCACTTCGGATAATTTTATCGTTTATGTCAGATACTTTTTGTAAATTCTGACAATTTTACCCTTTCTGTCTGGAGTCGGCCACCCCTTAGCTATGGGGTATTTGCGTGAATATATACATACATATGTACATTTAACCCTTTCAGTGATTGTGACTTGTTTTTATTTGATTTCAGCTACATTTAGACAATTTGATTAAGCTTAGGAAGGATAAGTGGTAATGTAAAAGGATTGAGAGTGTATTTACCTAATTGTTGTTGTTGTTGTTGTTGTTGTTGTTCCCCAGGCTGCCTGGCCGAACAGCCCCAAGGTCCCGAGCAAGGCCAAGGCCATAGAGCGCCCCCACAAAACCCTCCCTGCTTACCACTAACAAAACCCAGGTGACCGAAGCCACTCTAAGGCAGGGAGCTGAGGAGGGTGCGGAAACGCCCGGGAAACCAAAGCCCCACCCAAGGCCCTGTGCCCCTCAGCAATTATGAAGGGAAAGTTGAGAGGCAAGGGGAAAATGTGACGCTTTGGCTCCCAATCTGCCAACTTTTAGGTTGGCAGTAGGGAGGTCGATCCACGGAAAAGACGCCGTCACTTGAGATCTAGAAGATATATAAGTAAAAGGAACAGTCAGAGTAAGCTATGGGTATGGCAGAGATCGCTCAGCTCTCACTCTGATAGACCAGCTAAACTTCCTAATGTCGTTCTTGTAGGTAGCTTTGTTACTTTGTGGCTGTGGCCTCTAGTTATTCCTGTATCCATAATTATTATATCCTTAAGCCGCTGTCACACGAGCGCTTTTTCCGTCAATTTTCCATGAGCAATTTTGTTCTCGTAATATTTCGGGACTTTTTCGCACAGGTATCGGTAACTAGACTGAAGGTAGATTATGTTACGCAACTGAATTCTGATAAAGTGTAATTTTTTAAGCTTCCAGACCATAATTGCCCATAAAAATTGCTCGAAAAAAGGCTCGTGTGACTCCAGCTTTATCCAGCCTCTCCAGCCCTAGTGTGCATTTGTACATCATTATCATGTCTCCTTCTCTCTCCTCTCCTTTAGACTCGGTAGATTTAATTTGTCTAGCCTCCCTTCATATGGCAGTTCTCTGAGACTTGGAACCAATCTAGTAACTGCTCTCTGGATTCTTTCTAACTTGTGAATATGTTTTTTAAGATGCGGGGACCACACCACTGCTGCATATTCCAGTCTTGGTCTAATCATACTTTTTATAATTTTCGCTAACCTGTTCTCATCCAAGTAGTTCAGAGCAACTTTCATATTCCCGGCCATTGCATACATTCCGCTAAAGAGCTTGTTAATATGTTTCTTTGGCGACAAGTTATCTTGTATAATCAACCCCAAGTCCTGTTATTTTTCGGCCTTGCTAATTATATTGTCTCCCATCCTGTACTCCCAATTTGGTCTATTCACACTTCTTCCCATATTTAACACATGACATTTACTTATATTAAATTTTATTTTCCACTTGGTGCTCCATTCGTATATTTTATCTAAATCCCCTTGCAGTTCCTCACAACTACTTTTATTTGTTATTTGTCTCATAATTTTTACGTCATCTGCAAACATTGACATGTACTGTAGGAGTTTATGCCTATCTGATTAAAATACATCTTTCCTAAGCTGCATAAAATAGTTTAATATTGTACCATTCCTGTTTTGGTTTGTTTGTTTTGCAATTTTTACATTTTGATTGTCGGGATATAAGTCGGAATAGCATCATCCGTATTGAAGTGATTAATATAGTTTTGACTTTATTGATATTACAGTGGACTCCCAGTATTCGCGCCTATGTCGTACCAGCCCCCTTCGGCGAATGCGTGGTTTCGCGGATACGTGGGCAGTGTTTAACATAGGTTTCAATGGGAAATAGGCTTAGGTCGTACCTGACTTGGCCATCTTGGACCCTCAAACCATTATTTTGACCTACTTTATGACAATAATATGGACCAAGTTATTAAACAGATACGGTGACGGACCTGGAAGAATGTGGAACAAAGTGTGGTACTGTCAGTGACGGTACCGGTACCACACTTTATTCCAGATTCGTCCAGTCACCCATAAAGTACCCATTTCCCCCCAAATATATCCAATAAATACATATTATTTGAGAATACTTATAAATACATATTATGAGGAGATAACTTACCACACAAACTTTATTTGTAATCAGTCATTAGGCCTAGGCTAGCCTTACGCATCTGCATAATTTTCCCGCTTTCGTCCGACAGCGTCGGTACGCTTGCTCTCTGTTTTGATGGTCCCGCGCATTTATTTCCATCATGATTACCATCAGGCCCTCTGTCCCTATCACTGAATGCTGTAAAGGCCCTAATAAATGCGGGAGATAAGAGGTTCGTGCAGAAAAAAGCTTGTAAACAGGTGGTTTTCGACTTTTCCAACACTGGGCTGTGAGCTACTGCCTCAGCTGGGACGCTGTTGTTACGACCGGCACAAGAAAATAAACAAGGGCACTTAATAATGGACTAGAAGATAGGCTATATCTGCAACAACGGTATGCTAATTCCAAACCCTCGAACTATTAAGCCGGTGAACAAAACAGTTAAACCCTCCAGAGTTAATCTACTGGATAACAGGGTATCAATTAACTGGGTTTAGTGCACTTCTACAAAGGCTTTCCGGTGACGGTAAAGCCTACTCACAACAGTTACGTTAATAAAATGCTCTTAAGTAATAACAATGCTTGAATAAACTATGACAAGATTTAATAAAGGAGTATATGCTTACGTTAACTTTAGTGTGAGTCTGAACTCAACACTAAACTCTTCAATGCTCTATGAAAACACTGGAAGTCTAGTCCTGCAGCAATCAGATATGGAATCTTCTGAAAACGTCTGATGCTCTAAGATGCTCGTCGAATATAGAACAGAAATAATGCAGGGGCAGGACACCAAAGCGTATATCTTAAATACACCAACAAGTAGGATACATATATATAAAACAAGGGAGTGCAACAACTCTGTGACAGCACTAATAATAGCCACTCAAAACAGTACTTCCTTAGCCAACGTAACAGCCAAACTGGGTTGTGCACTATGCATCAACCTAGGCTAAAATAATACGTGAATAATTCCTAAAGCATACACAGTTAAAGTTAATAAACACAATGCTGTCTTTCCTGCTAATAAAGTCTAGCAGCGGTATAAAAGGTACAAGAAACCTACTGTCTCCCCTGAACAGATTTCCCTTATGTTACGTTAAGTGACTAGGAGGCTCTCTTGGTAAGTCCAGATCTCAAGTATCTGGTCTTTACCCTGGCGCTCCTCAAAGGTCAACAAAAAGAGGTAGCAGGCCTACGAGCAAGAGTAGGCAAAAGCCCTTCGCTCGTATGCTGCTACGCTCGCAAAGGAAAATATGCACACGGGTTACAGGCTACCCAGTTCCGTCGAAGTCGTACAGGCTCTGACTTGCCACATACGTAACTCAGACAACGACCAAAGGTACCTCCCACTGTCTAGCATTAAATAGTAGGAAAGAACAACTCAATAATTGGAAGCACCCCAACACTATGATACCTCGTGACAATGACTAATAATCCCTAAAGCTAGTACAATACATATATGTGAGAACTGGTGCTGGTAATACGACTGGCCGACTATGGAAGTCGTATGCGAGAACCAGAAGGGATGGATAATGAATAAAGATGAGAAGTATTGGAAAGAAGGAGTTCAGAGAGAGAAACAGCAGTAAAGAGGGTTAAATTGGGGACAGATTGCTAGGGACGTCTAGTACCAAGCACACCATGCCAAGCTCTGAAGAAAGAGACGCGGGGATAATGCTCGCACCACCGAGCTAACACATCGGGCTCCAATCATAGACCACTACGTCACGAAGAGCAAGCGTCATATGACACGCCAGGCCAGCCGACCAATCACGAGCGTGGGAGCGTGAGAACCAATGCCCAAGCCAGGAATGTGCATGTACATATACACGCACACACTACCACCCCGCTCTCCCTTCGACTCTTTCTCATTAACTTCACACTACATATCTTATACTCTATCAATGATAGAAAATACTTCCACGTGTCATAGACAAGAATAAAAGCAAACACTAAACTGTCTGTGACAGCATGAACACTATGAAAGAAAGAACATCGTTCTACGATTATTATAGCCCATTTCACTGCCCTGGCGAGCGCTAGCGAGTACGAGTACATTCTGGCAAGCTGGCGAGCGTAACACTGTGTTGACGTCACGTAAGAATGCAAGATGGCCGACCAAAGTAAGACTCGGGATGCGCACTGACCCGCCCGATTCAAATCCGTGAATAGCTGGTATTTTGCCGTTTTATTGCGCGGATGACGAGTAATGGGATATTTAGGGGTGTCCGCGAATAGCAAGGATCGTTGATACTTGGAGCGCAGATAACGAGAGTCCACTGTATATGCTTTCACTAACCAACTTCACTTCTAAACTCGTGGTGATGGGCTGGTCTATCAGAGTGAGAGCTGAACAATCTCTGCCATACCCAAAGCTTACTCTGACTGTTTCTTTTACTTATATATCTTCTAGATCTCAAGTGGCGGCGTCTTTTCCGTGGATTGACCTCCCTACTGCCAACCTAGAAGTTGGCAGATTGGGAGCCAAAGCGTCACATTTTCCCTTGCCCCTCAGCTTTCCCTTCATAATTGCTGAGGGGCACAGGGCCTTGGGTGGGGCTTTGGTTTCCCGGGCGTTTCCGCACTCTCCTTAGCTCCCTGCCTTGGGGTGGCTTCGGTCACCCGGGCTTTGTTAGTGGTAAGCAGGGAGGATTTTGTGGGGGCGCTCGTTTATGGCCTTGGCCTTGCTTGAGAACTTGGGGCTGTTCGGCCAGACAGCCTGGGGAACAACAACAACAACAACAACAACTTCTAAACTCGATTAATGAAATCAACAAATACATGTGGCATTCCAAGGACTCGAACCTAGGATACTCACACCGAAATTCCGCGCATTTATGCATTACGCTATTAAGACAGTTAAAGGAAATATGCTAAAAACATTATAACCTGTACAGATTGGTGGTGGCTTCCAGTACAACTGTTTGGAGGACTACAAGAGGATAATTGTTCAACCCTTCAACTACGGGGCCATCTGACGCAACAAAGACAAGAACTCTGCCAAAGTAATGTGAGTGTGTAGGAATGTAGTGTTTACTGTTTATTTGTACTGTACTGTTGTTTTGGTGATAATGTAGAGTTTATGTTTACTGTTATTGTAGTGATAGCGTATAGTGTGTTTCATAACAGCTGACGGTAAATATCCATGTCCCCATCGTGATTGCTCTGCTTGGCTAATTATGTTGTTAATTAGGAAAAGTTGGCATTAATATGATTTAGATATGTAGGCTAATAGTTTCATATATTTCAATGAAGTAACGAGAGATATGTTGGTAAGGAATTCAATTTACTGCCAGGTGAAAAAAGACTGACAATAGTGATAATTAGTGGATGGACTAGCTGTATACCAGTGTAGAAAAATAGTGCTAAAAAGATACATAGGGGGCCTCCGAGTCAGACGGACCCGAAGTTGACAAGTCAATCCTGTAAGTTTAATTACACTGTGAATTACCTATTCACTGGGGACAAGTCCACTTGGAGACGTTTTATGTATAGCCACCCTCATAAAGAGGAATAAGACATCCGGCAATAGATAGATCGACAATTACAATAGTACTTGCCGCATAATTGTGTTGTTTGCATTCTGTTAAAGTGATAACTCTGGTGTAGGGCTTTCTATCTATCTATCTATTGCCTGACGCCGTTATCCCCGAAGGGGTGGCCACGAACGAACCGCCCCCATGCACCTCTGTCCCCAGTCAGTCGATGCCCCTCCCCCCAACCAGCACCGCCTTCTTTCATGTACTTCCTCACTCCATCCTTCCACCTCTCATTCTGTGACTGTGTCAAGAGCATTTCAACGTCCCAAAGCTGCTCGTCGGTGCAGATTTTTCTTTAGCAATATAAGGGGACTTCACTCTAACTCTAACATCAATTCTGTACACCAATTTCTTCAAGCAGAATCCCCTACTCTCCTTTTTTTGACAGAGACTCAAGTAACATCCACATCTGACACGTCTAGATTTAATTTTCCAGGTTATCAACTGCTCCAAAATTTCAGACCTAAAGGAGGTGTATGTTGCTTCGCAAAATCTGAAATTGCCCTGGAGGAGGTTACTAGTTTCAATTGTCCCTATTTTGATTATTCTATATACAAATTAATTTCTGCTGGTAAATTTAAATACACATGTTGCATCTACCGTTCCCCAAATACTCCTCCAGAGCAAAGTCTTTTTGATTCTCTGTCCTCACAACTCAGTGTCCTCAACTTAAATGCTTCTTCTGAAATCACTGTGTTGGGTGATTTTAATGTCCATAATGTTGAATGGCTCACTCATTCAGCCAGGACTGATGATGTTGGTCTTGAATGTGAGCTATTTGCAGACTCATTTAATCTCACTCAACTAGTCAACCAACCCACCCGTGTACCAGATAATCCTAATCATAATTCCCACCTACTGGACTTATTTTAAACAACCAATTCAGAAAATTATGATGTTACAGTGAGGTCCCCGCTTGGATCTTCTGATCACTGTCTGATACAGGCTACCTGTCTATCACCTACCACACCTTCCCACTCTGAACCTGTTTTGGTGACTAAATGGCATTACGATAGGGCAGACTGGGAGGGTCTTCAAAGTTTCTTTATTGATATTCCCTGGACCTCTTTCTTTTCTAATGATGTACACTCCACCTTGAGCCACATACAAGATTTTGTAAAAATTGGAATGGAAACTTTTATTCCTCATCAAAAGTACAGTAAAAGATCTAATTCACCTAAATGGTTTGACCATAATTGTGCTAGAGTAACTGAACAAAAAGCAATAGCCTACAATGCATACACAAGATAAAAAACACATGAAGCCTTTAATTACTTTAGAAACATCAGAAATCATGCCAAAACTGTATTAAACCTAACTAAATCAAACTTTCTCCACAAGCAGGCAAATAAACTTCTAAATAATCCAAATGATAACAAAATATTTTGGTCTACTCTTAACTCATTCAAATCCAACTTCACTATTGCTTCATCCATTCCACCATTAAAATCTCTGACTGGCAATCTTGTAAGTGACCCACGAGGTAAAGCTAACCTTCTTGCGGAGATTTTCTCCACCAACTCAACCTTAGATGAAATAAATCAAGATGTCCCTGTACTTAATTTTGATTCGCCTGAAATTCCCTCACTTAAGATCCACACCAGACATGTCAAAACTATTTTGCAGAATCTCTCGGTAGATAAGGCTCCTGGTCCAGATGAAATTCCTCCAATAGTACTTAGGAATTGCTCCTTGGTGCTCGCTCCTGTATTGGCAAAAAATTTCCGTCTGTGTACTAATACCTCATGCTTCCCAGTACCCTGGAAAGAAGCAAACATCCATCCAGTTCCTAAAAAAGGTGCCTCTTCAGATCCATCAAACTACAGACCAATAGCTATAACTTCCACTCTTGGTAAAGTCTTTGAAATTATATTAAATAATCACATAATTAAGCATCTTGAGAATAATAAATTAATCAGTGATAGGCAATATGGTTTTAGACGATGTCGATCAACTGCAGACATTCTTTGCCTTCTTACGCATTAAATCAACCAAGTTACAGACCAACATGGTGAAACACATACAATAGCACTGGATATATCAAAGGCATTTGATAGAGTCTGGCATCAATCCTTATTGTCGAAGATGTCACACTACGGCCTTGCATCATTAGTTCCACTAATTTCTTCTTATCTTCATAACAGAAAAATATGTGTAATGGTAGATGGCCTTTATTCTCAATTTCACTCAATAAATGCTGGTGTTCCCCAGGGATCAGTTTTGGCCCCAACTCTGTTCCTCATTCATATCAATGATCTCATATCTACCACTCATAATCCAATACATTACTACGCAGATGATGCAACGCTCCACAGTTCCTTCACATTTACCAATTCTTTCACCCAACTCGATCTTATAAATTCAAAAATAAACACTGCAATTTCTCTGAACCAGGACCTTTCTAGAATGAATGAATGGGGACAAAAGAATCTAGTTTCCTTTAATGCACAGAAAACCAAGTACATTCAATTTTCTAACGGACAGAATCTCACTGACTCCCATATATTTTTTAATGATGTAAATATTCCCACTTCCTCTAGTATTGACATTCTCGGTGTAACATTAACTACTAACTTGAGCTGGACACATTATGTTAGAAGCATTGCTAAGAATGCCTCTTAACCTCTCCGCGGCGCACAGGGGGTTTTCTACAGGGTAAGACTGTGCGCACCTATGATGATTTTGGGACCTATTGCCAATTTCGATAAAAAGTACATCATCGTGTAGGGAATGTTTGCGTGCATCGGCCCATATATATTTGACCCCCCAAAAAATGTCTGGGGGGGGTAGGGGAACGGTCCGTAGTTGAAAAATGTGGAGCGAATGGCACCGCGCGGCTAGATTGTCATCGAGCGGCGAGATTTCCCGGCCGAATTTTCACGCGCCCAGGGGATAGAAGGAGAGGGAGGAGGGGGTGGGTTACCGCGTATTATCACGTATATCTCCTTTTTCGAGCCCTTTTAGGCTATTTAGAGTATGTATACGTGTGTAGGCCACCCATATAACAATGAATATGCCTCATAGTGACCAAAAATTGCAATATATAAGGGAATTATAAGAGAATTTTTAGGCGGGAATGAAGATGTGTTGGAGGTTTGGCGGAAATTTATGAGCTGAGAGTGTGGTTTACGCCATACATATAACGTATATCTTGTACGTAGAGCACTGTCATGCTATAATACAGACTTGTACGTATGTATACGTGCCATATATCAAAATATATACCGCATATAGACCAATTCATGCGATATTTACGCACATTATCAATGAGTTTCTATGCGTGAACCAAGGTGTGAGTGAGTTGTGTTGGGAATGAAAGGGGGAGAGGGTGTGTTACGCCATAAATATCACGTAAATCTTGAGGCATGCAGGGGTGCAGTGAGTGAGTGAGTGAGTCGTGGAGAGATGGAAGTCAGGCAGATCTCTAGATAGATAACCAGCTTTGTGATAATTGTGGAGGCGCCCCAGGCGTATTGATGTCTTGGTATTTTGAACCTTATGTCTACCAGATGGCTGGTGTTCGTTGCCATCAACAGGTCTACAATAACATGAGTCAGGAATGGAGAGAGAGAGAGAAACTGAGACATGCGTATGTCGTACGTATAAATGGACTTCAGAATTGCATTTTTATGCAAGCAGACATTGCATTTTAGACACATGTGAAGTACCACAGAAACATGTAGGCCATTGACTGTAAATAAAGTACTATATTATAGACCACCAGCGACGGTGCTGAGTCAACACAGGCAGATTGCCTTTTGTGATAAAGGGCTAAATATAGAATGGTGTCTCCTTACACTTGCGAAAGGGTAGATTGCCACCAGAGAAACGTTTACTTATTTATTTCCAAGTAATATGCAATCTAAATGTATATTCGAGACCTACTGCAATTATTTGTATGACAGTCATGACTATGTATAATCCAATATACGCGCGTAGGCGAGACATAAGAAAGCTGGTTGAGCAATTTTCGACACCCACACAGTTATTATTCTTTTTTATTTACAATATTATACAATACAAATGTATTTGTGAAGAGTATTTTATCCATTATTGTATTTATACAAATTTTGTTCCCAGACAGAGCTGCTGTTGCTGGTGTAGCTGGGGCATAAAGGAGCGGCAAGGGTCACCTCGTGACCGCTTGACCGTGTGAAAATGAGTGGAGTCGCACTGAGAGGGGCAATTTTGCTGAGTGTTTGGGCAATTTTTGACAGAATAAAGTTATATAATTACTAATTCTTGACAGAGACAAACTTTTATAAACCTTGGCATGATATAATTGATAATCCCATCAATTTACAAACGTAAATTGGTGGGATAATTCATTTTTTTTTATATATTGTCATTTCGATTGTAGACACGAAGTTTTGAGTGATATTTGGTATGAGCTCCTGTGGCATGGTTGGTAAGGTCGCGGACTGGAAAACTCAAAGTGTCGTAGGGTAGTGGGATCGAATCCAGGAGGGGGTTATGGGGAAGGTTTTATATTGTCTAGAAAATTTTTGATAAATTTGTTTTTTTACAAGATCATGCCATTGTATTCAAACAATATGAAATATTCATAGAATATATCATATTGTAAGAATACAATGACATGACCTTGTTTTTTTTGTTTTTTTTATTGTTTTTTTTTATTATCTTAGTAGGCCTAGGTTTGACAGGATTTATTGAAACATATTTATTTTTGTACAATTCATTTGAGGTAAGAAAATAATTATATACACATTACTTTGGCTAATAACAAACATATATATTGATATACTAAAAAAATAAGGCATATTACATGTAAATCTTTGAAACTTATAAACTAAATAATGAAACATACAATTATATAATGTAAAAGCTATATCACAGGGACATCTTTGGAACTTATACATTATATAATATATATGTTACATTATGAGGTAGCGTGATCAATTAGGTCAGGTCAGGTAAGGTAGGGCGCGAGTCCAGGACAGGGCGGGGCAGGGGGCGAGTCCAGGGCAGGGCACGGGGCGAGTCCAGGGCAGGGCAGGGGGCGAGTCCAGGGCAGGGCACAGGGCGAGTCCAGGGCAGGGCGACACTCAATAATTCTTGAAGGTGTGGTAGTCCCTGAAGCAGTCACCCAGGCAGAGTGGAACTTTGCACTCGGCGCACATTGAGGTGACTCTTTTCGTGACATGGGGTTTCCTGACACTGGAGCTGCAGACGGTGCACTGCGCCTGCCTGTGACGAGTGCCAAGCATCTCAGTGTTGATGGGGTAGTGTCTTTCGACACCCAGCTGGATGCGGTCAGGAACGTGATCCCCACGCCATGCCGTACGTCTGTGAGTGGTGGTGCCATACTTCTCCAGGAGTTGGTATGAGACGTTGTACACGAACTCCCGGAATTTCAGCTTCTGGTTTGGGGCCATATCCTTTTTCACCAACCACAAGTTGTAGGCGTTCAGCATCGTTATATCAACTAAGTGGAGGAAGAGCTTGTGATACCACTTCACAGTCTTCCTCAGACACTCAACGCCTGACAGCTGACAGTCAGACTTGTCCACCAGGCGCATGTTTTTAGTGTAGTCCACTACCATGTCGGGCTTGTAGATTGTCTTCCTGGTTCGGTAGTGGATTTTGCCAGAATCCACCTGGGCACCTGTGTGGACGGTGGAAAGCAGGTGGACGTCTCGCTTATCCTTCCACTTCAGGGCTATCGCTTTCCCACACTTCTCGAGCTGCTTGTATTTCTGCCCCTTTCGTCGCCTTCTTCGCACATGCCTCTCGCGGTGTTCCTGGGCCAGGTCGTCTTCTGAAGGTGTGTCACTGGAGGAGGCATCTGTGAGAGGAATGACATCACCTGTGAACTTTGGCATAAACTTTCTTGTCTTTCTGACAGTCCCACATGACCCCGTTTGGTTGTCATGAAGAAACTGGCAGAGAGCAGGAGAAGTATACCAGTTGTCAGTGTAGATGATGTGGCCTTTGCCCAGGTAAGGTGCCAACATTTTCCTGACGATGGCACCTGACATGCCCATGGGGTCATTGGCAGCGGCTTTCGGTATGTCAATGTCAGTGCCTGTGTACACGATCATGTCAAGCACTATTCCAGTTTCGCAGTCACACAAAACGAAGAGCTTGATTCCGAACCTATGCCTTTTCAAGGGGATATACTGCTTGAAAACAAGACGTCCTTTGAAGAGCACGAGCGACTCATCAATCACCAAATTGTGGAAGGGGTAAAAGTATTTCCTATACCTCTCCAACAACATGGTGAACACATCCCGAACTTTCCATATCCTGTCAATCCTGTTAGGATTTTCGTTGTCTGCAAAGTGCATAAATCTTAGCAGCAACAAAAATCTGTCACGAGTCATGAACTTATTGAAAGTTGGGGTGGCGATGAGAGGGTCGTGCTTCCAATAGTGTTGCAACACATGCTTCTTGATCAGAGGCATGAGGAACAACAAGGCAAAGAACGTCATAAATTCTTCCACAGTCGTATCCACCCAGCCTCGTATTCTCGCTTTTGGAGAAAGGACGTCCAATCTGCCAAACATCCACCTGTAGTAGGCGTTTGTTTGAGCAACGATGTACGTCATTACCTCCATGTCGAAAAAAGCGAGGAAGAAGTCGCTTTCGTTCGCTTGATCGTCACAGGGCCAGTCGTCAGTTGTTCCTGACGTCCCGGGATTGAACTGGGGCACGTCAGGTACAAAATTGACCCCGTCAGACCAATCGAACGAAGGCAGCTCAGGGATCGGAATGTCGTCTGCGTCTGCTTCATCGTCTGAAATATCGCTTCCATGGTCGCGATACAGCACTTCATCATCATTACCCTCCTCTTCACTTGACAGACGATGCCCTTCCTCATTTTCGTCACCGACGTCGGACTCACTCCCACTGTCCACTCCCAAATCCCCCCACCCTTGGTCCCGTGCTAGGGCTTCGTCGTCGAAACCCGGGCTGCCAATGTCCTGCGAATCACCATCAAACAGCAGGGCGGCATACTTTGATGGTGTCAGAGTTTTCCGGGTCACTTTTGCACGTGCGGGAGTCTTATGGACAGGGACAGCAGAGGCGGTGGCAGGGGCGGCGGCAGGGGCAGCAGTGGTGCGTGGCCTTGATGGCAAGATGATGGTGGTGCCTGTCGCCCTTCTCTCTGTTCCTTGGGCAGGGGCGGCAGGGGCAGCAGGGGCAACAGGGCCGGCAGGGACACCAGGGCCAGCAGGGACACCAGGGCCAGCAGGGCCAGCAGTCGCTTTCCCAGTCGCTTTCCCTCTCCCTTTCCCCTTCCCCTTCCCTGTTCCTTGGGCAGGGGCGGCAGGGGCAGCCGGGCCAGGGGCGGCTGGTGGTGGTGGTGGTGGTGGTGGTGGTAGGGGCACTGTGGCTGGCGTACGGGTTCTCTTCCCTACGCCCGTGCCTTTCATTTTTCCTGCCCCCGCAGGTTCTGCAGCCCTAGGACGGCCTCCTGCGTCGCTGGTACCGGTGGTAGGGGTGGCAGGGGCAGCAGGGGCGGCAGGGGCAGCCGGGCCAGGGGCGGCTGGTGGTGGTGGTGGTGGTAGGGGCACTGTGGCTGGCGTACGGGTTCTCTTCCCTACGCCCGTGCCTTTAATTTTTCCTGCACCCGCAGGTTCTGCAGCCCTAGGGCGGCCTCCTGCGTCGCTGGTACCGGTGGCAGGGGTGGCAGTGGTGGCAGTGGTGGTGGTAGTGGTTGTTGTAGTGGCCTGGGTCGTGGTGGCAGTGTCCCGAAACACCAATGACCTCTGTACCTTTCTTGTGCTTGCACGTGTTTTTCGTGCTTTGGGTGCAGGTGTTTCGTCCTCCGAGCTGTAGGGCGTGTCGTACTGGTAGCTAGGGTCTTTAGCAGCCACCCTCTGCCTTCCACGGCGGCTAACACCACCAGAAGGAGGGCTGGTTGTGTCATCAGGGAGCGAGCGTGAGGGACGTGTGGGCTCCATGACTAGTGCGTGGTTACTGGCGCGGTGGTGCTTGCACGAGTGCGGGGCGAGCGTTTGGCGGGGTGGTGTCGAGAGTTGACATGTAGTACTATACCCACACCAATTTTCAGCCGCCTGGCTATAAACGCGCGGTTTTGGTACGTGTTCAGAGGCTCCCCGCAGTGCGCCGGGGGAACTCTTATGAGTCTCCCCGCAGCTCCCGGGTTAAGAAACTGGGACTCCTGTACAGAGTTCGAGAATTCTTCACTGACGAGCAGTTGGCCGTAATATATAAAAGTCATGTGCATTCTCAGATGGATTACTGTTCACCTCTGTGGAGTGGAAGTGGAGTGGTTGCATTGAGGCAGTTGGACAAAATTCAAAATAAAGCTATTAGATTAATCAATAACCCTGCAATCACACAGGACCTTCCTACATTATCCATACGAAGAAATGTTGCATCCCTTGCATTATTCTACAGATATTTTCACAGCAATTGTTCCGAGGAACTTGCTTCAATTGTGCCGCCTCTCCACATCTTTCCCCGTAGAACTAGGGCAGCTGAGAGCGCCCCTGAATTTACACTTTCTCCTCCACAATGCAGAACTTCTGCTTATCAAAATTCATTTATCCCTAGAACTACTACTCTTTGGAATTCACTTCCCTCGAGTTGCTTTCCACAAACTTACAATCTACAAAAGTTTAAATCCAGTTGTTACACAAATTTTATGAATAGAGGATGCCTTTAGGCACATGGACCTTTTTGTTTTATCTGTTTTTCCTTCCTCCATTCATTGTCTCAAAAAAAAAAAAAAAAAAAACGGTCTACCTCTCCCTCTCTGTCCCTCCACCTCACTCTCGTACACCCTCTTAGTCATTCTCTCGCTTTCCATACGTTCCATATGGCCGAACCATCTCAAGTTGTTCCTTTTCACACTTTCCAGCACATCTACCTCCACACCACACCTCCTTCTTACTTCCTCATTAGTCTGTCTATCCCTCCATGTAACTCCGCATGCACTCCTTAAGTAATTCATTTCCACTGCTCTCACTCTTGGTCTGAGTCTCTCAACCAACGTCCATGCTTCTCTTCCGTAAGTCAGTGTCGGGATTACCACACTGTCATGCAAGGACTTCTTCACTTCCATACTGACCACCCTATTTCTTGTTACTGCTTTTAGCGTTCCTACAACCCTCTTCCCCTGTTGTACCCTCTCCCGCACTTCTTCATCCATAGTCCCATCTTTACTCAACACACTGCCCAGATACTTAAAAGAGTTGACGATCTCCATAGCCTGACCGTTCAGCTTCACCTCACACTCTGTGACTTCACCCCTTTCGAAGACCATAACCTTGCTCTTCCCTGCATTTACCTTCAAATTCCGTTTTTCGCACACTGTTCCAAACTCATTTACCAGACCCTGCAACTCCCATTCATTATCACTCATCAGAACTGTATCATCCGCAAACAGCAGTATAGGTAGCTTCCACTCAATTCCCTCCCTTTTCAGCGATACACCAACATCCACTGCTCTTGATAGTATTTCTTTCATGACTCCATCCATATATACAGTAAACAACCACGGGGACATCACACACCCCTGTTTCAAACCAACATTCAGGTCAATGAACTCGCTCTGCTCACTCTCCACACGTACTGCCGCCTTTGCACCCTCATACATGCTCTTCACTGCTTCCAGCAACTTGCCCTCTACTCCGTATATTCTAAGTACTTCCACAAACCTTCTCTATCCACTCTGTCATAGGCCTTCTCCAAGTCCATAAAGGCAACATACACCTTTTGTTTCTTCTCCAGATACTTTTCCATAACACAATTCGGGGTAAAAATCTGATCTACACATCCTCTTCCCTTCCTAAAACCTCCCTGCTCGTCGCCTATCCATTTCTCCGTTCTCACTCTCACTCACTCAATCACTACCCTACTGTATACCTTCCCTACTACGCTTAGAAGATATATTCCTCGGTGGTTACCACACACTCCTCTTTCCCCTTTGCCCTTATATAGGGGACTATTATGCCAGTCTTCCAGTCAGGGCTTTGTTTATTTTTTAATAGGCTATCAATCTTTTCACTATGACTTAAATTGCTTCAAACTCCGTTTGTCCAGACATTTAGGCTCGAACATTACTTGATTTTGGCCCTGTCACTTTTTCAACTTGGAGGGAGGCACTCGTTACAGACAGTTTTGCCTTTTGCCTACCTCATAAAAAAAATAGTTTGAAAAGTGAACGTCTTGCAAATATTCCACTTTATTTGCTATTGTGCTCCCTCAATCTTTGATTTAAAAAAATAATAATAAGGTTTAGCCTAGCTAGAAATAAGCCATAATCCACGAACGAACGAAGCTTTGTCATTTTTAGTATGACGGTATTATTGGTATATTATTTAGCTATAAACTCCAGAAGTTCCTATATAAGTTGAGAAAATTGTCTACAGCCAGGTATGCCTAGTTAGAAACCTACAAAATCATCATCATCAGCCATTAGGAGTCCACTTGCTGGACAAAGGCCTCCCTTAACCTTTTCGACTCCCGAGACTTTGCCATCCGTTGCCATGTTACCCCTGCAGTCTTTTCTGTCCCTTCACCTCCTGTCCGGTCTTCTCCTATCGTCCTTTCCTTCTCTGGGGGTCCAGTGAGTTGTGTTTTACTCCACCTATTGTCCTCTCTTCTTGCTACATGTCCTGCCCATCTCCATTTCTGCTCTTTAATAGTTTTAAGAATATCCTTGACTTTGGTTTGCTCTCATACTCACGATGCTCTCTTCCTATCTTTAAGTGTTATTCCTAGCATTGATCTTTCCATTGCTCTTTGCGCACTTCTAAGCTTATTCTCCTTTGGTTTTGTTAGTTTCCAAATTTCAGATCCATAGATCATGGTTGGTAGCACACACTGGTTATATACTTTACGTTTAAGGCATATTGGTAGTGTACTTTTCATGATGTTCTTCTGTTTGCCGAATGCTTTCCATCCTAGAGTGATTCGCCTTACTATTTCATGTTCATTGTCTTTTGTTAGTTTCATTACTTGGGCAAGATAATTGTATTCTTCTACTTCCTCTAGAATATTGTTATCAATCCTAATTATTCTGCATTGAGCCTTATCATTGTACATAACTTTGGTTTTACTCCTGTTCATTTTTAGACTTATTTTGAGTTTCTTTATTGAGATTATTGAGCATACCGGTATCTTGGGAGTTTTTCTGCATTATTTGAAATTAATACAAAGTCATCGACAAATTGGAGATGGTTAAGGTATTCCCCGTCTACATTAATTCCGTTTGATTCCCATGAAAATGTTCTGAAAACCCCATCAAGACAAGCTGTGAACAGCTTGGGTGAGATTGTGTCTCCCTGCCTCACTCCTTTCCCAATCTTTATCTTCTTTGTGTCTGTGTAATCGGACCACAGCAGTGCCTTTTGCGTATACTGTATATTTTCTTAAGTTTATATATGTTTCATTAATTTGTTGTTCATGTAGCAAGTTTGGTATAGCTGTTATCTCTACTGAATCGAATACCTTTTCGTAGTCTACAAAAGCTAAACAAAGAGGTTTATTATACTCTGAGGTTTTCTCTATTAGCTGGTTCATTGTATGCAACTGATCCATGGTTGAAGATCCAGTTGTAAATCCTGGCTGTTCCCGAGATTGATTTTCATCTATAATTTTACCTAACCTATTTGTGAGGATTTTTGAGAACAACTTGTAAATAACTGATAAACTAATGGGACGGTAGTTGCCGAGATCTTTCTTATTGCCTTTTTTGTGAAGTAGAATCACTATTGCATTGCACCAAGTTTCTGGAACATCCCGCTCACACAAACATTGGGTGAACAGCTGAGCTACATTAGACCTCTTCTCATGCATCCTTCAGAAGATCTCTTGTTACTCCATCATCTCCTGGAGATGTTCCACTTTTAATTTTGTTTAAGGCAGACCTTACCTCATCTACAGATATATGTGGGACCTTGCCTGTGTCTGTTGTTGAATCATTTGATGGAACTGTTTTCTTAGAACCTTTTGACTTGTTCTGTACAGTTTATTATTTCACCATTGCTGTCTCTCAAAGGATTAATTTGTTGCTTACCTAAGGCTAGTTTATGTTGTGTTAGTTTGAGGCTTTTTCCTTTCCTAATAGTTTCTTCAACTAAGTCCATGCTTCTTTTCTTTCTTCTTCCTGTCGTCGTTTGTTGATTAGCTCGTTTAGTTCTGCTCTCTCTATTTCATCTCTTTGTTTTGATTTCCATTGCTTTTCTTCATTTTATTAGATTTACACGAGTATGTGAGTACTTGCTTTCTTTACTGGTGTTTGTGTTCCCTATCTTTTCTGCTGTTTGTGTAATTGTTAATGTTAGGTTTTTGTTTACTTTGTTGATGTAATTTTCATTGCTGTTGAGAGCTTGGAATATATTTTTAAGTTCTAACTGGAACTCCATCTTATTTCTATAGGCATATTTTCTTCCCGGGAACTAATCTTATTTCTTTTGGCTTTAAGATTGAACTTTTCTATGCAGCATATCATCACTGATATGTTAAAAGGGAAAATTGAGACGTCGTAAATAGGGTAGGCCTGTAGGCCTGTAACTGCAAGGTCTTTACTAAACTGAATAAAGTCTTGGGCCTAGAAAAATGATAGTCAGTCTAAATCATAAACGTCCCTCAAACTCTTTTACAGTACTGTAATTAGTAAACAGAATATATAATATCATATTATCACCAACCCACCAATTAACTTGCAAATAAACCTAATGAATGAAATCAATGAAAGAAGTAAATACATGTATGTGGTACTGTACTCTAACGATTTGAACGTAGGATACTGGCACCGAAATTCCAGAATAAAGCCAGAATAAAGTTTAAAAGACGTCACCAGTACTGGACGGGTTAATAAAATTGTCTAACCTAGCCGATTCACAAGTTGTGCCACCAAATTTTTGTACTATCGCTTGTTTTTCACCCACAATAATCGCCTTAACCGTACTTTACTAGCGTATGCATCACATAGCGATTTTCCGCACTCAAACACGATATATTTTGGAACCTCACAAAATAACTATATAGGTACTACTGTATATACGTTTGTAATACGAAAACACACTTATTTGTTTTAGTTTTTGAAGGTTCATAAAAATATTTTCTAACAGCAATATTGGAATATACTGTACTGTATATATATAATTTAAAATGGTAATTTTCTGCTCATAGACTGTACAGTAATAGGGCCGTCGGGTGGAAAATATTAACTCTTGGTCTGTTTTTGACCATACATACAAGTTTAAAGACCGTTTTGTCCACAGAGAATGTTAGTCTCGCATCCTAAATGGCGGCAGGGGTGCATTTGTTTTCACTTTTTTTTAGTTTTTAGATCGGACTGAAGTACTTGATCCAACATAGTTCTAGGTCTACCCGTATGCGCCATAAGAATAATATTTTATACACTTTATTATACATACATAAAACGAGGAAAGGGTATTTTATTAGTTTCAGTTAGGAGAACAAAAATGAAAACCTCTAATTATCATTGTGAAAATGTATGGCTAAAAATAATCCGTCCGTGCATACCGGTAATTGAACAGAAAATTTTAAGAATATTTTCAGTGACAACCTAGAATTTTGAAGAGTGCACTAAATAGTATTTTTTATGTTATTTCCATCGGTATCATCAAAATTAATGTCCCATGAATATTTGATATTTTTTTAAAATCGGTTGTTGCTTCTTCATATTTTGCAATTATTTGTCTTTATTATATTATATCTATTCATTGTCGATAGTATCAATTGCTTGCTTTTGTGATTTCCTTAGTTGTTGTTGTTCCCCAAGCTGCCTGGCCGAACAGCCCCAAGGCCCCGAACAAGGCCAAGGCTATAACCGAGTGCTCCCACAGAACCCTCCCTGCCGACCACAATAAAGCCCGGGTGACCGAAGCCACTCCATGGCAGGGAGCTGAGGAGGGTGCGGAAACGCCCAGGAAACCAAAGCCCCACCCAGGGCCCTGTGCCCCTAAGCAATTATGAAGAGAAAGTTGAAGGGCAAAGGAAAAATGTGACGCTTTGGCTTCCAATCTTAGATTGGGAGGTCAATCCACGGAAGAGACGCCGTCACTTGAGATCTAGAAAATACAAGGAACAGTCAGAGTAAGAGCCTATGGGTATGGCAGAGATCGCTCAGTTCTCACTCTGATAGACCAGCCTATCACCACATGACTAGAACCCAATCCTCTCAGCATCAGCTAGAAAAGGCCCTAGAAAGCTGCCTTTGGCGGGGGGATAGCTCCCCTATTTCAACCCCTTTTGGGGTTGGGCACCCGCCCAAATGTAGGTTATTTGTAGGGTAGTAATTGATAGGGGTCACTTGAGGCATGCTATGCTTACACCCGGACAGCACCATCGTTAGTGAGCACTATTTGTATTTTTTACTATTGTTAATGTCTTGTGAGGTTGCAAATTTGATTTCAATAGAATATTTTGTAGTTTCTTTATTCATGCAGAGTTTAGTCAAATTTACCAGAACGTACCGGGCTTCCCAAATTGACTAATTCCTTGAATGTGACGATAGTGCAATGTTATGTGTGCGATTAGTTTGGTTGGGAAACAGATTATCTTGCTCATGTAGTAATATACACCCTATGTGGTGGATTGTGTTATTTTTATTTCATAAATGTTATTATAGTAAGCGTAGTTTCCACATATCGATTTTGATTAGTTATTTTGCCTTTATATTGTCTTTGTCCAAGTTTTTATTTTAGTTTGCAAGTTTTACATTTTAATTTTAATAATTGATGATTTGTTATGTTTGTAAGTAGGCTTACCTGGATGTCGTCACATTGGGTCGCCTAAGTTAGCCCTATTAGTGTTGAGAATTTAAGACATTTGCTCCATTAGTTTGGCATTGTTATGACCTTTTAGTGTCCTGTAGATGACGAAGTGTTGTTGGCGAACGATAGCCAGTCTGCAATTAACGAAAAATGGGGAAATTGATCTCGAAGGGGGTCTTGGGGTTACTGTTTTAAGCTTAAGATCACAGGGAGGAACTGAACTTATGTGGGCAACTGTACATGTGGTGACATTAATGTAGTATTGAGTTTACAATGTAAAACTTGACAAATTATTATATAAATGAAAGCTAACTACATTATAACCTCTACAGATTGGTGGTGGGTTCCAAGATGTACAACCATTTATGACAACAAGAGGACACTACTTCCGGGACCATCGGATGCAACTGTTTCAGCACAACACGACTCTCATGGTAGGTGTGTTGTTGTTGTTGTTGTAAAGTGTTATGGCAAGATTTTGTTGTTCCCAAGTCCATGTTGCCTAATGTACAGTCGGCCTAATAAGTGATGTCTCGGCACCAAGTATAATTTGATCAATAATTGGTATCTGCAATATCTAAACACAATGTCTTCATTTCAAGGGAGATATACTAACAAGTTCCTGCACTTAACCACTTTATTCAACATCTGACAGACATTAATACAGCACAGAGCAAGCCAAACGTACTAACAGCTGAGATATGACTTATTAGCGCCATCGTACCGTAGTGTCTTGATATAGTAGTGTCTTCTTTTGTCTCTCATTTTTTGTTTTTTTAACTACAGTACAGTGTTCCCTGTTGTGAACCTGACAGCATACCCTGCATCGTGTGGTATTTGTAGCGCATCTATGATAGTCAGACATTTGGCCTTTATAACATCTTAACCCCTTCTGTACTCTTAGGTCTATAATTATATTCTATCTAGATTTTGGCATTTTTTTGAAGTTTAAGAAGGATCTGTGATACTAAAAATAGTTAGATACTTTGAAGCTTGTTAATGGCTGGAGGCCCTTTTTCAACTAATTAAAATAGTCTATTAGTAGCCACAGTAAAGTTTAAAGCACAGCATGGTACTGAAAATGTTAACTAGAAACGCTATAGTATATTCATTAAAAGTCGGCCAAAGCTCTTAAATACTAACCTCTAGACCTGATCACTTCTAAGAGCTCCAAAGAAAAAATGAGCTACCGTATGCAGCGTTGGGAACTTCTCACTGAGACGCTATGAACTCCATGTCATAGCGTCTCGGTGAGAATTTCCCAACGCTGCATACGGTAGCTCATTTTTTCTTTGGAGTTCTTAGAAAGTGATCAGGTCTAGAGGTTAGTATTGAAGAGGTTTGGCCGAATTTTAATGAATACACTACAGCATTTCCAGTATTTATTATCCGTGTTTTATGTTTATCGAAAGTCTGTACAGCCATTCTTGACTTAGTCGCCTGAATTTAATGTTTTTAATGATTACACTTCATAAATTAGTGAACAAAATTAACTCTGCTTCAAAATTCCTCATTTGACCCCTTCACCGCCATGGTTATTTTCATCGTATTCTGGATTTATGTATGTACACTCGGTACAAAACGTATCTGCACCCCTACGCTGATCATCAGGTGTGTACAGCTCGATAGGGTTGGTACATCTGCCTGCAACTATATCCGATCGTCTCCGACACACGGATATAGTTGCAGGCAGAGGTACCAACCCTATCGAGTTGTACACACCTGATGATCAACGTAGGGGTGCAGATACTTTTTTGACCGAGTGTACATACATAAATCCAGAATACGATGAAAATAATAATGGCGGTGAAGGGGTTAAGTGAGGAATTTATGTTTTGTGTATTATGTTTCATATTTTGTTTTGCTAAATATTTTCTTCCACATACCTGTACTGTATTGACTTTGATTAGTTGTTTTTTGTCTTTATATTGTGTCATCCCAGTTTTGGATGATATTAAAATTGGCTACTGACTAACTTTAGGAATAAAATGCAAGTTGTTACATATATTTTCTTTTCTTTTCAGGTCAAGTGTTCCCATGATGTAGAAACAATCTGTTGGCTGTTGCCATGGTGGTATGGCTGCCTGGTCCCGGCCTCTACTGCTTTAAGAAATGTAAGTACTGTATATTCATAATGGTTTTGTTTTTGGTTGCTTAGTTTATCATAATGTATGTTCCATCAATTGCGTCTATTCAATCAACTTCCAGTTACTTAAGCAGTTGACTTGTGTTGATGCTTTTAATAAACCAGTGAAGTCGCACCTATTTCTGTAGGCTTATGATACTGCGGATCATAGAGTTACTGTACTGATGACTATAAACATATATTTTTTGATTGAAAAATTGAAGTTAATGCGAGCGCTCGTGAATCATCTATGAGAAATGGCGCTCGTACAATACAGTACCAGCCTATTATTATTATTATTATTATTATTATTATTATTATTATCTACAGTTGTTGGCTTTGTTGTACTTTGTTGTGTACGGTGGCGCTAATAAGTCATGTCCCAGCTGTCATTACGTTTGGCTCGCTTTGTGCTGTATTAATGTCTGTCAGATTTTGTTGTTGTTGTTGTTGTTGTTCTTCCCCAAGCTGCCTGGCCGAACAGCCCCAAGGCCCCGAGCAATTCCAAGGCCATAACCGAGTGCCCCCACAGAACCCTCCCCGCCGACCACAATAAAGCCTGGGTGACCGAAGCCACTCCATGGCGGGGAGCTGAGGAGGGTGCGGAAACGCCCGGGAAACCAAAGCCCCACCCAGGGCCCTGTGCCCCTCAGCAATTATGAAGAGAAAGTTGAGGGGCAAGGGAAAAATGTGACGCTTTGGCTTCCAATCTTGGTAGATTGGGAGGTCAATCCACGGAAGACGCCGTCACTTGAGATCTAGAAAATATATAAGTTAAAGGAACAGTCAGAGTAAGCTATGGGTATGGCAGAGATTGCTCAGCTCTCACTCTGATAGACCAGCCCATCACCACTGTTGTTGTTGTTGTTGTTCCCCAAGCTGCCTGGCCAAACAGCCCCAAGTCCCCGAGCAAGGCCAAGGCCATAACCGAGCGCCCCCACAGAACCCTCCCTGCCGACCACAATAAAGCCTGGGTGACCGAAGCCACTCCATGGCTTGAGATCCACTTGAGATCTAGAAAATATATAAGTAAAAGGAACAGTCAGAGTAAGCTATGGGCATGGCAGAGATCGCTCAGTTCTCACTCTGATAGACCAGCCCATCACCACATGACTAGAACCCAATCCTCTCCGCATCAGCTAGGAAAGGCCCTAGAAAGCCACCTTTGGCGGGGGGATAGCTCCCCTATTTCAACCCCTTTCGGGGTTGGGCACCCGCTTGTCTGTCAGATGTTGAATAGGGTGGGTAAGTGTAGGAACATGTTTGTATATATCACTCGATATGAAGAAATGAAGCTTCGGTATTGCTGATACCAATTATTGTCAAAATATACTTCGTGCCGAGACATGACTTATTAGCGCCACTGTACTTTGTTGTGTACTATTATGCATTTTTATGGTTGATGTATACTTGTGAATATTTTGATTGTATTGTTCTTTGCTTGGGTACTTTATATATTGGTTAGACACTTATGTTTTTCAGTATGGCTTGATTTGAGTGGTTTGCTGTATCATTGGAACTCTCCCAAAATCAGTATTTCCCTGTTCTTATGACTTGAATTGCTCCGTGTGTCCTGGCATTTTGGTTCGAACGTCCCTTGATTTTGGCCCTGTCACTCTTTCAACTCTGAGGAAGACACTCGCTACAGGCAGTTTTGCTTTTTGTCTCCCTCACTCACATAGAAAAAAAATAATAGATTTTGCTTGTGTATGTGTATATATTTGATGGGTTCTTGTTTGCTTAAATAGTTTACTTTGATATTTTCTCTACTTGTGAAATGCCTCCTGTTGTTGCTCCTTTTTCTTTGGTAGTCAGTCTGCAGTTGCTAGTTTCTTTGTGCTTATATCAATTGTCTTGTTTGGATATTATGTTAGTTTCCCGAATGTTTAGCGTTATGTTGCTTTAGTTGTTTATCTTATATTGTTTGCTTAACCCCTTCATGATTGACACATTTTGACAGTGCAGTAACTCGGCTATCATTTTACATTGTTTTTGTCCGTTAACCCTTTGAGTACCAGAAGTAACTTGGCTATCATTTGACATTGTTTTTGTCCGTTAACCCTTTGAGTACCAGCGATGTGTGTTAGATTTGTATTGTGGCTATATTTTGACGATTGGTGGTGGTTGTTGTTGTTCCCTAAGCTGCCTGGCCGAACAGCCCCGAGTCCCTGAGAAAGGCCATGGCCACGATCGGGCTTTCCCACAGAGCTCTCATTGAGTACATACATACATACATACATAAAATTTTAAGACTGAGTGTTCCACACATAAGTGCAGTTTCAGTCTCTTGTCCTAATGGCGGCATTCCAGGCAACCCTGTTAAGGGCTGCTTCACTTGTCAAGTTCTTGGATTTGAGATCGGCGCGTATAGTCCGATCCCAGGTCTTCCTCGGTCCACCCCTTGGTGCAGCTCCCTCCACAATCACAGACCTGCATTTTTTCACCCAATTTTGTTCATCCATTCTCTCCACATGTCCATACCATCCCAGTCTACTTGTACGCATCACCTCGCTAATACTCTTTATACCTAAAAGTCTCTTCAGCTCAACATTTGTTATTCTATCCTGTAGCCTGGCCCCACACATCCATCTCACCATTCTCATCTCATTACGCTCCATTCTGTTGACATCCTCTACTTTAACGGCCCATGTTTCTGAGGCATACGTCATTGCACTTCTAAGACATGAGGCATACACCTTTCCCTTCAGGGGGAGAGGCATTCTTTTCATGGTCAGGATTGGCATCAATTCTCTGAACTTCCCCCAGCCACACCTAATTCTAGCAGCAGTGGCAGCCTCAGCCCCACCACCGGCAGAGATGGTATCTCCTAGGTAACAAAACTTGTTCACCAGCTCCAAAGATTCATTTCCAAAATTCACAGCCACAGGATCATCACTTAACACAAGCTCGCCTTTGCACACTACGCACTCAAATTTCTCTATTTCTGACTTATCCTTCGGCAGGGGCCCCTTTATTCTACTACAGCGCTTACTCCCATGGTGTACCCAACATCGACAGATGCTACATTGAATTGAGTTAACGCCCACTCCCTTTCCACACACTGCACATGGGTATGCACCGCTCTTTTCCACATTGCCTCGTCTCAAACTACAATGCATAACCTTGGTTTTGTTAATATTGACTCTTAAACCCTTGCTCGCCATGCCCTCTCTCCACATTTGGCCTCAGCATCCTGCATACTGTCAGCTATTAGGACTAAATCGTCTGCATAAAACAGTTCTAACGGGAGTCCGCCTCTAAAAATTCTAGACAGCGCCTCCAAGACCATAATAAAGAGGAGGGGGCTTAACACTGAACCCTGATGGACTCCAACACGGACTGCGAACTCATCACTCAGTACACCCTTCACCCTCACCGAACTTCGGGAATCCTCATACATCTTCATTATCACACGCACCAGCCACTCTTCCACACCAAGTTTCCTCATAGCCCACTGTACAACATCTCTAGGTACCCTATCAAAGGCCTTCTCCAGGTCCACAAACACAAAGTAAAGATCCCTGCCTTTTAGTAAGTATCTTTCCTATATCTGCCTGACTATGAAGATAGCATCGGTTGTACCACGTCCTGGCATAAAACCAAACTGCATATCATCAATAGAGATGCTTTGCCTGATCAAACCCTCAAGGACTCTCTCAAGGACTCTGTAAGTGTAGATTGTGTTGTTGGCGTAAGTGGTTGTGTGAAATGCAGTTTTCTATGATGTGTTTAATGGTATGGGGTGCTGTGTTACATCCCGGGCAGGCGTCGACAACGGAGTCATCCAGTCTCTTCTGATAGCTCAGGAGAGCTGGATGGTGTCCGCATCTCAGCCTGGCCAGGTGGACTCTGTCCTCGCGAGGAAGGGAGGATTCGGAAGGATGGATTTCGGGAGGTCGTGCATGCAGCTGCGTGTTGTGTGAGTGAGTGGATGGATCGGTGAGAGATATGAGTATGGATGTGCTTCTGGAAGTTGGTTCGGGGTGGGCAGGGAGGGAGAGAGACAATAATTGTGTGTGATACCGTGTGCTGGGTGTTGTTTTGATATTTCTTGGTGTCTGTGGGTGTGTTGCCATGTAGTTTAGTGGGTGGTCTTGGTTCGTGGAGGCTGCTGCCAGGAATTGAGTGCCTCTCATGTCCAGATGGTCTTTGACTTTGAGGATTTTGGTTTCTTGATGTAGGTGATCTGTGGGTGAAGTAGCTGTGCAGCCTGGAATGATCTTCAGGGCTTTGTTTTGAATAGTCTGTAAGGTCTTATGATGTGTTTCAGCTAGGTTAGAAGCCCAGGCTGGGCTTGCGTATTCCATCACTGATCTTATGTATTGTTTATATACTGTGGTGGTAGTTTCTTTGTTGTGTCCAAATATTGTGTGAGCAAGTGACCTGAGGGCGTTAAGTCTGGGTGTCAGTTTCTTTTTAATGTTTGTGGTGTGCGGTTTGAATGTCATATGAGTATCATATGTTACTCCTAGGATTTTGGGTGTGTGTGGATGTGTTAGGGGTGTGTTGTTTATGGTGAGTTGAGGGATGTATTCGTGTTCTCCTGTCCAACTTGTGAGCAGGGTTGCGGTGGATTTGGCTGGGGCTAGATTAAGTCTGTTTGTAGTGCACCAGCCATGTAGTGTGTTGAGATAGGGTTGAAGGAGATCTGTTGCTCATTTTGGGTCATGGTGTGTGCATGTGAGTGTTATGTCATCTGCATAGGAGGCTAAGTTTATTTGGGGCGTATTGGGTGTAGTTATATCGTGCATGTACAGATTGAAGAGTGCGGGCGATAGGACGGATCCTTGTGGGACTCCGTTTGGAAAGTTTCTGATTTTAGATGACTGACCGGCAAAAGATACGTGTGCACATCTGCCTGCTAGGAAGTTGGCCAGCCACCTTTTTGTGTTGTTGTGCATGTTTGTGTTGTAGATTTTGTTTGTTAGGTTGTGGCGGGGGATGGCATCGAAGGCTTTACTAATGTCGAGTGTGGCTAATAGTGATCTGTGTGGTGGTCTAGCTGAGTTGATGCCGTCGAAAGCTCTTTGTGTAAGGTCTGTGAGAAGAGTGTTTGTGGAGTGCAGTGGCCTAAAGCCATGTTGTGTTGGAGCTAGGGGTAGGTCAGGTGTAATTAGTTCTAATACTAGGCGTTCCATGACTTTGGAGGGGGAGCAAAGAAGTGTGATGGGGCGGTGCGAGGAGGGTAGCGTGGGGTCTTTGTTGGGTTTGGGGAATGTGATGATGATACCATGCTTCCAAATGTCTGGTATTGTGTTGTGTGAATAGCTGTAGTTTGATATGTTAGTGAGTGCTTGTATGCCTTGTGGTCCCAGGTGTCTGAGGTGTATGTTGCTTATGTTGTCTAGGCCACAGGCGGGTGAGTGCTTGAGATTGTTGATGATATGCTTTGTCTGGTGATTGGTGAAGGGTGTATAGTCAGGGTCTGTGGGGAATTGTCTCTTACGTCGGATGACACGTCGGTCGTCTTTGTGAGGTTTTAGGTGGCTGACATGTGAAAAGTGATTGATGAGAGTGTTTGCTTGTTGTTTACATGAAGGAGTAGAGTCTGTTGTTGTGATTGCAGCATGTGATTGTGTTGTGTTGCTGTTGGAAAGTGTGATGCTGTTTAGTGTTTTGTAGAGTTTTTTTGGGGTTTGTTTTGTGATCAAGTGTTTGTAGGAAGTTATTCCAATTAGTTTTTGTTGTTCTTGTATTTTGTTGTTAGTTTGGGTGTTGAGTGCTTGAATTTGTTGTGTGATGTCTTGTGTGTGGGGTGCTGGGGAGTGTTTCAGTATGTCGCGTTGTCTGATGAAGTTTTGAATTTCTGGTGTGAAGTTGGGGTTGTGTCTTTTCCGGTTACCTCTTGGAATGCGTTTCTTGTCAGCGTTTTGGATAGTTTTATTGAGTATATGTACAGCATTGTTGATGTTAGTGATGGGTGTACTGTTTAGAGTTGTGAAGTGTTGTTCTGTCTCATTTGTGAATGCTTCCCAGTTAGCTCTTTTATAATTGGTGTATGTGTGTTTGTGGCTAGCTGGGGTGAGTCTGGTTTTGGTGGTGATAATGATCGGGAGGTGGTCAGAGCCTAAGGTTCTGACCACCCTCCAGGATGTTGTGGGGGCGAGTTCTGGGGAGCAAAAGGTGATGTCTGGAGATGATGGGTTATAGAGGGCTTGGTGAGGAATATGGGTATGTTGATGGATGTCGTTAAGGATGATGAGGTTATCGGTTTGGTTTTGTAGTACCAGCCCTCTGTCTGTGTCGGGGTTGTCGACAAACCAGGCCGACGTCTTGGCGTTGAAGTCACCACCCAGGATGATGTGTGGGGTTTTTGTGATGTGTTGTAAGTGTGGTCTGTATTCATTTGGTACTGTAGGGGATGTTTGGGGAGGGATGTATGTGTTTATGATGGTTATGTTGGAGTTGTTGCCAGTGCGTATTTTAATTGATTGTATTTCTGTTGTGTTATCATTTGGGGGGAGGAGGGATTTGGTTTGTACACTGGTTACTATGCATGATATTTCTTTGTGTACCAGGGTGATGAGTCCACAGACCCCGCCGACAGCCCGGTCTTGTCTGATGGTGGTGAAATTATGAAATGTGGGTGTTTTTTGTGTTGTGCGGAGTTTTGTTTCTTGTAAGATGGCAATGTGTATGTTGTGTTGTTTGATGAAGTGTGAGAGTTCGTGTTTCTTTGTGTTGATGCCATCTATGTTCAGTTGAAGAATGTTAATGTTATGTGCACGATGTATGTTGGGTGCTGCTGCACGAGGATGGGGTGGGGGTGGGGGTGAGGGAGGGGCTGGGTGAGGTGGGGGTGGGGATTGGGGAGCAGGAGATGGGGGTTGGAATGGATTAGGATGGGGTGTGGTGTGTTGAGTTGAGGATGTGGATGGTATGGGAAGGTTAGGTGGGTTAGGGAGGAGAGGTGGACAGGTTTTAGGGGGGGGGAGTGGATGATATGGGAAGGTTAGGTGGACGGGTTTTAGGTGAGGGATTTGACTGGGAGAGGGAGGGGCATGAGGAACAGGTCCAGGTGTTTGTGTAGTGTTTCTTGGAGGCAAGTGTTGTGCAGGTGAAGTGGGTCCAGTTCCCACATGAATTGCAGAGAACTGAACCCTTAGTATGGCGACTCGAAGTGATGGGTTTTGAGCAAGTTGGACATATGTATGTGTACGTGGGTCCTGGGTTGCTCTCTATGTCTCCGGCTAGAAGAAGTCTTCGAGAAATGACAGCCGGAGAGTCATTTCTCGGTGTAGGAAAAACTGTGTGATGTGTGTGTGTGGTGTGAGAGGTGTGGTGGTTAAAAGGGTTGGTCGAGATATTATTGAAGCCTTATTTTTGGCTAGAGGTCCTTCCTAAGCTGAATAAAGTGGTTGAAAAGAGTTGGTTGAGATATATTGAAGTATTATTTTTTGCTAGAGGTCCTTCCTAAGCTGAATAGTGGTTGATTACACAAATTTAATTGTTAAGAACTTTAAAATTATAATAAGCTCCCATTTCTACAAAAATTAATATATTTAAAAACGGATTGCGCCATTGGATTTAGCGTGTCCTGAGGAATCCAAACATATCCCCACATGTCCAAATCTATTTTTTCCAAAAAATTTGTTCTATTTTAACTTGTGACCATATCGTTGGAATCCTCTTGAAGCGGAGAGAGTTCCCAAAATTAATTCAGGTGATTCCGACCTATTATAACCACACAAAACACATTTTTGTTAAATTCCTTGTAAAGTATTGTACAATCTTAAAACAGCTCCCAAGGCCACAAAAATGGGCAGAATTAAAATCGGTTTGCGCCATTGGATTGTTCGCGTCGAGAAGAATCCGAATATACCACTAAAAATATGAAAATCGAAAATGTTCGGTCAATCTCCAAAAAACACCCAGGAAAATTGGTGATTTTGGTCGAATTTTGACTTGTCAATATTATTACATATTTGGATTCGTCTCGCCGTTGCGGATTGAACGGTATCATTTTATTTTAATTTTGACCTATTTTTAAAGTTTAAAAAAACTCCATAGACGAGTTATTTATGAACGGATTTTGTTTAAATTTATACCCTAAGTACACTTTGGCAAGCTGAATCGAATGGCGCAAACAGAATTAAAATCGGACCATTAGTTTAGGATTTCGATTTTGACAGGGCCTTCCTGGAGGGCCCAGGGGACCGTTTTTTGGACTTTAAAAGTCCTCTGTAGCCCAAACTATAAGTCCTAGGGAATTCTACTTGGTGCCATTCGATTTTTCTCGCCAAGCTGCTTCTAGACATGGACTTAGATTTCATTTTCGCCCAGCCATTCGGCCAGAATCGAAAACAAAATCTCAAAAAAACGGCCTTAGGATTTTGGCAAAAAAAATAAAAATTTAAAATTTATTTAGGACATTGTGAATCCTCTCAACGCGCCGAATCCAATGGCGCCAACCGATTTAAATTCAATCAATTTTTTCGGCCTTGAGAGCAGTTTTAATATTTTCCAAAAATGTGTTTTGTAGTTATAATACATCGGAATCACTTTAATTAATTTTTGGGAACTCCGCTTCGAGAAGATTCCAACGATATGGTCACAAGTTAAAATAGAAAAACTTTTTTGGAAAAAATAGATTTGGACATGTGGAGATTAGTTTTGGAATCCAATGGTGAAATCAGTTTTTAATTATATTAATTTTTGTAGAAATGAGAGCCTATTATAATTTTACTTTAGTTCTCTTGAGCATCGTCATTAGATAACTGTTGATGCTTGATTTCCCTTTAATTTTGTTGCTCAAGCATAGTTTCCACAATGTTGATAAGTTCTTTTGTCTTTATAGTTTGTTTGTTTATTGTGCAAGTTTTACATTATAATAATTGGTTTTGATTATGGTAATATTTGTCTGATGAATGATAAGCTATATAATTGATTTGTTTCCACATAGCAATTTTGACTTTGTCCCAGGTTTAGTTGGCTTAGTTTGAAATTTTAATTTATTGATGAAACATTGCTTTGCAATATAGGTATGGCATATTTACTTAGGTCCTTACTATATTGTATTTCTCAGTACCAATAATTGAAGACTTATATTTGTATAATTAAGGTCCTTACTATGTTGTATTTCTCAGTACCAATAATTGAAGACCTATATGCTCAGGCACATTCCCTTTTATTTATTTAAAAAATTTATTATTTATTATTATTTTATTTAGTAAAATTTGCCAGAACGTCCCGGACTTCCCAAACTTGACTACTTCCTTTAACGTGACGATAGTGCGTTGTTATATGTGCGATTGGTTTGCTTGGGAAACAGATTAACTTGCTCATGTAGTGATGTACACCCTATGTGGTGGATTGTGTTCTTTTATTTAATAATTTTCATTTTAGTAAGCGTTGTTTCCACATAGCGATTTTGATAATTTAATTTGACTTTATATTGTCCTTGTCCCAATTTTGGTTTGTTTAGTTTGCAAGTTTTACATTTTAATTTAGTTATACTTTTATTAATATTTACTCAGTTTAATGAGACTCCATATTATTGGTGCATGTACACTCAGACATTTATATTCCATAAGTTAAGTCCATGATTATTTATATGAATCAGTCACTTGAACCAGTTGACCATTGTAGCCATGAAGTTTGGAATTTTATTAAGTTATTTCCATAGCAATTTTGATTAGTTCATTTGAGTCTATCTTGTGTAGTCAAAGTTTTGGTTTGTTTATTTTGAAAGTTTTAAATTATAATTTGGCAAAGCCAAATATTACAAGGTTTATTGAGAAACATAAGTATACCAAGTCAATTTTATTAGTAACAATAAGTTTTAAAGGTTTATAATAGTTCATTATAATAATCATTCATAAAACATACATGACTCCAGTACCCAAAGAAATTAAAGTACAATCTTTTAGTAACATGAATAGTCAATGCTGCTTTATAAAGTTATATCAGGAGTTGTATATCATTGTCACAGATGCTTTAAAAATCTATAATTGTTGAGATATTAAAGTATTGAAAGTGATCAAATGTTATCTATTTAAAACGGCATAGACTTTAGTTGTTGATAATCCCAAAGCCTAATGTTTGTAAGTGATGGAACTACTTGAGTTACTATAAGTAAATTAAGTTTAAGTGAAATATAAGTAGTCCATTGAAAGGTGCTTGAAGACTTAATTCTATCACAAATAACAGTCATGTCATATTTGGAAATACAGTAAAAGTGTAGAATACCATATCTTTATTGTTTTATTATAATAAATGTAATAGGAAAGGCTGGACTCTGAATATTCTAAATCCCATTCAGTAAAAGTAAGAGTACAGTAGGGTCCCGCATAAAACGAGTATATGGTCGATAAACGAGGGCGTTTTATGCGATTTAGTTTTATGTGAACACAGCATATTGGTGGCCCAATATCGTCAATGTTCACTGGAAGCGTAAATTTCCGTCAGGAGCGTACGATATTTCGGCGTTCTATATGAAAGCGTACGATATTTCGTACGTTTTGTACGATATTTCGGCGCTCTATATGAAAACTCCTCGGATTTGCCCCACTTTGGCGGCGGACTCGTTTTATGTGATCACATTCGTTCTGATCGAAAATTAAAGATTAATATTTTAGGTCGGTCGTTTTAATCGAGACTCGTTTTATGCGGGACCCTACTGCATTTTGTTAAAGTTAAAGTAAAAAAAAAAAAAAAAATCAAAACAATGAATGGAATTTAGAATTCAGTTAGCTTTGTCACTTATTTTGCCAGTCAGAGCTCCGAACATATCAGAACTGTGGACATGCAAAAAATTTCAAAGTCCAGTCATAGACTCTCAGGAAAAAATGTCATTGGTTTGGACTTTGGAAAATTCAGTTAGTCCAGCCTCACAGGCTGGACTTAGCAAAATTCTGGGGGAAATCAGTCAAAGGTCTATGGGGTAAAACCCAAACATTTCATACAGCAAAAACTTTTCTATCTCAAGATTCTTGCTGGCAATTTCTGGAGATACTTTCTACTTAACCATCCAGGATTGGCCCAGCAACTCTATGCATTTCAAACCTAACTTCACATAGCCAGTCTTGTCATTGGCTCAATTAACCCTTTCACTAGTCACTACTTATTCTGGCTAACCTCAAAAGATTTTAGTCAGCTTAGAAAAGAGGTCCTTTCTAAGCTGATTAAAATCACGAGGCTAGCCAGATAGTGACAGTACCGAAAGGGTTAATAGAACTCGTGACAAGCATGGGCTATGGAGGTTAAGTTTGAAATGCACTAACACATGCAACCCAGAAAAACCAGTACAAAACCAGTACAAAACCAAAGACTGTCAGAAACATTACTTGCCATCTTAAGAGACTTTAACCCTCCTGGCCCGGGCAGGCTCTCCTAATGACGGAGCTCGTATCCGGGTGATCTGGTCGAATATCAACAAAAGTAAACTAAGGCTAATCTCGCTTAATATATGACCTACATTAATCAAACATATATAGAAATGAGCGCCTTACCTTTCTTCTGCGTAGAATGGCGTTGAGTAGAGCTCTCTAGCTCAACTGGTTCCGGAGTGATGGTGATGGAAGTGGAGGTAACTTTTGCCGCGTATTTACCTCGGCGCGTCCGAACACTCAACCGCGGCCCCGGCTACGACGCCCAGTTGCACTCGTCGCTCCACCCGCAATTATGCCAGGAAGCGATTTGATAGTGTTTTATTGGTTATTCTGTCATTTATTATAGTTATTATGTTATTTTCACTCAATAAAGTTATTTATATGAACTTATTTGTGTCTCCGTCACTTATTACTCAGTTTTATTATTATTATTATGATTATTAGTGTCACTTTCACTGGACTTTGATAATTGGTAGTGTCATTTCCCCTTTTATGTATTGTTAGGTAAGCTAATAATATATATAGTGTCACTGTCACATTCATATTGTTATGAAGGCACTTATTATTACTTGTGTTTGTCTCTTTCACTTATACTTAGTTTTATTATTATTATGATTATTAGTGTCACTTTCACTGGACTTTGATAATTGGTAGTGTCATTTCCCCTTTTATGTATTGTTAGGTAAGCTAATAATATATATAGTGTCACTGTCACTTATTCATATTGTTATGAAGGCACTTATTATTACTTGTGTGTGTCTCTTTCACTTATACTTACTTTTATTATTATTATACTGTCACTTTGACTGGCCTAGGCTTATTGAGTGTAATTTTCACTTATTTATTGTTAGAAATATATATTTTAGTGTCACTTTCACTTGTTCATATTGTTATTGAAGGCACTTATTATTACTTATGTCCTTTTCACTTATACTTAGTTATATTATTATTCTTAGCCTACATTTGAGTGTCACTTTCACTGTTGTCACTTCCACTTCAAAAGTTTGTTAGAGTGTGGAAGTCGTTGAAGCAGGTGCCAGCACACAGTCCAACTTGACACTCGAGGCATTCCCAAGTGGTTTTTGTGGGTTTGCGGGGTCTGCGAGTTGTGTGGCTGCACACATGGCACCTCTTCTGACTCCTAACATTACTACCTGGTGCTTTGAAAGGAAGGGCGCTGAGCTAGTGCTCCCTGAAGAATTCAGCACACCCCGTTCTGTCAAGGTGGCCTGGTCCTTGTATTGGCCTGCCTGGTGTACCCGCATGTTTAGCCAGGAGCTCAAGTAGCACCTGCTTGTAGAACTTCCGCAAGGACTTTTACTTCTTGGCTCCTGGAGTCCTCAGACGGTAGATGTTGTAGGCATTGAGGATCGACATATCTACCGTATGCAGGATAATCGACATATCTACCGTATGCAGGATAATCTTCTTGTACCACCTGCAAGATGTTCGCAGGCAGTTGATGAAGCCCATCTGCATGTCGGACTTGTCAACGAGGCGCATGTTGATGTTATAATCCAGGACAGCAGCTGGTTTTTGGACGGGGTTCTTGGTTGTCCGGTCCACCTTCCCTGTGGTGACCATCTGGGCCTTGTGGCATGTGGTGAGGAGGTTGACCTTGCGCTGGTCATGCCAGTGGATGGAGAGGATGGGGCCACTCTTCTTGTGGAAGATGTCAGCCATCTTCGTCTTGGTTGGGTAGCCTGGCATGCCCTTCCTTTTGCCCTTGACTGTGCCGACAGTTCCGGTCTTGCGGTCATGGAGGTACTTGGTCAGGAGAGGCGACGTGTAATAATTATCTGTGTAGAGGATGTGGTTATTATTGAATAATTGGTATTATTATCTTCTTCACTACAGCGCCACCAAAACCAATGAGAGGGTCAGTCACAACTTCTCCAGCCTTGCCGCTGTAGACTATAAAGTCCAGCACATACCCCGTCAAGCAGTCGCAGAGGACGAAGAGCTTGATGCCGAAGCGGTGTCTCTTGGACGGGATATACTGTCGGAAGTGCAGCCTACCACGGAACAGGACCAGAGACTCGTCGAGGCACATCTTCTGGAAAGGAATCAGGTATGTGGTGAACCGATCACGTATCATGTCATACAGCTTCCTGATCTTCCATAATGAGTCGAGAAGGTGGACTGCCATGTTGTTTGTCAGGTGGAGATAGGAGAGGATGTCGAAGTACCTGTCCCTGGACATGTATTTGTCAAATGATGGAGTCGTTATGATGTCGCCAGTGATCCAGTAGTCAGCCAGAACGTGCTTCCTTATGAGTCATCAGCATTGTGAGTGCCAAGAACACATAGTTCTGCCACAGTGAGAGCTCTCCATGCCACCATCTTGGCACTGGTCTTCCTCCCAAGAAAGTTGGCACAGATAGCATGGTGGTGATTTGTCTCTTTGACGAGGTATTCCACGACTTCATTGTCATAGAAGCCACAGAAAAGTTCACTGGGGGTAGCATCTGGGCCACAGGGATATGCTGGTGACACCCCAGAACCCATCTGTACCTCGTCAAAGGCAGGACAATCTGGCTCAAAATCAGCTCCATCTGTCCACACAAACAGGTCGGATGCTGATGCTCGAGGTCGTGCTGCAGCAGGCACACGCCCTTGGCCAGGCGGATGCCCTGCACGCCCACGCCCAGGACCAGGGGCAGCGGCGTCGGCAGGCTGACCACGTCCACGACCTCGCCCTCTCCCTCGATTTGTCGGCACATCCTCTTCCTCTTCCTGTTCCTGTTCCTCTTCCTCCTCAGGTGACGTCAGGTCATCTGGGGCAATGTTGGGGTCGTCAGCATCCTCCTCAGGAGACAATTCTGGTGACGAAGTGACCGGGCGTCGGCGGTGTGGGGCGCGGGAGGCTGCGGGAGCTTCAAGAATGGGAGCCGAGGCCTCGGGAGTTGGGCTCCTTTTGCGGCGAGCCGAGGGCTTTTCAGCAGGAAATAATGCTCTGCGGTGTGTTGAGGCCTGTGGCACATCACCAATACCACTTGAAGAGGCCCTTTGGTCATCCTGAACGAGAGATGAAGGCGAGGGCTGTGGGTGACCCACGTGGCGTCCCGTGTCAAAGCGTCGGGACAATGGAATGCGGGTGGTTGCTAGGCCAGGGTCGGCGTCATTATCGCTATCTTCAGCTTCCCTATGCTTTTCTGCGGCTGCCCTGCGTGCTTTTTTAGCTGCACTTTTGATCAATGATTGTTTGTAGAAATATTTGCCCACTTTCAAGGGCGTACGGGCAGGCAAAGGGGAAGGTCCTGGGGTAGGGCTAGGCCTAGGCTGACCTAGCAAAGATGGCGAGGGGATAGGCCTAGGTTCTAGCACACTGGGAAGCTCAATGGCACCTTCCTGAAACACTTCCACATCAGGATCATCACTACTGTCTCCCCCCTCAAATAAATCTACATTATCGTCGTCTCCAAGCCCACGAAATCTTCTTCACTTTCACTTATAAATTGTACCTTGTCCACCAAGCTTTCGCCACTGCTCTCTTCATCACTTTCAAAAAGTTGTCGCTGTATAGCGCTATCACTCAACAAACGCTTAACTTTCTTTTGTTGAGCTCTCTTCTCGGTTGGAACAGGCGTTGAAGTTGCGAGTGGGGTAGCACTGGGGCCCGCGGGAGGTTGCAACGAATCGGACACGTCGGAAAACATTTTTTCAGTATTACTCGCTATGGCGGCCACGTACGAACTGATAACACTAGTAGTTGAGGCTTGGTGGCGCTGCGGTCGCTCCTACCATGCCAAAATTGGCCGCGCAAATTTTGAAGCACGCTTTCAAGCACTAAGATTTTAAAATGACACCCGGGTTCCGGCCCTTTTGTTTTGGTGTCATTTTAAAAGGACACCCGGGCTGGAAGGGTTAAGACCAGACAAATAATGAGGGCTCTGAACTTTATCATTATGCTTCTTAGAACATTAAACCACATTACTAAAAAGAACTTTGCTACCATAAATATAACTTTGGTTTAGCACTTTCAATAATGATCCTTTGGTTGTCAAACTGTTCATTCTAGGTTGCTAAACTTTATATCATGAGTGTGCAGTATATAAATAGTAAACTATCACATAACAGCCACAGAAACTTTTAATGATTTATAAAAAGTCCGTAAACAAATCTTAGTAAAATATCTGTATATGGTAACAAATTTATTACTTTTATTATGCATGTTATTTATGAAAATAATATTACTTTCTTTGCATGTTAAGTGATATTTTCACTTACCATGCAAACAAAGTATGTATTTTCATAAATGGCATATGAATCTTTAATTAATTTATTTTTACCAATTTCAATACTTTAAATAGACCAGCTATTTTTAAATCTTTAAGGTATTTTGGCAGATTTTTTTCAGTCTGTGATAGACAAACCACATTTAACCTGACAAGCGCGAAATAGACCTAGGGTAGTTATTTGTGCATTTCTAGCCTTGGATTCTGACAGAATTAGTTATATTTACAATATACAGTAGAGCATTATTTGTTTTCGGTATGCTTTTATTTTACATATATGATGTATATATGAACCTTCAAGAGTGCTAAAATAAGTGGGAAAAGCATTTGGGTGGTGAAAAACGAAGATATTGGCCACCCGGTCATAATCTCAGGCGAGAGAGAGCCACAGGCAACCCTCCTCTCTCGCTGTCTGTGAGGTAACCGAGACGAGCGGGGCGGTGTGGGCCGGTGTCTGGGTGTTACATAACGATCTTTTCTGCAACCCACTTATGCTACATTATCGCGGGAGAGAAAAATAACCGATAAATGATGATAATAAGAGGAAAAATAGGTGATAATTGAGGAGGGGAGGGAGGGGGGAATAAGGTGGGAAAGGAGGGGAGGGGGGTGGGTGAGATTTACATGGATGAGTACTGGAGGGGAATTATCTCATCTAGAGACAAATTCCTTTGTTTTGATAGGCCCTTTTTTTTTTGGGAAGTCTTTTTTTATGGTCTTGCTTCCGTGAGGCCTATCGCGTTCCCTATAGGAAGCCTTCCGTGAGACCTATCGCGCTTGCCGGGTTAAATATGCAAACCCAAGATATAAAGTTTTAAACCTACATAAATGCAGCCAAACCATTGCTTACATGATACAGTACAGTACACTCTTAAGCAAAAATAAGTACACCAATGGAATCATGAACTTTTAACCCTCTCATAAAAGAATAAGTCATGCTGGCTAAGGAGAAATTGTATGCACTTCAGGAAAACCTCTAGGAATAATAAAGTATAAAACTCCATTAGACCCACATCCTTCCAAAGCTTAATAAAATCATCCAATAGCCAGAATTAAGAAGTCATGCTGGCTAAGAGAAATTATATGCACTTAAGGAATAATTAAGAGCATAAATGCCAAAATAATTCCAAAGCAACATAAAATAATCAAATATCCAGAATTAACTTACTCATATTTATCAAGGGGCTGATAATAACTTTCAGTAAATATATAAAGGCCAAAATTCTAAACCAATTCAAATATGATGCACTTTGGGAATATTGGCTAGCATTCAATTATATTCACCTTAGGAAGTACCAGATCAATCTCAAGGGTTAATAAATTACTATTACCCCTCTCATTGCTCAACAGTCTTCCTAAGCTGCATATATAAGTCAGGTAACCAAAATTAACTTAGTGATTCATATTCATCAATGAGTTAACTAAAAAGGCTAAAATAAATCAACTGAATTACCACGCCTATTTCCTGGTCAACTCTTCCAGTCATAGAACTCTCACATAAAGTGATTACCCATTATTAATCTTAGTGGCAAAGATATCTGGCTTAATTATAATAGAAGTCTTTTATAATTCCCCAATATTATTTACCATTAACATCAATAAACAGTAATCAAGCATGGGATTTTCATAATTTGGGAAGAGTCACCCAGGGAATAAGATAGGAAACTTTCAGCCCATTTCTTCTAGCCTTGTAGAGTTTCAAGAAGGTTAGCCTATCATATATTAAAATACAGAACCAGATTTGTAAGCAGTCTATTTTCTTTGAAATATCAATATAAATACCATCACAAAAATCAAGAGACATTAATATATATCAAAATGCACAAGTACATTTCCATAAATATTTAATCTCAGTTAGATTTCAGTGGGCATTTTCTATTAATATAACTCATTACAACACTGCATACAAAGCTTATGCTGTACCCCTAAATTACTTTTTCTCCAATAAGTTCAATATATTCCATAGCATGTACTTATTTATGGCTAAAGAGTATCTCAACGGAATACATTTTAGAATGTGCAAACTTTTAGTGATGTCAAGTAGACAGTCCTTGACAAAATCTACTAAAGTATATAGAGTAAAATCATTTCTACTTCATATATTTTCATTTTTGTATATATATTAAAGATTATTTTAAGTATAGATTTGTTTAAGTCCCCGATCATCAGGATACCCACCCTACCCCAGCTCTTGAGCAAGGAGTGTATGGTGGTAAAAACTGCATCATTTTGAAAGCATATAATTTTCCTCTTAAATATACCATGACTTATATTTTCAGAGGGAATTACATTGCCTTCATAAATCAATACTTAATTAGTCATCAAACACATACAAAATAATGCACATTCTAAAACATCATTCCATTAAAGATTTCATTACTGTATTATGCAGTTGTAGAAAAATATGCAGAACTTCTATATCCAGTATTAATAAAGACAACTTTGAGTCGACAATAGAAAAATGAAAACTTAAATATTGCAAAATTTCTAGTTATTTTATTTTTATTTTTTTAGAAAAATTGCGATTGGGCCTGAGTATATAGATCGAATTTTTCCTGCGGTCACAAGTTGGCCAACCCCACCTATGGGGTATGAGCCGGAGTGTATACAAATTCCCAAATTAATTACTTTAATTGCAAAGTATTTTGACAAACACGAAGATTTAATTAAATTTTAATTTCCATTTGGACTGTCTCAAGTCTGCCAACCCCAGCTATGGGGTATGTGCCTGAGTATATACATAAATACCCAATTTCATTACTTTAAATTTTCAGTCTTTGGACAAACACTCAAATATTTCAAAAATGATATTTATTTAAATGTTAAACTCCCTGTGCGGGCTCAGTCTCAAGTCGGCAAACCCAAACTATGGGGTGTATACATTTAATTACTTTAATTTCCAAGTCTATGTTGCAAGAAATATTTTGTTATGAATTTCTTTCTATTGAAGTCTCAAGTTGTCAATATTAAAACTCAAATCAGAATAATTATGAATCATCTACAACTGCATCTCAAAAAGTAAACTTTAATTATCTATACAAACAGAACTTGCACCTTAAACTTTCAGTATACAATTACTTCCTTTATTCTGGCTAATAGATTATTTATTCAGCTTAAGTAGGGCCTATGAGAGTCAGAAGCTTGATCTAGTCATTGCCCTTTACTCTCTCAAACGTCCCTCTTAAACTGCTCAAATTTGTTAAAAAGCCAGAATATGGAAAAATATATTGCATTCCAAAAGGATTAATACACCATGGGTTAATGACATTTTTAGCTCCATGTTAAACAGACAAATAAATACATAAATATAACAAATAAGCCCTTTACAAATGTAGTAATCATTGTATAAAACTATGTATGAACTAAACCTATACCAATCCTACTAATCATTCAATAAAACTATGAACTAACTAAAAGCCTATTAATTATACCTAATGTAGTAGTAATTCTATAAAACTATGAACTAAAATCCTATTATACCTATAACTAAAATCTAACTTTCATACTGTACTAGACCAAGGTATCACTATCTCTATCAGTCTTCCCTAGTACCATAAAAGATAATCCTTATTACCATATATAGGTACAGTACTGTATTAATAACTACTCTTCTCATAAGCTATAACCAAGTTTCAGCCATAAGCAAAAATAACAAATGTAACCTTCAGATTCAAAGTATTTTAAAGATATATACCGTAAAATTTATAACTTTTTCAATCCTCCTTCCTAAATACAGCTATATATCCCATATATGTACAGTATTCCCAGTGACCAATTAGAGTTTACAGAAATCTACAATAATCTGACCACAAATTTACTTTAAGATAACTGGTACTGTACTTGAGAGTAATAGAAGCTAATATTTCTAGCATTTGGGAAGTCAGCCAGGGTATCTTATTTTATAGGCAAATTCCTCAGAGCATCAGTCATATTTTCAGCCCAAATTATATAGATTACACTAGCCTTACACTTCACTGGACTTTATATAAATGACCAACAGTTACTTTCTTCAGACTAACATTTGTTATTGAATTCTTAGCCTTCCAGCCTATTAAACTACTTTCCAAATTTATAGAGACCATTAATCCACTTTACTCAGCTTAGGAAGGATCTAAAGTTATAAATGGACAATTAAGGTTTGCTTCCATTCCTAATGTATTTTTTAATTACTTCAGGTAATTTACTCATTACACCACTAAGTAAATCTTTTACTTATACATTTAATTTATAATTTAAGTTTTATACCAACACTTCACTTAGGGATACTGCATTTGCGTCTTATTATTATAGTATCAGTTATTATTAGTTATTCAGTAAAATTGAGTTTCACTTACGCCAAAATTGCTCTTGCTTTATACTATTTCAAACTTTATTGCTAATTGCTATTTTGACAAGTACTTGGTCTTTACATAATAATTTGGGTTTTGGTTTCTTTTCCAAGTTTTACTTTCAAATTTCTAACTAAGCTGCCAGACTAATTAAAAAAACATTAAAGACTACAGTATATAGAACCAATCATTATCACATCTTTTACCAAACTTATTCCTAGCATATTTTACTATTTAGAACTAGTCACTACTACAACTAGGTACTTCTATGTTCAGCCTAACCCTATCCATTGAACAAAACAGCATACCAAAATGTATAATGGGCTTAGATGGTATATATACAATTCACATCTCATACTTTTCTTTATTTACAAATGGAGCAAACAAATTTAAAAACTTACAATAGTGCATTAAAATCAGCGTCTGTAAAATAAATTAGGTTAAAGCTTGGATACTGCACAAAATTCCTTTCCTTAACTTAGGAGAGTTAACGAAAGCAACTAATCAGTAACCAAAGCTCTCACATTCACTTTTACCTTGCCAAGTTCGATTTGTATAAATTTACTCCATTAGCAATGTTTACAGAACCCTTACAAACTTAAAATATTTCCAAAACACCAGGATGGAAATTCTTTTAAGTTAATAAACACCTTCAGGATTAGGAAGCGTTCAGTTTATTCACCTTAGGAAGGATCTATGGATTCATTTTTTTTCACCAACCAACTTTACTTCTAAACTCAATGAAAAATACATGGGACACTCCAAGGACTCGAACCAAGGATATTACTAAAGTAAATTTAATTAAAAATACTGTACATGTGGCACTCCAAGGACTCGAACCTAGGAGACACAGAAATTTTGCACATTTATGCATTACGCTATAAAGACCGTTAAAGAATTATGCACAAGGCTACGATATATTGGGTAGATTTGAGTTGCCAAAGACCTTCCTAAAACACAGAAATTATATAAAGATCGAATAAACTTTATGCGAATCTTAATACCGAGGGAGCCAAGACTCTCCAAACATTGCTTCCGAAGGAATATAAATTATACCAGTGGAACAATTAATACCCCGAAGCTAAGCCTACATAAACAAACTCTCGCTCTCTCCGTTCATCCCTATATCCCGGGCTCCTCGGGGGCAGGACCTGACGTTCGGAATCACTACTTATTGACAACCTTGTTGCGTACTAGCAGGAGACTGTTATGAATGACCGTACTAGTTTTCAGGCTGCAGTTGTGGGCCCGGAATATACTCAAAAAACAAATAAAATAAAAGTTCTACAGCTAAAAACATTAAATTTAAAGTTACCCTTCCTAGCATAATCCCACCCCCTATCTCCCAGAATATACTAACAAAACAATAAAAATAAAAGTAATAAATCTAATAAGTACCACCCCATTTAAATAAAAGTTATAAATCTAATAAGGAACACTCCATTCTTATCAATTACAAACTCAAATTTACTTTAATAAACTGATGAAAGCATATGGTCCTCCCGGGATTCGAACCCGGGACACCACAAATACATGTGGCACTCCAAGGACTCGAACCTAGGATAGTCACACCAAAATTATACTTTAATTTTGAAGTTAATCCACCCACCCAAAACTATTCTCCCCCGCCCGAGAGATATGCTCCGCGGTTCCAATATTCAATATGTGAACTAACTTACTGCATTCAATCCCCATTTCAGTTAGTTATGTAGAGCAGATTAACCAGACCACTGAGCTCCATACGGAACTCTCATAGGTCTCGCCCCATTTCAGGGTAGCAGTACTGTACAAGGGGCAGATCCCTTCTAGCACTCCTCTATTCACATTCTGTATTAGTAGATAGGTTACAGGATTCAATTTTTGGCAAGATTCGGATATCATCTAAAATAACTTTAATTTTACTTTCATCACAGCTACCCTTACAGTTTTATTAAGCTTAGGAAACATCAGTACGAATCAAATACGCTTTGATGCCATAGACCCTTCATAAACTGAATAAAATTGAAGGAATACTACAATAAAGCAGGAATTACAGTCTGGATTTAAATTTAGTGAACACTTCTATAAATTTCTGATAACCATTCACTGAAGTCCCCGATCATTAGGGCACCCACCCTAACCCAGCTATAAGTCAGCAGGGAGTACATGGTGGTCAAAACTGCATCAAATATAATACTTAGCCATTTTGATTAGTGGTCTTGTCTTTTTACTGCGTTCCTTAAGTTGTTGTTTTTTTTTGCAAGTTTTACATTATAATTTAAGTTAAAACGATAGTTCAACTTTCTTACATTTGCCCTATTTGTGTGGCATTTTTATAACTTTTGATGTAATTTAGAAGAAATCGGCCTTTGGCCGAGCCATTTTTCTACCGAAAAAGGCACCAATTTATTTTGAGTGTCTTTAGTATTTATTTAAACCTTTGAGGTCAAAGGAATTTTTTATTAATTTATATTTTTTCACCAAAACTTTACTTCTAAACTCAATGAAATTAACAAATGCAGGAGACTCTCCAAGGACTCTAACCTAGGATACTCACACCAATATTCCGCACATTTATGCATAATGCTATCAAGACAATTAACATGAAAGGTCATAGTTTAAGTATTACGCTATCAAATCGTGCCAAAATATTACAATCCTTCGTAACCGTACCTATTCTTCCATCACTATCACACCGTTAATAAAGTATCCTAATTGTCCACTAGTATAATTTTTTAAAGTTTAGCCTGTAAGCATATCATTTGGCTACATTCATGTTTATAGAGGATATATCACGTTAGGCTGGATTTAGAGGTTGTAATAGAAATGGGGGAGGGGGGATTCAGGGCGATACAGGACAGACCGTCACTTTCAACGTCAATACTAATATTCGCCGCGCTCCCTTCAAGGTCCAGTACTAACGGCTCATACTTTCTAGAACATTTTACTGATGAATAGGCCCAGAATATACTAAAAATAAATTACAGTACGCTACGTCAATACTCCTATCCGCCGCGCTCCCTACAAGGTCTGGTACTAACGGCGGATACTTTCTCGAACATGTACAGACAGTCTTTATAGGCACCAGCATATACTAAATTATTATAGTATGGAAAATTTTCTATCAAAATATGTACGAAGGGTACTTTTTAAGCTTGATTGAAGTCTAGAGCAAACTAGATTTTGTCTATAGATTTTTTTTTTTTTTTTGGTAAAGTTGGATTGAAAGTCTACAGAGCAAACCAAGACATTTTTTTAGCAAACTGCCATTCTATCTATCGATTTTTTTTTTTTTTTTTTTTAAGTTGGATTGAAAGTCTAAAGAGCAAACAAAGACATTTTTCTATCGAAAAATGCACAAAGAGTGCTTCATTTTAAGCTTGATTGAGGTCTAGAGAGCAAACAAAATAATACAAAATAAATAAGCAATTAAATACGCCTCTCTATAGATAATGTTTCTTATATTTTATTATAAGCCCTGGGAGTCTTTTTCTAGACTCACTGGTCTGGTTAAACAAACTTAATTCATTTTAGCAAGCGTTTTCTCCACATCAATTTTGAAGTTATTTTGACTTTATATTGACTGTCAAAGGTTAGGTTCGTTTAGTTTGCAAGTTTTACATTTTAATAAGCAAATAAATAAGCCGTTCTATAGATATTAATAATAAATACAATGGGAAAGGTGACCGAGTATATAGATACTATATAGATAAAGATTAAGTACTGTGGGACCAGTTATTACTTTTAACCGTTCATTTGCTAATGCGATGGCGAAGATTTAGGGAACCGATTGTAAAAAAAATATATTCTAATTCAGTGCATGCTCATTTTATTTAATTATTTTATAGCTTTGTAGTTTTAAAGGTGGGGGCTCATGGGTTGAGATAAACATGGAATGATAATCGCCAAGCTGTACATAATTATCTTGCAAAATGCAATGGCACTGAAATGATTATTAAAACAATGGTAGAAAGGATTTTGTGGATCGTCTATACCGGGCCAGTGACGTCACAAGAGTGTAAGTCCACCATCCAGTCTAGGATAAGGATACTGGTGTGACGTCACTATGACGTCACAGGCCCGGTATAGACGATCCGCAAATCCTTTATATCATTGTTAATAATTATTTCAGTGACCTTGCATTTTACAAGATAATTATATGCAGGTTGGCGATTATTTTTCCATGTTTACCTCAACCCATGAGCCCCCACCTTTAAGTTTAATTTCCGATAAATTTTAATGAGTTTTACCACGTACAGTATATAAGGTGGAGTTTCTATTATTTTAAATTTTAAACTTATATTAACCCTCTCCGACAGGACGCGATTTTGAGCCTATTAGGGATACTTTAAAGCCTTTGTTACCATCAGGGGTATTTAGAAACCTTTAGTTTAGTTACTTCAACCTCTGCAGTTGTCTTTGAGTTAGCTGTGGGCAGAAAACTAATTTTGGAGAGGTAAATTATAACGGTGAGAGAACTCCATTTCTTATTGCTAATCTGGCAACCTCTGCATCATACGAGTCTGAAGGGGTTAATTTGAACAGTAACTTTTAGTTACTTTTAAAGTTTTATATATACCGGTACAATTTATTGCTAATGCAATACCGAAGATTTAAAAGGAACTGTAATTCAGTCTAGTAATTTTATTTCACATAGAAGTTTGTGGTTTTCAAAGTTTAAATTCCGATCATTTTACATTAATTTTGACACATTTTTGTTAGTGCGCTTCGATAATTTTAAATGTTAAAGTTACTTTTATTAATATGAACAGTACTTAGTTTCAAAGTTTCCATGCTTAAAAAGTTTGCTGGATTGCCCACTTTAGATAGATTAATTATATAGTCGCTTTTACTTTGCCAGAAACTAGTCTAATTCTATACAAAACTATCCAGCAATTTTAATATTACTTCAGTGCACATTTACTCTTAATTTCATAGATATATTTATACTTTTCATTTTCCTATTTTTATTTAGCGTTATTCCTATAGCGATTTCTATTACTCATTTTGACTTTAATTTGAATTTGTCCCAGTTTTACTTTCATTATTTTTAAAGTTTTAAAATGAATTATCTATATATTTATCTAGACAGTATTATTACTTAGTTTATTAAGGGAGAGCGGATCATTCTTAACCAACATTGTCAGACTAATTTCAACAAGGGCCGTTAATTTACAACCAACAAATCCAGCATAACACTAATATATCCTATCTAAAACACCAACCTTAGCGACAGAAGCGATGTGTAGTGCAGAGTTTTAGAAGATTGTAGCTTGAAGCAAGACGATTGGAGAGAGTAGAGACGTTTATCTTCGGACGTTGATTTGGCGAAGGTTCTTATCTTGAGACGATGAGCTGGAGATAATCTTGAGACGTTGGGAAGGTCTTGGTCGGCTGTACGATCCTTGTGCTGTGAAGCGTAGACAAATAGGTTAGTGGATTCCATGGTTTACAGATGTGTATACAGTATACTGTACATGCATAAAATTTTAAGACCGAATGCTCCACACATAGTGCAGTTTCAGTCTCTTGTCCTAATTGCGGCGTTCCCTGTTAGTTTGTTTATTATGTGGACTCGCCTCTTCATGAATCGCTCCATTACTATACCAAAATGTGGAGATAGGGCAGAGTATAGATATAGATAGATGCACTTAACCCATTTTTACAGTTTGCCCCATTGCCAATATTATAATCCATTGTGCAGCTTTAGGCAGCTTTAATGGCGCCCAATAGAACCATTTAGGACATTAACAAATTTACAAACTTAATTGCTAGAAATCTTAGTGTATTTTTAAGCATCAAGGTCTAGGGAGCAAACAAAATATACTGTATCTCTTCTTACCGGTGACATACTTTTAATATTCTGGCAATGATTAGGCAATATTTTTCAGCTTAGGAAGGACCTCTAGCAATAATAAGGCTTGAAACCATCTCAACCAACACTTAAATACCCCAGATCCTTGTTAAGCTGTATGATTTAGTCTAAATATAGCTAGAAAAAAGTAGAACTCACGTCGCTGGTACTAAATGTGTTAAAGTAGACAACACATTAACCCTCTCCGACATATGACGCGATTTGGAGCCGATTAGGGATACTTCAAAGACTTTCTTACCATCAGGGGTATTTAGAAAACTTTAGTTTAGTTACTTCAACCTCTGCAGTTGTCTTTGAGTTTGCTGTGGGCAGAAAAATAATTTTAGAGGTAATTATAAGAGTGAGAGAACTATTTCTTATTGCTAATCTGGCAACCTCTGCGTCATATGAGTCTGAAGGGGTTAAAACTAGTATTAAGCCAAATATACTGGACCTAAGAGAGTTCCGTATGGAGCTCCGTGGTCTGGTTAATCTGCTCCACTTAACTAAGCCTAATATTAATCAAACTTATATTTCACACTTTAATTTGCACATTCTTTTTACGGTGTTCATATAACTTTTGGTTTGTTTATTTTGCAAGTTTTACATCATAACTTCCTATTTTACATTAAACAATGCAACTCCATTTACAATAAAGCATGTACAGTTGCCCACATAACTGCTGGTATTCACTGCTCAATAGGTGGCGTTCTGAGAGGGAGGGTCTGAGTCTGGAGGGTGAGACGGTGAAGCACTTGAGCGAAGCAACCGGCCGCTTCAGAGATGGAGCTGCTTCGAGCCATGATGGATGCTTCACATGTCTCACTCCCCAGACTGGAACAAGACCTCACGGGCTTCACCGTGTTGAGCGGTGGAATGTACAGGCTCTCAGCCTATGCCCGAGAGGGAGTAGTTTGAATATAGAAAAAAAAAAGTTATCTTAAACAGGGAAATTGAACGTGCACATTAAGAGTTCTTATGTAATACTTAACTCAGACAATTACTAAACTCATAATTAAAAGGTACAAACATTTATGCATACCAATATTATTTCATAAAAATTTAAACAAGGAACAACTTAACTGGGCAACTGTACAACCGCTAAACTAAAAAACAAAAATACTAACCGAAGATTACTCTTGTAGAGTAGTAGTAGATTAGTCCTGTCGAGTAGTCTTTAAGATAATCGTTGATTCAAGGTACGATCTTCCCAGCCGGTCTTCTTGCGCTGTAATACAAGTAGAAAAATTATTAACTTTTATTACTGGAACAACTTCCTATTTATTGGAAGATAGGAGTTTATTAGCTTGGCCAGACTATAAATGTCAATATGGTTGATTTGGCCGATTGGATTGCATTTTGGAGTTTTAACCGAAACCTTGCATTAGCACCAAATATCAATCTGTTTTAAATACACTTCAAAGCTATAAGGGACTCGAGTGCAAACTAGTTTGCACTAGTCACTTATAGCTTTGAATAACCTCTTCTACATAACAGACTGGTGATGGGCTGGTCTATCAGAGTGAGAACCGAGCAATCTCTGCCATACCCATAGCTTACTCCGACTGTTCCTTTTACTTTTATATTTTCTAGATCTCAAGTGACTGCGTCTTTTCCGTGGATTGACCTCCCAGTCTACCTAGATTGGAAGCCAAAGCGTCAAATTTTTTCCTTTGCCCCTCAACTTTCTCTTCATAATTGCTGAGGGGCACAGGGCCCTGGGTGGGGCTTTGGTTTCCTGGGCGTTTCCGCACCCTCCTCAGCTCCCCGCCATGGAGTGGCTTCGGTCACCCGGGATTTATTGTGGTCGGCTGTGGGGGCGCACGGTTATGGCCTTGACCTGCTCAGGGCCTTGGGGCTCTTCGGCCAGGCAGCTTGGGGAACAACAACAACAACATACCAGATTACAGTTTTGTCCACTTCTGTACCAATGATATCTTTTTATATTTGTTCAGCTACATTTAAATTTTCTGAAGCTTGGTAGGGATATATGGCAGGAAAAGAGATCAATTGACAAGTAAAGCCTTTCATTGCTAGACAACCTTCCTAATCAGAGTAAAATCTAATATACACCAGTATTTTAACATTGCGGTACAGAGTTAATGGGAGTACTGTACAGTAATCATCTGCACACATACCTTATTATTCTTTATGTTAAATGTCCCGTTTGCTTGGAGAGTTGCGGAGTCTCCAGATTAGTGCACAGGCGTCACCGGAGTTCTCCTCTTTGTGTTGATTGAAGGGGTGTTTGGGGCGGACCAATAAACCCTGCCACAGACCACCAAGGGGAGGGAATCCCAGGCGGCCGAGCTGACCAAGAATATCTTCACGTGGTCGAGAACAATCACTGAGGTTGGAGTCCAGGCCAGTCACCGCAACAGGATGGAGAGGGTCAAGAAAAAACAGTGTGTTAAACTAATCATTTGGTTTGAAGACTGGAATGTATAGGATTAGACATTCATATCACAAACCCACCAATAAACTTCCAATTAAACCTAATTATTTAAATAAATTAAACTAATTACCATGAAAGGCCATTTTATCCCTTATGAAGATAATTCAAATTATATATCCCATTATCTTTCCATATGCAACAAGACATTTATACTTGCCTTTCACTGTAGATCCGTGACACCACCACCGCCAGGGATCTGCGTCCACCACACACCACCATCAGCATGGCTCTGCGTCCACCACACATCATCAACACCAGGGATCTGCGTCCATCACATCACCGTCCGCCACCACCAGCAGGGCTCAGAGTCTGCCACACACCACCAGGGCTCTCCGTCCACCACATCTCGAGGCCTAACGTCTCGCCACACCGCCTCTCAGGTCTCCCTCAGCACCACACATCACTCAACTTAGACAGCCCACATCAAACCTGATAATCAAGTTAATGTCAAATAACCTCATAATCAAAGTTCCACTGGACTTAGAAAAATTTCAGTCATTTGGACTTGGGAGAAATTTCCCAAGTCCCAGACTGGTCTTGACCAGTCTGGGACTTGAGAAATTTCTCGTAAGTCCAAACCCCCAGAATTTTGCTAAGTCCAGCCTCAGGCTGGACTTAGTAAAATTATGGAGATTTAACCCCTCCACCCCGGAAGGGCTCTTGAACGCCCATAACAACCTCGGCCCGCGCAACCCGGAAGGGCTCTTGAACGCCCATTGCTTGCGTGCGTGCTTTTGAATGCCGCGCGTACATTTTTGGTATCGTGGGACGGTAGGTGGCGCCACCAGGCGTAAACGACGCCACAGCAACAGTATCTACCCCGACGCCATCATGGACAGTACGCCAAATAGTGATTCCGCTGTGTCCGATACCGTGCTTCCTAAGACGCCCTTGCTAGTTCGTCGCGCCTTACCCCGACGCCATTGCCTAAATGTGTTATCTCCCGGAGGTATTGAGACGACATAGAGACTTTATGAGCGTGCTGATGCCAAGTATATTGTTGATGATGAAGTCAGTGACGACTCCAGTAATTATAAGTCGAGTGATTATGGCCATGAGAGTGACAAAGAAGAGCAATTCCTGGGATTTGCGAGAGAACATGACAGTGATGAGAGTGATGTACCAGTTGTTGAGGAAGCTGGTTCACCTAAAGACAGTGAACTTGAGTGAGTGGGAGAGTTCAAGGTCACTCACCAAATTTCGCATAAGTGACACGACACCAAGCCCTTCCCCAGGTAAATCGCCTTTCAAGCTACACTTATATAAGCAGAAAATACTTGAGAAGGCGGCCGCGGCAGCTAGGGAACAAGCAAAAATACTTGGTGAGGATGAGGCTGTGAGTGAGGGTGAGCGTGGTGACCCTTCTCGCCCGCCATTGTCTCCCTTATCTACCCACGCCACCCAAGATGACCCGGATGCCCCGCATTCTTCCCCACCACTGCCAAGGGTTGAGGACCCCCCACTTTCGGCCTATTTGCCTCCTAGGTCCCCCGACAGGAGACATACTGCTGCCGAAAAGGGGAAAGGCAGGAAATATACCAAAAAAAATTAAGAAAAGTAAGAGAGTTTTGTTCGCGGCTCCCGCGGCGTCCACCCCTGCCGGCCCCAGCCATACGCCCCCGCAACTTTCCCCACCTCTCCCGCCTTCAACATGTCTTCCTGAAGAAGTCTTTGAGGTCGCATCACCAATACCTGGGCCTAGTGACAGTGAAGCATTGCTTTCGGTCACTCGTCGCAGGCCAAGGAGCCCAGGACCTCGGGGGGACACAGCCTCACCTGCCACTCCTTCCCCACCCGCACGCCGCCCACGCATCACTGGTTCCCCGCCAGATTATGTGGGGGCCACTGATGATGAAGGGCACCTCTCTGAAGACTCTGGCCATGATTACATAGGTCCACCATCAGGGCAAGATGACCACTCTGACGAGGACTATATGGACATAGACGACCCTCGACCCATCCGCTTGGCCCGGCGTCGTGCTGGCCGACGCCCTCGCCGCCCTAGGGCGCGGGCCTCCCGAGTTGGCCGTGGGCGTGCTGGAGCTCCTCGTCAGCGTAGACAAGACCCATTCTAAGTTTTTCAGTGGCAAGACGTAGTTGATGGGGATGGATACAACCCTGATGTGCCAGCTTTTGATGAAGTCATGGAGGGTTCAGGCATTACCCCCAATTTTCCTGCAGGCCCCAATGCTCCACCACACAAACTATTTGAGGCCTTCTTTGATGAGGAGGTGCTAGGCTATGTTGTCAAAGAGACAAATAAGCAGCACCAATACCAGGTCCACTTTTTGGGCAAGGTGACCAAGGGCCACATGAGGCAGTGGACCCCAGTGACTCATAAAGAGTTCATGGTGTTCCTGGCACTCACCATGCTAATGCCTCATGTCAAGAAGCATAGGTTGCCTGACTATTGGATCACCAATGATCTCATATCCACCCCTGCCTTCGGGAAATATATGTCTCGCGACCGGTACCTTGATATCCTCGCAGCGCTCCATCTTGTCACCAACCTTGACGTCCACCTCCCAGACAAGCTGTGGAAGATTAGGACGTTGTACGAGATGATGCGAGAACGCTTCACCTCCTACTTCAAGCCCTTCCACAAGGTCGTCATTGACTAGTCTCTTGTGCTGTTCCGGGGAAAACTCAGCTTCCGGCAGTACATCCCCTCAAAAAGACATCGCTTTGGCATAAAATTCTTTGTGCTGTGCGACTGCCAAACTGGCTATGTCCTGGACTTCCTGGTCTACAGCGGGAAGGAAGGGGACTTGCTTGTGGACCCCCTCATTGGCTTTGGCGGAGCAAGCCATGATGGACCGCTACTTTCATAAGAATCACGTCCCCCACTCTCTCACAGTACCTGCACGAGTGCAAGACGGGGACTGTAGGCACAGTACGAGGGAAAAGGAAGGGCATGCCACCTTTCCCTCCAAAGACCAAAAAAGGTGATGTGTTCAAGAAGAAGTCGGGGCCCATTCTGGCTATCCACTGGCACGACCAGCAGAAGGTCAACCTCCTGACCACCATCCACAAGGGGGAAATGGTGGAGACTGGCAAGGTGGATCGCCGCACCCAGGCCAGGGTGACCAAGCCCGATGCTGTCCTGGACTACAACATCAACATGAGGCTGGTGGACAAGTCCGACATGCAGATAGGCTTCATGGACTGCCTGCGTACCTAGTGCAGATGGTACAAAAAGTTCTTTCTGCATATGGTGGACATGTCAGTTCTGAATGCCTACAATATATACAAGCTTCGGAATGTGAACACACCCATGAAGTTCAATAGCCTGCGGAGGTTCCAAAAGCAGGTGTTGACCGAGCTCCTGGAGAAGTATGCTACGCCACAGAGGGCAGTGGCACATCCTGGGCCCGCCGTTATTGACCGCTTGCAGTGTGCTCAATACTTGATAAGGCACAGGCTTGGTTCCCTGCCTCAGAATGAATCAGGAAGAACGCAGCAGAAGCGGTGCCATGTCTGCTACAACAGCAGGGTGAGGCCGAGGCCAGGTAAAAAGTCAACCATGGAGTGTGTGGAGTGCAAGGTGGCACTCTGTGCTTTAGAGTGCTTCTTTGATTACCACTCCAAGCTGGAGTTCTAATAATCATACTGAAATTGCCAAATAAAATGACAATATGTACACTATAATTATATATAGGCAAAAAGTGGAAGAAAACCAATTTATTGTAATAGAAAAGTCATGTATTATGAGAAAATTGATACAAATACAATTACACCATAATAATATGTGAAAGTGACATATGTATATACCAAGTGACATTCATATGATTAGAACCTATAGAAATATATAAATCAGTGAAAAAAGACAATAAATTTTATATAAAACGTTTACAAATCATATAACTGAGTGAAAGTGACACAAGACCTAATATTTGATGGCCAAAGTATAATAAACACCTGTGATAACGAATAATCAGTGCCTAATACAACAATAACCTACCTCAATTACTAATAAAATGTACGGTATCTAGTGAAAATTAGCAATATCAGTGACAGTGATACCCTAATAAACGTACTTTATATAATTGGCCTCAAAATAACTATAAAAATATCAAATAAACATCACATTCTCAATATCAAACACTAAAATCGTCTAAGGGAGATAAATACTTTGGCGCGACGAGCGGCTAGGTGCGTCGTAGCCATGGCCGGGGCGGCGCGTCCGAACGCGGGAAGAATTTTCCGCCGAAAAGCACTCTTCTTCCCGCGCTCACCATTATGCAACCAGAGGGGCTAGAGACCTCTACTCAACGCCATTCGACAGAGGAAGGTTTGTGGAACATTATTCTTTTTTATTCACAACATTACATGCCATATTCATTGACTTACAGAGTTGTTAACATAGCCCAAAGATCGTCAAAACACCCGGTACCGCAGCACAGTCGCGAGCTATAGCCCCCGGGGCTGGAGGGTTAAAGTGATAAAGTCTAAGGGGTGGCCTCCAAACATTTCGGCCATTTGAGATTTTTGTGTCATTTTTGACAGGTTCTACCAGGGGGTCCAGAATTGACCAAAAAACTCTGTGCATTTCAAACCTAACATTGCCCACCAGAATGTCAGTTCAGAATGTCAATGTTCAGTAGTTTTAGCAAAACTTAGAGGGCTAACTAGCATTTTGCTGGTGCAAGGTTAAGTTTGAAATGCACTAAGGTATGCAACCAGAATAAACAGTGCCAGTTGTTGTTGTTCCCTAAGCTGCCTGGCCGAACAGCCCAGAGTCCCTGAGGAAGGCCATGGTCATGATCGGGCTTTCCCACAGAGCTCTCATTGAGTGTAGATTGTGTTGTTGGCATAAGTGGTTGTGTGAAATGCAGTCTTCTATGATGTGTTTAATGGTATGAGGTGCTGTGTTACATCCTGGGCAGGCGTCGACAACAGAGTCATCCAGTCTCTTCTGATAGCTCAGGAGAGCTGGATGGTGTCCGCATCTCAGCCTGGCCAGGTGGACTCTGTCCTCGCGAGGAAGGGAGGATTCGGAAGGATGGATTTCGGGAGGTCGTGCATGCAGCTGCGTGTTGTCTGTGAGTGAGTGGATGGATCGGTGAGAGATACGAGTATGGATGTGCTTCTGGAAGTTGGTTCGGGGTGGGCAGGGAGGGAGAGAGGACAATAACTGTGTGCCAGTTAACCCTTTCAGTAGTTTTGAGACATTTACTTTGACTAGCATTAACCCGTCCAGCCCCAGCAACGTGTCGCCTATGTATGTAACGCACAGCCCCAGCGACGCGTCTGAAGAGTCACCCTAATTGCTCCGACCGTAACCTCAGGTGTAGCCACTCGAGAGGGCTCAGATTTGTATGGGAACTGTTTACGTATCCCACGCATCCGTGCCGATGGTTGAAAACTCTCAAAGTCCACGTGCGTGCGCAATAACCTGTTTTTTTGGGGAAATTGCCTTCAATTTTTTACTGTTGTAAAATACGTTTTCGGGGCTCTGTAGGACCATTTTTTAAGCTTTTTGAGCAGTTTTTCCTTCATTCCTAACCCATTCGCTATGGTTTCTGGAATAAACCATTTTTTGAAAACGGGCCAGGTTCTGGTGAACAAAAAATAAAAAACTAGGCAGGGCTCCACGGGTTAAAAGATTTAAGAGCCAGTTAACCCTTTCAGTAGTTTTGAGACATTTACTTTGACTAGCATTAAAAGATTTAAGCCAGCAGAAAAGAGGTATTTTCTAAGCTGACTTAAAGCTTCTAATGTTAGCAAAGTAAATAGCTCAGAACTACTGAGAGGGCTAACCAGCATTTTGCTGGTGCAGTTAGGTTTGAAATGCACTAAGAATAAAGTTATGACAACCAAATACCATCAGTCAGAGAAACATTACTTCCAATCATAAAGACCACAGATAATGATTGCTCAGAACTTAGTCATTAAAAAATCTAGAACATTCAACCATCACTCAAAAAATACTTAAGCAAAGTTTCTAAGAATTTTACCTTTTTATGGTAAAACTTTTAGTTTCATTGGTTAAGCTTTTTCAGTAAGGATGATTGAAATTATCAAGATTTCATAATGACCTTGGGTTGTCAAACTGTTCATTCTGGGTTGCTAAACTTTATATATTAAGTTGCAGTATTTAAATATGGTTAACTATTACTTAACAGCCAAAGCAACATTTAATGAAGTCAGTACATTATTATTAAAGTAGATACAGTAAAATTAGTATTTGTATTATGCATATGGTACTTATGAAATCAAACTTATATAAATGTTCAGTCATTTTGTATGTTAAGTGATAATTATATAAAATTTACTTAAACATTCAAAGAACTTTCTATTTATATAATCATATTTTCATAAATGCCATATATAGCCTACAGTATGGTAACATTTAATTGTACTGTATCAACTTTCTTTAACCTCTGAAGTGCGCATGGGGGTAATTGGAAACGTCCCCCTGTGCTGACGTATTTGAGGTGTTTCCGTCACTAAAATATTCATTGTGCCATTAATAGCATTAATACTTATCCATATGCGCCTATTATGGGTTGATTATAAAGGTATTAACCTGAAACAATAAAAAGAGTGAAAACAGCGTTTGGATGGTCAAAATCGGAGATATAGCCCGCGAGTTGTATAATGTATGGGTGAGGCAATCTGCTTTCCCGCCAATTTCCCCCAAGGCCACTGAGACACAGTCGATCGATACTCTCTCTCTCTCTCTCTCTCTTGCACTCGCTTGCCATCAGTGATGACAACACCCTGCTTGCAACTCGCTAATGTTAGCATGAAAATATACCTCAGAATAAGGGAATAACAGGGAAAATAGGTGATAACTGAAGGAGAGGAGGAAAGTGGGGAAGGAGGGGAGGTAGAGGACTGAGATTTTGCATGGCCCAGGGGCCAACAAATTTTTTTTTTTTTTTTTTTTTCGATGTCAAAAGTTTATTATTTTTTTCACTCACTCATAAGAGTCTCCCCGCAGTGCGCCGGGGGAACTCTTAGGAGTCTCCCCGCAGCTCCCGGGTTAATAAAGTATCTGGATATTTTGTTTAAGGTAATTTGCCTGACTTCAGTGATACACATTTAAATATGCAAACCAAAGATATAGTTTTAAACCTACATAAATCCAGTTAAACCATAGCTTACAAAATACAGTACTCTTTACCCAAAATAATAAGTACATTGGAATCTCTGAACCTTTAACCCTCTCAGAAAAGGATAAGTCATGCTGGCTAAGAGACATCTATGAAACTCAAAAACATTCTAGGAATAATAAGAGTATCAAAACTCAATTATGCCAAGATCATTCCAAAGAAACATAAAATACTCAAATACCCAGAATAAACTTATCTTATTCATCAAGGGGCTCTCTTTCAATAACTAGAATATTCAATATATAAAGGCCAAATATGATGCACTTGCGGGATATTGCCTAACATTCCAATTACATTCAGCTTAGGAAGGATCAGGCCAATCTCAAGGAGTAATTCATTACTATTACCCCTTTCATTGCTCAACATTCTTCCTAAGCTGCATATAATTGTCAGTTAGCCAGAAATATTCTTTAAATGCATCACATTACACAATGGGTTAACTAAAAAGGCTAAAGTAAACAAACTATTACCACACCTATTTCCTAGTCAATTCTTCCAGTTATAAAAATTCTGATCAAATGGTTACCAATTATTGACAAAGCTTAATGGCAAAGATATCTGGCTGAATCATAAGGAATAGACTAGTCTACTCTTAATAATGCCCAAACAATCTTTACCATTAAACTCACTCAAAAATATAGTAATCAAGCCAGAGATTTCAATAATTTGGACAGTCAGCCAGGGAATAGGAAAGTTGCAGCCCATTTCTTCTAGCCTTTTAGAGTTTCAAGAAGTTTGGCCTATTAATATAATACAATACAGCACCAGATTTGTAAGCAGTCCATATTCTTTGTAATATCAATACCCAGACAAATAAAGGGACATTAATATATTTATCAAAATGCACAATGCTTAAAAGTAAATTTCCATAAACTATTTAAAACTTTTTTTAGCGGGTGGGGAGGTATATTTGACCGTACAGCCCAGCGGGGGCTTTCATCATAAATGTTTCCGTGCTCTTTTTCATGCATAAACAAGACCCGGAGCGTAATACAAGTATGTATCCCTGAAAGGGCATAAATTAAGCTTTCCAAAGACACCCGAACCATCCTTCCAAGATCACTGGTTGTCTTGCAACAATCGTGCAACCGAAGGGCTAAAACGGTAAAATACGGTAATTTTCTTACATTATTAACTCCTTCAGCCATATTATGTTCCAGTAAGTCCAAGGAGGTGGGAGCCCCAGGATCATTGCCACTGCCTCGCACTACACTCACAACAACACTGCGGCCGTTAGAATTATCGCAGGAGGCTGAGGTTGCCACCAACGGTTTTATTGTATGGTAACTTATCGGACTTACTGAGCTCATATGACGCAAAATCGAGTCATAAACTTATTGGAGAGGTATAGAGATAAGTCCATATGACACGATCGCGTCATATGAGTTTTTGGTTATAAGTTTCATATGACGCGATAGTCATATACTGTATGTCGCAAGGAGTTGAGTGAGAGGGTGGAGGAGGGTGCAGTACATCTCAGTAGCTCCACGGCCACCGTGGCGAGCGGTCAGGAGGTACCGTATTTTTCGGCTTATAGGACGCACCCTAAATTATACAAGTAGAATTTGGAAAAAAGTATTAAGCCATAAAACCAACCTCGTAATTATGAAGAGGCACTTGCAATTTGTTTACATTTTGCCGTCCCTGTTCAGTCAAACAAGACGGTGCAGCGTCTGTTTTGGTACACAATACTGTAACATACTATTTTGGATACTACCAAAGTATTCATAGTTAGTAATATTTTATGGGATAAATATAAAACAATGTCAAAGTGAGTTTTATTTATTACAATAATACCAAATAACACCATAATATATTATGTGGATGCAAATTTGTAGCCTACGAAATAGAAAAAAAACAAAAAGGGACTATATTATTACTGTACCGAAAGTTCAGTGTACCGGACCGTTGTACCGTAGTGTCAGGCCAAAACGTAAACATGCAAATGGCTCATAATGCCAAACAATAAGCATTATATTAATTATTGGGCAATTATATTAGCATTGTGTACCATATTGTTTAGTTTAAATGCTACATCTGAGGGGGTGTAGACTCTATACCTGATTTCGGAGCTTTTGGGGTTGGAAAAATGCCAACCTTTGTTTTGTAAGACGCAGGTTGATTCTAGAGGCCTAATTGTGGGAAAAAAGCGCGCCTTATAAACCGAAAAATATGGTAATCTATGCGCCTCCCACCGCTCCGCGCTCTCTCAGAGCACATTACGTGGTCAAAATTGCATTCGTCAATAGCCGGGCGCCGCCAAAGAAGGGTTAAGAAGGACTTATGATACTAAGAGGGTTTATGGAAATCGTATTTACCCATTTGAGTCTTATAGGCAGATTAAAAACTAGAAAATCATCTAATGGTACCAGTAACCAGAATTATTAAAATTACGTAATGGAGTTTAACCCTTCCAGCCCGGGTGTCCTGTTAACAGGCAACCACAAAAGAAGGGCAGGAGCCCGGGTGTCCTGTTACTAGGCAGTAAGCTTCAAAGCCTATTCAGCTTGGTCTGAACGCTGTGCGTCCGACACCTGTAAACAAAGCCGATCGTTGCGTCACCGCACCTCCGAAAACAATAAGGAGACGTCGGATCAGGCTGGGAAATTAGGTATAGCCCGGCAGCCCGGCTAGCCCAGATATGTTGCCGGGCAAGTGCTTTTTAATGTTGGTCTGCCCGGCGGACAAGTCAAATTTTTTGCCTTTTAACCCTTGAAAAATGCTAAAATAATTATAAAAACAAACATACACACTTCCATAAATATAAATAAAGTATAAGAGACAGGCAGATGTATCTACTATTTCCACTTTCAACGACCATTGGTTACTGGTAACGTAACGGCTGGTTTTCGATTCACGTTAATTTCACGTCACTATTCTCTCTATCTCCTCTCCTCCTCCTCCTCCCCCTAGGCCTACATAATATTATAACCGTTGGACAGAGAAGAGGTACTTCCGAATAGGCGGCTCGCTCGCCGCTCTTTATCAATAACATTAGTGTTTCAATTGTCGCCGGGGAAGCACGTGTTTAGTGAGAAAATGTACTATAATGAGTGTGTCTAAGAAACAACAGGCTTCCTTGACAAGATTCTTAACACTAAAACAACCACCATCAACAAGTACAACTAGGTAAAACCGTTGTTTTAAAATAGTTTGTTAACTTTTTGTATCTAGCCTAGTCAGTCTGTCAGACGATAGATTTCTCTTATTGACTCGCCTCTTAAGTGAAAATTTTTGGTAAGCTACTCCACCTATGTTTTCTACCTAAGATATTTACTTAATGTTACAAAAATGTGTTTATAAACAATCTTAAGGATTTAGTTACACAATTTTTAATACAAAAATATATATATGATACTCTGCAGTCTCTGTTCTCCTACTGTACAATGTAAAGTATGCCTAGGCCTAAATAAAACTATATGTATTGCCAGACAACTTGATCCCTGAGGGGATGGGTACAAACTAAGCTCCAGCATAGAGGCAACGTCCGGTCCTTTCGATTTTGTATCTTGTTTCGTGGGAGGGTTGGTAATTGATAATGTCTAACCGCGAATTATTATTTGTGTATGGGGGTTCAAGTGAAATGTGTGTTATCATAGTCATACTGTTGGAATGGCTGTGGTGGTGAATTTAGTTTGTAACCAGTGTAATCAATTCGATCATGCTGATCAGGGTCTTGTATTCACGTTCTAAAGACAACACTGGTCTACTTCACCCTTAATGTCTGCCATTGCAGACATTGGTTGGGAGGCCATGGGCTTAAGTAATAAGTACCGGGTGTCGAATGTCGATTAAAGATGACTTTATCACTCACTTTCTGGACATATTTCTATTTTCTATATAAAAAAAAATCAGCAATATTTATTATCATAAACTAAAGCTAGTCCTTCGCATTCATTAGAGATGTGAACCATGAATTTTGCAATATAATATCTACACTTACACACACACACACACACACACATACATACATACATACATACAGACAGACAGACAGATAAATAGATAGATATATATTAGATAGATATAGTTATTTATTTAGTTCAGATTTCAGAATGAGTTTTCTGCAGAGGTTTACCTTACTTAATATTCAACATGAGTATGATTTCATAAGTTTTCTATAATATAACTGTACACTGACAGCTTATTACTTACTGGTACCGTATTAGTTATTTTTGACATATTAATTAGATAACTAATCATCTGATGGTATTGCATTGTTTGTAACTTTGTCACAGTCTTTATATGCTAACTTGTGAAAGCTATTTTTTTGCTATGTGCAACCTTTGTATTCCCCTAAGAAAAAAAATCTATTGAATAAAACAAAACAAAATAACTAAAAAAACATTATATACTGTATATACAGTATATAGCATAATTTGTATTAATTCAACAAATTTCATATTCAGGGCAAGTACAAAAATATCAGGGCAAGTAAGGAATATATCAGGGCAAGTAAATTTCTGAATTCACTAGCCCGGGGCAACTAGATCTGGAACACTAATTTCCCAGCCTGCGTCGGATCAATGTTATTGTTGTGAAGTCAGACGAAATTAGTGTGTGAAAATCTCCGATATTGTCAACATCGCGGAAAAATTCGCTCCACTGAAATAGTCATCACAACTGAACCAGCTGACTTGGAGAGCTCTACTCAATGCCAGTCTACAGATTGGAAACCGCACTACGTTTATAGATGCGTGGGATATTTCTAGCAGTTAAAATTAACAAAAATACGGTAGCCTAGGCCTAGAAGTTTTTCGGCCAGATCGCCTGGGTAGCCCACACTGTCCTTTGGAGGACCAGCCCGGGCCAAGAGGGTTAATGCAGCTTAAGAAGTACCTATTATACGAAGAGGGTTTATCGAGATCGTATTTACCCATTTCAGTCGTATAGGCAGATTATAAACTAGAGAAAATCATCTAATGGTAACTAGAATAGGAGGACAATTACGTAATGGAGTTTTATGCAGCTTCAGAAGGACCTATGATACTAAGAGGGTTTATAGAGATCGTATTTACCCATTTGAGTCTTTTAGGCAGATTACAAACTAGAAAAATTAATCTAATGGCAACCAGAATATGACTAAAATTACGTAAAATTACCGAACGCCTCAAAATACTAACCGATTAGTAGTCCTGTCGAGTGCTTCAGCACGCTCTCGCGTCCCTTGGTGCGACGATCGATACAGTCTTGAGAAGTCTTGTCAACATTTTCAGAGGTTTCGAGTCTGCTGCACCAAATCACCACCCATAACGAGGGACGTCGCGCTCCTCGGTGCCGCTAGAAGAGTGGCGAACACATCAAAAGGTAAAGGATGGTCATCTATTGGTGATATTCGTCGATTGATGGCCAAGATCAGTCTCTTTGTGCTGTAAAGAGTGGAAAAATGGTTAGTCACATGAATTCCATTGTATGTGGTTGATAGGACCTTTATTTATAAATAATTATTTTGCTTAAGTGTCATTTCCACATAGCAATTTTGATAAAGTTTTTTGGTCTTTTTACGGTGTTCGTCCAAGTTTTGGTTTGCTTATTTTGCAAGTTTTATATTATAATGGGGATGGATTTTATCTAGGAATAAGGGCTATTAGTATAATTCACTAATGAAAACAAATACACGTGCCACTCCAAGGACTATAACCTAGGATACTCTCACCGAAATTCCCCGCATTTATGCAAAATATTACTCAAACTTTAATTTAATACCTTAACTTTTATTGAAACTTCCTATTTTACATTAAACAATGCAAATCCATTTAAAAAAGACCATGTACAGTGGCGCTAATAAGGGAGGTCTCTGTACCCACTATATTTTGATCAATAATTGGTATCAGCAATATTTACACTATTTCTTCTTTTTGAGAGATATATAACCATGTTCCTACACTTATTCACCTTATTCAACATCTGACAGACGTTAATACAGCACAGAGAGCCAAACCTAATGACAGCGGAGACAAGACTTATTAGCGCCACTGTACAGCTGCCCACATAACTTCTGGTTCTAAGTGATCATATACAGTACATTGAAATTTATTGTGCATCAAGTTCTTATGCAATGGTTAACTCAGACTATTAGTCAACTCAAAACCAGACAATTAATAAGTTTTCACCAACCAACTTTAATTCTAAACTCAATATAAAGAAATACATGTGGCACCCCAAAGACTAACCTAGGATACTCACACCAAAATACCGCGCATTTATGCATTACGCTATCAAGACTTCTTTTGCCTTATATGGACTCTTCCTCGTTTATTTGGAAAGTTTAAAATTATTATTTCATACAAAAGATCACAACGAGGAACAACTTATGTGGGCAACTGTACAAAGATTGTTAAACTTAAAATATCAAACAAATTAAATACTAACCGAAGGATTGCGTTCAGAGTGTGCGTGCCTCGTTATTAGTCCTGTAGTAGTAATTGAGAGCCGCGGAAGTCTAGTGGAGAGCAGGCCCACGTGTGAATCTGCTTGACCTGGGTTCGATCCCAGCCGTGGACGTGTGGTAGAAAGTCCTAGCTTGTATACCGGTACCATGTTCGCGCCCAGTCGGGGGAAACCTCGAAGACTTCTACAGATTATCAAGACATACCAAAGACATTCCAACAGCATCCTCTATAACACCCCTTCTCTGCCGTATGGTTCTAGTACTGTCCGATTGCGTTAAAGTGTCCAAATGGAAGTCCATTGAAGACCATCTATTCCAGGTACGATCTGTCCAGGTAGTTTTGCGCTGTAATAAAAGAAAAATAATTAGTTATATGGATTTTATGCCATTTCCTATCCAAAGCTTTTATACTCTCAAATTCCTTATCAAACTTATGTTTTTTCTTTTACTTCTACCTCATGATTCGCCCCATTAGTTTGGCATTTTTAAGACACTTTGTCAATTTTATGAACTTTTAGGCATTTATATTTTTCCTGGCAACCAATAAACACATTGTACTGTAAGATTAACCTTAAATTTCTCAATCAAACTGTTAATTTTATATTCAAGAAGTTTCTTTACCTTAAAAGTCTAGGGAGCAAACCACATATCTTAACCTATAAATGGCGAGCTGGGTGTATTGAACACCCCTGTTCTGGGCGAGCATATTAGGCTCCATTCATGCCTATAATAGTCATTTTACGATAAATATCGTTATTACTTATTCATATGCGCCTATTTTACCTTCACTATGAAGATAGTAACTTGTAACAACAATAAAACAAGTGGGAATAAGGTTTTCATGGTCAAAATCGCGAATAAACATAGAGCAGCCCATTCATGAATTGTGGAGCAAATTCAGGCAACCCCTCCCTTCAAGAGGCCTCAAGCCAGACTGACTCACACTCTCCCTGGCCTTACGCAACACACTCGCTAGTCACATGACCACAACATAGAACTGGCTTGGAGATGTTTACACTAAAATATACCAACGAATTAGGGAATAATAGGGAAAATGGGTGATAATTGAAGGGGGGAAGGAGGGGATGTAGAAGAGTGATATGAAGTATAGAGGGAAAAAAAATTAAGTGCTACTGGGGCCTAAAAAAAATTTTTTTTAGGCCTTCCTCTTAAGAGCTTTGCCGCCGCTGCCCAGTAAAACTTCTTAAGAGCTTGCTCGCCATTGCCGGGTTAAAGTATAAATCACACAAAAAATATAACTTACAAAAATTATGCATCATAATTTTAATTTCATACACAAGATCACTACTAGGAACAGAACTTCTGGCTTTTGTACGAAGACCACTAAAATTTAAATGCCAAACACCACAAAATACGAACCCAATATTAGTCCTGTCTAGTCGGTCACCATCCATCCCTGCGTCCACAAAACACCACCATCCATCGTTCTAGGTCCATACCACGCCATCATCATCCATAGCTGCGTCCAAAAAAACACCATACCCGAGTCTGCAAAACACTGCCATCGCACGTCCATATCACCATCATCCATCGCTGCGCCAAACACTTCGCCACCATCCATCGCTGCATCCACAACACTATAGTAAACTCCTTCATCCAAAAATCAGGTCTTGAAATTTTGGATAAGCAATTTTTACGGATACACAAGTCCCTCTATATAGAACTAAATATGTGTACAAATGGCCAAATATACAGTTTTCAATTAATTTAAAACCATTTCTAGGTTGACTTGACTTTAAATTATTATCCAATTCAAACTAGGTCTACTTCAGGGGGGATATATTGATGCAATTAAACACCCGAGATGCTTAGATAAGTGAAAACTGGTGAAAAATATAGATAGCAAAAACTTTGCTTAACCAAAACACTTGGACATTTGAATTTTACTGTACCACAATCCATCGCTGCGTGCACAAGGCGTACGGTCACCACACGCAGTCTCGGGACAACAACCTCGGGGCTGTTCGGCCAGGCAGCTTAGGGAACAAGTCTCGGGTCTCCCTTGGCAGCCCACACCTGTCAGACTACTTCAACCTGGACAGCCCACATCAGACCTCATGGAACAGGTCTAGAATAATTTTAGGGAACATTTACACGGCCCTTATTCCTAGATAAAATCCATCCTTATCAGTGATATTTACTATAGTTCTACCCTATTCATAGTCAGCTAATAGGATACACTAGTTACAATGGTAGCAAGAAGTACAGTACTGTACTTTAAATTGTGGAATAAAGCAGTACTAGAAGATTGTTAATTATATTTTGTCACCAACCAACTTCACTTCTAAACTCAATGAAATAAACTAATGCATGCAGCACTCCAAGGACTCTAACTTAGGATACTCACATCTAAATTCCGCACAGAGTGACATACCAATAAAGTTTAGTACAGTACAGTACTTATATTTGCATCAATAACTAAAGTTATAAAAAGTTTGTGTTGGACCAGTTGCAAATCCATTTCAAGACTTTGTTAAAAGTTGTTGTGGTTCCCCAGGCTGAACAGCCCTAAGGCCATAAACGAGCACCCCCACAAAACCCTCCCTGCTTACCACTAACAAAGCCCGGGTGACCGAAGCCACTCCAAGGCAGGGAGCTGAGGAGGGTGCGGAAACACCCGGGAAACCAAAGCCCAAACCCAAGGCCCTGTGCCACTCAGCAATTATGAAGGGAAAGTGGAGGGGCAAGGGAAAAAATGAGACTCTTTGGCTCTCACTCTTGGCAGTAGGGAGGTCAATCCACGGAAAAGATGCCATCACTCGAGATCTAGAAGATATATAAGTAAAAGGAACAGTCAGAGTAAGCTATGGGTATGGCAGAGATCACTCGGCTCTCATTCTGATAGACCAGCCCATCACCACATGACTAGAACCCAATCCTCTCAGCATCAGCTAGGAAAGGCCCTAGAAAGCCGCCTTTGGCGGGGGGATAGCTCCCCTATTTCAACTCCTTTCGGGGTTGGGCACCCGCCCTTTGTTAAAAGTTTATTATAACAGTAGGTAATTGTTAAAAGTTAATTATAACAGTAGGTAATTGTTCATTAGGCTGTGCAAACTACACTTCTAATATGGTGGATTGGATAACATTTTAAGTTTTCTTGTGAAGGTTTTAACTGAAAGATTAGTTTGCAATCCTATCCATCGCCTTTAAGTAAAGTTCACAAGCTAATAGTGACCAACTGCAAACTACTGTACCAGAAGAACCTCTTCAGTACCGGTGATATCTATTTATTTGTGTTCACCTATATGTAGATTTTCTGAAGCTTGGTAGAAATTTAGGAAAAGGGATCAATTGACAGTCTAGCCTTTTAATTGCTAGACACCATTCTTAATCTCATATTTGTCAGAATATGAACAAGACTTCACCGGTACAGAAGGGGTCATAGAATTAGAAGTAGTTATCATACCCACACATAATCACCAGAGTCTCAATGATTAATATCTTTTAATGTGGATTGAAGGGAAACTGCAAAAGACCACCACGGGGAGGGAATCCTAGGCTGCCCAGCTGACCAACAACATCAAGGTGGTTTAAGTCACTGAGGTCCGAGTCTACGCCATAGTCATCCTAACTGGACAGGGGCCGCAAGAACATCTTAAGGTGGTAGAAGTCACAGTAACCCCAACAGGACAGGAGTTCGCAAAATCTCTAGGTGGTAGACGTCCCCGAGGTCCAAGTCCAGGCCAGTCACCCCAACAGGACAAGGGGCACAACATCTTGAGGGGGTTGACATCACAGAGGTCAGAGTCCAGGCCACAGACACCAACAGGACAGGGAGAGTCAAGACAGAGCAGGTTAAACTAGTAATTTTGTTTGAAGACTAATGTAGGAATTATATTGAAAAACTTTCAAAATAAACAAACAAAAATAAGTGACTAAAATATAACAGCAAAGAACTTATCAAAATCGCCATGTGAAAAGAACGCTTAATTGAGTATAATTTAAAATATATTTTATCACTTCCAAAGAAAATGTAAACTATATATCATACAGTACTACACACTATCTTTGCATATACAATTAGGCTATAAACACAAACTAATGTACCTGGTACCTAATTTCGCTTTAACACCGTACGAGCGGCCTAGGCGGTAATTTATATGTACCGCCCAGCGGAGTGTTTTTACCCTAAATAGGGTTGTTGTTGTTGTTGTTCCCCAAGCTGCCTGGCCGAACAGCCCCAAGCAATTCCAAGGCCATAACCGAGCGCCCCCACAGAACTCTCCCCGCCGACCACAATAAAACCTGGGTGACCGAAGCCACTCCATGGCGGGGAGCTGAGGAGGGTGCGGAAACGCCCGGGAAACCAAAGCCCCACCCAGGGCCCTGTGCCCCTCAGCAATTATGAAGAGAAAGTTGAGGGGCAAGGGAAAAATGTGACGCTTTGGCTTCCAATCTTGGTAGATTGGGAGGTCAATCCACGGAAAAGACGCCGTCACTTAAGATCTAGAAAATATAGAAGTTAAAGGAACAGTCAGAGTAAGCTATGGGTATGGCAGAGATCGCTCAGTTCTCACTCTGATAGACCAGCCCATCACCACATGACTAGAACCCAATCCTCTCGGCATCAGCTAGGAAAGGCCCTAGAAAGCCGCCTTTGGCGGGGGGATAGCTCCCCTATTTCAACCCCTTTCAGGGTCGGCACCCGCCCCCCTAAATAGGGTTGTTTAACCCCTATATGTCGGCACGCAACATAAGTCGAGTATAATAAATCTGGACTATCTGGCGGCGCGCGACATAGGTCGTGTGGCAATTTCAGCACGTACGGTAATGTTGCTGAGAGAGAGAGAGACAAGTGGTGGCAGGAGAGTAGCGAGCGTATGACTGCTCCAGACCACCGCGGCGAACCTACTGACACGAATCCCACCTCCTCCCTCCCTCTCTCACTCGCTACATACTGAATTGTATGGGGAAAGTACCGAATTACATGCTTTTTGCACTCGTGTTGCGCGGTTGTTGCAAGAAAACTAGCCGTCATAAAAGGATCGTTATGGTGTCATTGGAAAGCTCTGTTTATGCCCTTTTAGGGATAGATACTTGTTTTACGCTCAGAGTCTTATTTAGGCATGAAAATGATCACATAAACAGCCCTATTTTGGCTAAAAACACCCCGCTGGGCTGTACATATAAATAAACCGGTAGCCCGCTAATAAGGTGTTAAGTGATAATTTTCATGCCTAAATAAGACTCGGAGCGTAAAACAAGTATCTATCCCTGAAAGGGCATAAACAGAGCTTTCCAATGACACTCCAACCATCCTTGTATGACCACTGGTTCTCTTGTAACGATCGCGCAACACGAGTGCAAAAACCATGTAATTAGGTACTTTCCCTAAATAATTCCCTGTGTAGCGAGTGCGAGAGGGTGGGATTCATGTCAGTAGGTCCGCCGCGGTGGTCTGGAGCAGTCATACACTTGCTACGCTCGTCCCACCACTCATCTCTCTCTCTCTCTCTCTCTCTCAGTAACATTACGTGGTGAAAATGGCACAAGACATAATTTGTGAACCGCCACTTAGTCGATATTTATTTCACAAGACATAAGTTGCGCCATCGTCGAAACTTTGTATTGAATCCTGTCCGGGAATGACCCTGCTAAGGTGGACTTTCGCATGCTCTAGGCCGGTCTCCTCTTGGTTTCTCTGGGACTAACTTTGTAGCTGCCTTACTTACCGTGACAAACCCGTAAAGTCAAAACTTACCGTGACAAACTTGTAAAGTAAACACTTACTGTGACAAACCTGCAAGGCCCGTCTCATCTGGTAAGGTGGTCCAGTAATATACTGTACAGTAGGCTACTGTGAAAGTGAAACCATTAACAAGTACAAAAGTCTTTACATAAAGATTAATCACACTTTAGCTACCATTACAGTTTTAATTTCAGACAAAACTTGCCCTTACAAACCTGTACTGTATGTAGAAATTATAGAATAATCTAGCGAAACTAAAAATTAATGGGGTAAATGGGTATGCATTCTCGGACCAGCCAAAACTTAAATGCTTCAAAACCTATAATAATATCTTAAATGGAGGCATTGGATAGGGCGGGACGCCTGTAACCAAAAACTTACTTTTTCAAAGGGATCTAGATACCTTACATGAATGGTCAGTAAATTGGCAGATGAAGTATAACATTGACAAATGCAAGGTATTAAAGATAGGGAAGATGCAAACAAATGTTAAATATAAACTAGCTAATTTAGAATTAGAAAATTCAGCCTGCGAGAAAGATCTAGGCGAGCTTGTTAGCAATGATTTGAAGCCTAGAAAACAGTGTATAAGCGTTCGTAATAAGGCAAACAGGATTTTCGGGTTCATCTCTAGGAGTGTGAGTAACAGAACTGCTGATGTTATCTTAAAACTTTACTAGTCATTAGTGAGACCCCATATGGATTATGCTGTCCAATTTTGCTGTCCTTATTACAGAATAGACATAGATTCATTGGAGAGAGTACAGCGTAGAATGAAAACAAATTATCCATAATATTAGAAATCTTCCATATGAAGAAAGGTTGAAGAAATTAGGTTTACATTCGTTAGAGAGACGCAGAGTTAGAGGGGATATGATAGGTGTTCAAGTGGGTTAGTGGGATTAACAAAGGGGACAGTGGTGATGGGCTGGTCTATCAGAGGGAGAACTGAGCAATCTCTGCCATACCCATAGCTTACTCGGACTGTTCCTTTTACTTATATATTTTCTAGATCTCAAGTGACGGCGTCTCTAACGTGGATTGACCTCCCAATCTACCAAGATTGGAAGCCAAAGCGTCACATTTTTCCCTTGCCCCTCAACTTTCTCTTCATAACTGCTGAGGGACACAGGGCCCTGGGTGGGGCTTTGGTTTCCCGGGCATTTCCGCACCCTCCTCAGCTCCCCGCCATGGAGTGGCTTCGGTCACCCAGGCTTTATTGTGGTCGGCGGGGAGGGTTCTGTGGGGGCGCTCGGTTATGGCCTTGGCCTTGCTCAGGGCCTTGGGGCTGTTCGGCCAGGCAGCTTGGGGAACAACAACAACAACAACAACAAAGGGGACATGACAAATGTACTAAATCTCAGTGATAGCGAAAGAACTCTTACCAACGGTTTCAAATTAGATAAATTTAGTTTCAGAAAAGATATAGGCAAATATTAGTTTGGTAACAGTTGTAGATGGGTGGAATGGACTACCAAGTGCTATAGTGGGATTAAAAACGGTAGGGAGCTTTAAGATAACATTGGATAAGCATATGGACGAGAAGGGTTGGGTGTGAAGGGGGATTAGCCGGGTTGGGCCAATCAGCGCTCTGCAGACCCCCTTAATCTCCAACCGTTTTGGGAAGATGATCCTCAGGGTATTAGTGTGTTGAGCCTATACTTGGGCTTTGTAATTGGGGTTGTGTGGGACAGGGATCTGCCTTGCTTAGGCCAATCGGCTTTCTGCAGACTCCCATTTTCTTATGTTCGTCTGTTCTTATAAAACTCAATGAAATCAACAAATACATGTGGTACTCCCAAAAACTCTAACCCAGGATACCCTCATCGAAATTCCGCGCACTATACATTACGCTACCAAGACAGTTCTGTTAAAATACAGTAGCCTACAGGGATAAATTCCAAAAACCTAAAGGATACCTACAAAACTTATCTAGGCTTAACTTAGATAGCATTTATTGTAATTTACTTGGTACCGGTAGGCCTACTATCTATATATTTACAAGCAGCCAAACAGAAACAGTTAATAAGCATAAATCATTAAATGTTAAGGGGAGCTATTCCAAGCCGGACTGGATTCGAACCAAGGTCACCTCTCCTATGAGGCAAACCCTACCATGAAAGGTAGGGTATTAAGGTGTACACCTTAATTAACTCCTGTATTGCCAGTCTTTATAACTATATTTTTGTTACCCATTAGCCTAGATGTGTTAAACCCTCGTGGCCCGGGCTGCCTCTCCAAAGGACGGAGCTCGTATCCGTGCGATCTGGCCGAATATCAACAAAAGTAAACTAAGGCTAATCTCTCTTAATATATCACCTACATTAATCAAACATATATAGAAATGGGCGCCTTACCTTGCCGCGTAGAATGGCGTTGAGTAGAGCTCTCTAGCTCAACTGGTTCCAGAGTGATGGGGATGGAAGTGGAGGTAACTTTGCCGCGTATTTACCTCGGCGCGTCCAAACACTCAACCGCGGCCCCGGTTAAAACGCCCAGTTGCACTAGTCGCTCCACCCGCAATTGATTTGATAGTTTTATTATTTATTATAGTTACGTTATTTTCACTCAAAAGTTATTTACATGAAGTTATTTGTGTCTGTCACTTATTACTTAGTTTTATTATTATGATTATAGTGTCACTTTCACTGGACTTTGATAATTGATAGTGTAATTTTCACTTTTATGTATAGTTAGGTAAGCTAATAATATATATAGGGTCACTTTCACTGGTTCATATTGTTATGAAGGCACTTATTATTACTCTTGTGAGTCTCCTTCACTTATACTTAGTTTTATTATACAGTCACTTTCACTGGACTAGGCTTATTGATAGTCTTTCACTTATATTTTAGTGTCACTTTCACTTGTTCATATTGTTATTGAAGGCACTTATTACTGATAGGTGTCCTTTTCACTTATACTTAGTTATATTATTATCCTTAGCCTACATTTGAGAGTCACTTTCACTGTTGCCACTTCCACTTCAAAAGTTTGTTAGAGTGTGGAAGTCGTTGAAGCAGGTGCCAGCACACAGTCCAACTTGACACTCGAGGCATTCCTAAGTGGTTTTTGTGGCTTTGCGGAGTCTTCTTGTTGTGTGGCTGCACACATGGCACCTCTTCTGCACTCTGGATTTAGTATTAAGACCCTGGAAAGGAAGGGCGTTGAGCTGGTGCTTCCTGAAAAAGTCAGCACACTCCATTCTGTCCAGCTGGCCTGGTCCTTGTAGTGGCCTCCCTGGTGTACCCACATGTTTAGCCAGGAGCTCAAGTACAGTAAAACTCCTTTAATCCGACGACCGATGATTCGAATCTCCCAATAGTCTGAATTTTTCAATTGGAGGCCAAATCCGAATTCACCCGATGGTCCGAATTTCAAGAAGTCCCAAAGTCCCCTTTTTGAGGCATTAGTCTACTCAAATGACACATAATGGAGCACACATATCATATGTTCATGAATTCACTTCAAAAGTTTACCATTGTCATTGTAGCCTATTACCTACTTCAAAACATTCAGATTAATGGTCAAAGGAAGCTACTGATATAAACTTAAACACCACAGTCTGCTAGAGAGTTTGTTTTGCTCTTGAACACATTCTTGGGACGCTCCGATGCGCTACTGACTTGCACCGCATTGTCTGCAAGCGCATTCAGTCTTGCACTTGAACACGCACCTTTCGACGTTCCGATACGCTACTATTTATAGTTCAGTGATCGGAGCGTCCCAAGGGTGCTTTCAAGAGCAAAACAAACTCACTAGTAGACGATGCGGACATGTGACAATAAGGCGTTTAAGTTTATATCAGCAGATTCCTTTGACCATTAATCTGAATGTTTTGAAGTAGGTAATAGGCTACAATGACAATGGTAAACTTTTGAAGTGATTTCATGAACATATGAGCCGATATGTGTGCACCATTGTGTCATTTGGGTGGCCTAATGCCTCAATGTTTTCGTCAGGCCATTAATATACGGGTTCATAGGGGTAAAGTCCGATAATCCGAACGAGGGCCGGTCCGCTGCCCTTCGGATTAACGGAAGTTTACTGCATCACCTGTTTGTGGAGCTTCCGCAGGGACTTTTACTTCTTGGCTCCTGGAGTCCTCAGACGGTAGATATTGTAGGCATTGAGGACCGACATATCTACCGTATGCAGGATAAACTTCTTGTACCACCTGCAAGATGTTCGAAGGCAGTCTATGAAGCCCATCTGCATGTCATACTTTTCAACGAGGCGCATGTTGAGGTTGTAATCAAGGACAGCAGCTGGTTTCCGGACGGGGTTCTTGGTTTTTCGGTCCACCTTCCCTGTGGCGACCATCTCTGCCTTGTGGCATGTGCTGAGGAGGTTGACCTTCCGCTGGTCATGCCAGTGGATAGAGAGGATGGGGCCACTCTTCTTGTGGAAGATGTCCGCCTTCTTAGTCTTGGTTGGGTAGCATGGCATGCCCTTCCTCTTGCCCTTGACTGTGCTGACAGTTCCGGTCTTGGAGGTACTTGGTCAGGATAGGCGACTTTTAGTAATTATCTGTGTAGAGGATTTAGTTTTGATTGAAGTGCCTCTCCATCATCTTCTTCACTACAGCGCCACCAAAACCAATGAGGGGGTCATTCACAATTTATCCACCCTTGCCGCTGTAGACCACAAAGTCCAGCACATACCCCGTCAAACAGTCGCAGAGGACGAAGAGCTTGATGCCGAAGCGGTGTCTCTTGGACGGGATATACTGTCGGAAGTGCACCCTACCACGGAACAGGACCAGAGACTCGTCGAGGCACATCTTCTGGAAAGGAATCAGGTAGGTGGTGAACCGATGACTTATGTCATACAGCTTCCTGATCTTCCATAATGAGTCGGGAAGATGGACTGCCATGTTTGTCAGGTGGAGATAGGAGGGGATGTCGAAGTACCTGTTCCTGGACATGTACTTGCCAAATGCTGGAGTCGTTATGAGGTCGCCAGTGATCCAGTAGTCAGCCAGAGCGTGCTCACTTTACTCTTTTTAATACAGTACCTTAACCCTCCAGACCCGGTTGGGCTCCGAGGCCTCCATAAAAAACACCCCCCGTGCAACCCGGAAGGGTGCCGAGGCTCCGGCAGCTTGAAAGCCTGTAAGCTTTGTGTGCGAGGCGTTCGTCCGATGCATGTAAACAACAGCCGGCTGGACCGACGCCGCGCATCTCCGACCACAAGAAGGAGAGCGACGCTTGTTAGTGTGCCTGTATGTTATTGTTAAGTATCGAAAAGTAGTGTAAAGTGGCTGTTTTTGCCACAAAGTTATCTCCAATGAAATAGTCATCACAACTGAACCAGTTGACTTAGAGAGCTCTACTTAATGCCATTCTACAGGTACGAAACACATCTACGCTTTGGGATGCGCGGGAATGTGGAAGCAAGCCTAGGCGTAAGTTTTTTTCAGCCAAAACCACCGGGTTTCGGGGAATATATATGGAATACATAGCCGGGGCTGGAGGGTTAATGCAGCCATTTAAAGTCAAATATACATTTCCGACCATCATCGAACCATACCAAGTCTACTACGAATAATATGGACCCATTAGGAGCAACAGAATAGCGACAAATTAGGGGTTGTGAAGTTTTAGAATTATCAATTAAAAATACATCGCCGGTACAGAAGGGGTTAAACTGGTGCATTTCCACAACTTACCAGTTTTAACCTAATCTGGTGCAATTTTTTTTTTTTTTTAACTAGTAGTTTCAATCCATTAGTTTGGAAATGCAAAAGTTTCACCTCATTAGTTGTGTCTGAGAATTTTGTTTTTAGTTTGAAGGCTAGGGAGCAAATTAAAAATATAGAACTAGTAAAACCTATGCAATGGATGTAGATTCCGGGCGTACGGTGATCATGTTTACATAGGGCGAATGCCACAGTTAACTTTGCGTCTATTTTGACTGAGATTTTTCGGTTATTTGCCCCCTGCTGGCTATATATAGGATTATGACAATATGGCATGGGGGGGGGGGGGCAAAACCCCCCCCCCTCAACATTGTATCCAGTGGCAGTCAAAATAGACTAACAAGTAACATGATGGCAAGCGTTCGACGCCGCTCTGCGTAGTATAAACAAGGCTGGGCCTGGCTGGCGGTACGCCCGAACTCTACAATTTACCCAAAACTAGGCCTATTACTTAATAATAAACAAATAATTATCGAAAGTAAAATTAGGCTATGCCTTTGCTTTGCCAAGAATTACGAAAAGTATCTTAAATAATGGACCAAGTACTGGATGTCAAATAAAAGTAATTAGCCTAGGCTAGAAAGCACTGCGCGAGTGAATAACACAGATAACCTAGCGCATCATATCCGAAAGAGGGTTGCGAGCCTGCGAGGGTAACTAAAGTTCCGCCTAGGCCTAATTATCATTATTAAAACACTGATGGGCTAACCCTAAAAAATAACAAACCCAACAAAGATACCTTTAAACTAGCGGTGGTGCATCTCCTTAACCAACGGCGCTCGACATAGCCTATGTAGAGTTAAAGAAAACTTGCCCATATGCGCAGTGTGCCAAAATTCGCCCATTTTCTTCGTGATCCCGAACCTAACATTGAAAAAATATTGATACTGAAATAGGCTAAGAGCCTGTGACTGTCCCGGGGCGGCCGGGAGCCCCGCTAAACCTGCCATTCTATTTCTACATTACACTCGTCAAACGATAGTTGCTTTGCTCTACACTGTACTCTACATTGGCTATGATCTTAGAACTATTATATATCACCTGTATTGAAGTCCAAATGCAGCTACTAATGTAAATATAGACGGATAAATCCAGAGCTCGAGTCATGAGAGCGATTTGTTTACACTGTGAAAACACAACTTGTTCGGTTCGGATGAGGTGACTGACTTTAGCACCAATATAACAAATATATATTACAATAAGGAAACAGCCATCGTTCATAGAACGAACTCCTGGATGGGAGAGTCCGCTAAAACAAACAAACAACCAATGTACCCCTACACTCCGATGTTATATTGCGCCGAAGGCTGAGTCAAGACGAACACAACTACCGTAATTTTATTGGCACTCGAATGCTCAATAATATGTAGATTAAAGGATAATAATAGGTATTTATCTAAAACTATGTATATATTAACTAAACTACTCCATGTGTTTAATATATTGACTAAATTTCACTGAAATGAATAATGTAAAATATTAATTTAAGTTTGAATGTTAGTTTTCTGATCTGATCTTAATTAAACTCCCACAAAATACACGATATTTTTTCGTATGTGCTAATTTTATGGAATCTCTAATTTCTTAAAAATAGTGAATGAATATAAATTTTATGTGTTTGACAAAGAGCGGAAGACCTTGAGGCATAAGGTAAGCTATAAATTAGTACGATTTTATGATGAATTATTGGTTTTTCAGGGGTATATATGTGGTTGGATCAATGGAAAACAACGAACGAATATCAGCAATGTTTTCCATTGTGGTGTTTCCGAGAATAATCCAATCTATCTATTGCCTGACGCCGTGATCCCCGAAGGGGTGGCCACGAACGAACCGCCCCCATGCACCTCTGTCCCCAGTCAGTCGACGCCCCTCCCCCCAACCAGCACCACCTTCGTTCATGTACTTCCTCACTCCATCCTTCCACCTCATATTCGGTCTACCTCTCCCCCTCTGTCCCTCCACCTCGCTCTCATACACCCTCTTAGTCATTCTCTCGCTTTCCATACGTTCCATATGGCCGAACCATCTCAAGTTGTTCCTTTTCACACTTTCCAGCACATCTACCTCCACACCACACCTCCTTCTTACTTCCTCATTAGTCTGTCTATCCCTCCATGTAACTCCGCACGCACTCCTTAAGTAATTCATTTCCACTGCTCTCACTCTGAGTCTCTCAACCAACGTCCATGCTTCGCTTCCGTAAGTCAGTGTCGGGATTACCACACTGTCATGCAAGGACTTCTTCACTTCCATACTGACCACCCTATTTTTTGTTACTGCTTTTAGCGTTCCTACAACCCTCTTCCCCTGTTGTACCCTCTCCCGCACCTCTTCATCCATAGTCCCATCTTTACTCAACACACTGCCCAGATACTTAAAAGAGTTGACGATCTCCATAGCCTGACCGTTCAGCTTCACCTCACACTCTGTGACTTCACCCCTTTCGAAGACCATAACCTTGCTCTTCCCCGTATTTACCTTCAAATTCCGTTTTTCGCACAGTTCCAAACTCATTTACCAGACCCTGCAACTCCCATTCATTATCACTCATCAGAACTGTATCATCCGCAAACAGCAGTATAGGTAGCTTCCACTCAATTCCCTCCCTTTTCAGCGATACACCAACATCCACTGCTCTTGATAGCATTTCTTTCATAACTCCATCCATATATACAGTAAACAACCACGGGGACATCACACACCCCTGTTTCAAACCAACATTCAGGTCAAAGAACTCGCTCTGCTCACTCTCCACACGTACTGCCGCCTTTGCACCCTCATACATGCTCTTCACTGCTTTCAGCAACTTGCCCTCTACTAATAATCCAATGATGACGTCAAATTAGCTTGCCGCCAATCAACTGTGGAACACTTGGAAATGTGTTAGCTGTTATTTACCGATATATTTGTGGAAAAATAGAGTGAATTAAGGGGCTGGAATATAACATTGACTTCATGTGAAGTGCGAGTGCCCTACACATTCTAAAATTGTGCATATTAATCTTGGGGAACTCATTATATATAAGGTATAAGTTCAAGGTGATACTTTGGATAAACCGGACTTCTAGCAAGCACCAAACAGCGATTTTGTAAGTAGCCAAGCATATTATTTTTTTCAGATAAGCCTAGGCCTACTTGTATTAGCCTAGGCCTATGATGATAATGATAATTTGAAGCAGAAATGAGTAGCCTAGGCTGAGGCTAGGCATATTAGGCTTAGGATAACCCATTATCCAACAATCTTAGGACTGCCCCCACTAGTGGGGCTATGTATAATGTATTGATAGGCTAATGAAGATCAAGGAAGATTTGAGGTTAAAGACAGTAAAAAAATAAGGTTAGCTAGGCAGCTGGGAATCTGGTTCTGGTAGGCTAAGACTCAGAGCCCACTCTTAACCAGGGAATGGCTAAGGTCCTCAATTATGGTAATTATTTAGAAGATGACCTTTTTTTCTAGTTATTAAAAACTTACTCTATGGCGTATTATATGATATATAGAAGCAATAGAACTGTTAAAATGACCTGGGAAGTGTATATTAAACTTAGCCTAGACCAACATTCCTGTATTTTTTTTTTTTTTTTTGTAAGGCTAGGCTAGGCTACTCTTGAGTTTTGGAACACAGTAGGCCTAAGCCTATTTTAGATGTCTAACTTTTAAAATAATAATATAAAAATACGTAGGCTAGGCCTAGGCTAGGATTATTTTTTTTTGTATCATTATACAGAAAGTTGTATCACTCAAAAAAACAGCGTCAGTCATTCGACACCCTGGCTAGGCTATAGCCTATGACAATAACAGTTTGCCGTCATGCCGTGGGATTATAGGGGTAGACCTGTCACTGAAGAATACTTTCGCAGTCTTACCGTTTGTTTTTGTTTTCAAGGTATAGGCTATAGGCAGAATAGGCTACAGTAGTATCTTATCTACTGGTATCTTATTTTATTGTAGTTTATATTATGAGTGGAAGATTTGCAATAACTTACCCTAACCAAAGTCCAAACTTAGTGTCCAAAGTGGGATCTGCACCCTGCCTCTATGTTCTCATTTTGTATACCGGTAACTTTTTTAGCCAGATTACCGGTACAATTTAATAAGTGTACAGCCAGCAGCTAGGCCTACCGCCTACAGTGCATTTATAGATTTCCCGGAATCCCGGCCATGACTTGGGTATCACTAAAGAATCTTTCCGCAGCCTTATGTACAATAGTTTGTTTTTATTTCTTCAAGGAATATAGTACAGTAGTTTATTGTTCAATTGTTTATCATGTTATGAGTAGATAATTTGCATTACCTTACCCTAACCTAACTTTACTTAGTCTTAGTGTCCAAAGTGGGGGCTGCCACTATCCCCACAGTCCACACACCCGCTAACTAACATATATTATTGGTATGTCTTGTCATTACTATAACCTGACTTCATGGGGGTAACGGAGACTTGATTGAATATTTTCGGAATTAGCCTCGCAGAATCTTGAGTCTTTTAAAGTTGTGAAAATTAAAGTAAGTTTCTACGTTCCTACTGATTGTACTTAACCCGAGATGGGAATAGCCTACCCAGGTATTTTTTACTCGGCCCAGGGAAAATAATAGACAAACAAATGTTCTAATCAAAGTTTATTCTTGAAACTTGGTACCGGTATGTATTTTAACCAGTACTCTATAGTAACTCATGTATCATATGAAAGGATATAAATTAAGTATGTAATAGTTCTTGGAATGCAACAACAAATATACATGAAATCTTTATTGGACAAAAGTTACAAAACTAAAACAGGGACTGCTAAGAATAATTTAAAAACCTGTTTTCAATGCCTATATTAGTGGACCTGAAGTGCATCTCTTTGAGACTGAAGTACAGGCAGCCAGCTCCCCTAGCATCCTGATTAAACACCAGTAAACATACATAACATCCCTTTTACTTACAATATTATTCATTCCTTTTAATAAATTTTGAGCATGTATTGTGCATATATTTACCTTCACATCTCAAAATTTCTCCGGAGGCCGGGGGGCGTAGCCCCCCGGACCCCCTGTTATGAAGCGGGGGGCTGCGCCCCCCGCGCAAAGTTGATCCTTGTAAGCTTAGAAAAATGATCCAGAACTGGATAATTTCTGTTTTGGCACCCTGCATATGCGGACCTACAGTAGACATATGTAGAGTGCAATTGAGCACGTAATGTGCTCCGAGAGAGAGCTGAGCGGCGCGAGGAGCATAGATTCCTTCCTGACCGCTCGCCACCACCGCCGTAGGTCGACTGAAATTTATTACACTCGCTACACAGGGAATTATGCAAGGAAATTACCTTATTTTAGGGTTTTTGCACTCTTGTTGCACGATCGTCGCAAGAGAACCAGTGGTCGTAGAAGGATGGTTCGGGTGTCATTGGAAAGCTCTGTTTATGCCCTTTCAGGGATAGATACTTTCATCACGCTCAGTCTTGTTTATGCATGAAAAAGCACGGAAACAACCCCATTTAGGGTAAAAACCACCCGCTTAACGGGTAGTTTAAGTTACAGACCCACCCGCTCTTTGTGTGTTAATATTTACTTTTTTGTATAGCCTAGCCTAGGCTAGAATAGTTTTTAGGCTAAGGCAAAAACAAAATTACTTCATTAGGGCCAAAATTTATTCACGAAATAGACACCTGAATGGGGTGAAGTCTTACTGTTGCCAAACTAATGGGGTAAAGGTTATAATAAGTCTCCACTTAACCTAAAATAGGCTAAAGGCTACACCTAGCCAAAGCAACAGGCCCAATACAAAGTTAAGCAATAGGCTCTAGCCTAGGCTATAATTATATGCACCTATACTTAACACTTCTCTGAACCCCCACATATGCTGACAAAGGGCACTGGGCAGCCGCGACAGACAAGGAAAAAAAAAAAAAACTATGGATATTCGTTGGTTAGATGATTCAGTAGACTGTATTAGAATACCATACAATAACATATTACCTTATTACTGGAACTAGTGTTGTACAGCCTAAGAGCCTTGTTACACCAAGGCTATGATCGAAAGATGGCGTCACAGAAGCGAGAGGGCTAGTTAAAGGTTAGGGAATGATTACATGAAGGGGGCCACTATACTTAATGATTGATGGGAATGATGATTAATGTTCTATGGATAGATGGAGAATTGATGAGCTAAGTACCATCACTAATGGAGCGAAAGGCGAGGTGAAACACGAGAGCGTAAGCAGGTCTAGTTGTGGTGGCGGCTAGGTAGAGACTAGAGAGTGAGTGACACTGACTGCGGGGCCCTCACGTTTCACGGGAGTGCGCTGCTATCGCGCAAATAGGTAGAGATTTATTTTCCCTCCTAAGTTCATAGGAATGATAGATTACCCAATATCCAATATAGAACATAATTATTAACTTCTTAATTATTCTATATAACCATTGATCCCACAAACTTAATACTAAATACTTACTGTAATACTTAAAGTAAGACTGTCCATATCAGAGTTTGGACAAATACTGGAGACTGGACCACCTGTCACTACCGGCAGCGGACTTTGTTTTGGTTCAGTTCAGTTGGATGGCTGAAGTGTAGCCTTTAAAACCGCACCACCAGATTTATTTTTATACTTGCGGTCTGGGGCTTTTGTTTGTGTCGAGATCCTACAGTTTGTATTCTTTCTTTTCATTTACTTGGATCTAATTTTCAAGTCACTATTTTCTTAGAAGGCAAAGTCAGTATATTTAATTACCGCTAGATCCATTTTCAAAGTTGCTAGATGGTTGCTAAATAGTGAATAAATGCCGAAATACCCTAGAAAATTGCCACAATCTATACAAAATTGCTCAAACTGGTTCAAATGTCTCTAAATCACTAGAATTAGAGGCGCTATATTATATATTTCGCAAGATCGAAGTACACCTAGATCTAGCAGTAAATTTGAAAGATTGGCAACCCTACTGCAACCGACTCAATTCCCGCTGATTTTCATAGTTTTATATAAAAACAATAAGGCAAAAGCAAAGCGACAGGCTAGAAATCATCTTTTAAAAAGTTTCCTACTCTACTAAACAAAGGGGCGAGCAGGAAACGCGAAAGAATTGGAAATTTAAATGTAGTCTTAGTTCGGGCTCTGTCTCTAGTCTGCCACCCCCAGCAATGGGGTATGTGCCGGAGTTTATACATAGGCCTACATCACTAGCATTATTAAAACTATCAGTACAGGTGCGAAATTTCAGACTTCTAGGCCTTAAATGGCAGGTTTTGGGAAAGCTCAATTTTGGCCAATTTTCTAAGAGCGTTATTTCAGGGTTTATTCGCATAGACCTAATTATCGTCAATTAAATCGAAGGCTCAAGATAATTACACTAAAATGCAACAAGGCTTTAAACTATCTCCAACCAAACCTTTCACCTACAACATCCTTCCTAAGCTGCATAATATCGTGTAATAATAGATAGAATAAAATAGAACAAGTCGCTGGTACTCAAAGGGTTAAGCTGTATTTTATAGAATAGATTAGCTTCACTGTATACGATCTGTCAATATCATACGGTTGACTTAGGCTAATAGATTTTATTATTTTCACTCCAAGTCTCCAACACCAAACACCTCTCAATGAAATAAATGAAAGCAAGCATGTGATTCACCGGGATTCGAACCTGGGTAACCATAGATTTTAAACACTAACCATTACACCACCAAGACACTAAAGGCTGATTATGATTTCCCAGCTGATTTTATGGTATCGTCTTTTTGGGTCGGTGTTTTAAGCTGTATTTTATCGACCAATAGATTAGCTGCACTGTATACTAGGCCTATATCAATATGATGCGTGTGACTAACAATATTGACAGCAATATTGATCCTAATAGGACACTACCTATTAACCGGTTGGTCAAGGGTTAGTTTTATCCCACTTACTATATTATAAGTACCGTACTGTAGTCTACTTTTTCAGCCGATGGCAAACTATCCTTTAGCAGACAATTTTCAGATAATTATTTGGACAATAGGCCTATGACTATACTGTATATATCATTAATGCAGTTTTCATAAACATATTCGCTACAAAATCTGTATTAAGCGAGAAATGAATGAATAATTTGCTCTCTGCTGAAATAATACAGACTATAGTGAACCGTAGGCTACTAGCTGGTAGGCAATTGTTAGTCTTTATCCCACGTAGGCCTACTAGGAACTACTGGATTTTGTTTAACCTGGCGATAATTTTACTCCCTTAACAGCCGATTGTTCGATTACCAACCGAAAATTATATCTGCATCCATTATTGCCAAATCTTATAAATTAACAATCCATTTGGCTAGACAAATTTAATGATACCAATTATAAATTATAATAATTAGCACGAATAATTCAGATGGGAACAAGCCAATTTATCGCCAGCTAAAGAAACTATTACTATAGGTTAGCATTCAAAGGTACCGGTAGGTGTCCTATCAGGTGAATATTGCCAACTTTGTGTATATACTTATTATTTCGTATCTCCATTTCCACCATTTGGGAAGAGGCAGCCAGGGAATAGGTGTGGATATTTACTGCCCATTTGCTCTCGCCCTTTGAGTTAATAGGGTAAAGTTATCTATTTCTGCCCTACGTATAATTAATGGGCTAGATTAAATTAATGCGGCTAATCTATTATGGTAGACAAATTACACTTAAAACACTGAACTAAAATTACAAATTTATCCATTTCATTAAGAGGGTAGTACTCTTTTGCTAGACCCCCTTCTCCCTCATGTTCACCATATTGGTTTTAAGATTTTCGTTCAGTTACTTTGGCGATTTTGAGACTTTTCGCCTCATTTTTTTGTCAATATTAAGACCTTCCGTGCCCTATAGATGTATTTTTTCCTGGCAAGCGATAGAGCCTCATATTTAAGGAACCGGCCCTCGGCCGGGAAAATTTTCTACCGAAAAAATTACAAATTCATCTTTAAAGGGGTTCTAGGGGGTGTTTTTCTGAGCTTGATAGAGGTCTAGCGAAGACACTAAAATCATATATACATGAATAGGCTATAGATTAATAAAAACAAGCACTACCCCCTTAATCCACTTAGTTTACTTCAGAGCCAAGTGACAAATCTACGTAATATTACTGTAATAACTTAAAAGTTTAACTGGATAGAAATAATTGTATTAGTTTAATGTATTTATTAGTTTAATGTATTTATTAATTTGCTATATTCATATTTTCGCCTGTAATTCTGGTAAATATCGAGGCCTACGACTCCAACTTCTTATAGACTGAAGATTGTGTAGTCAAAGTATCTAGATTCACGAAAACACCGCAAGTATACTGCTTATCTTTTTTTGTTTTCTTTTGTGGTAGGGCGAAACAAAAGGCAAAACTTCCTGAGACTAGTTGCGATTTTAAGACCTTTTGCCCCATTTCTTAAGAGGGACTAGGTTGACATTGACCCTCAGAATTTAAGAGTTGCTCGCTTTTTGTGGAACCCCTTCTCCCTCATGCTTAGCATATTAGTTTTGATATTATAAGTCGTTCGGCCCATTAGTTTGGAAATATTAACACTTCGCTCCATTTCGTTTTCAATTTTAAGACCTTTCGTGACATTTAAGAGTATTTTTTTCCTGCTGAAATTATAAGAGGAACCGCCCTTCGGCCTGTACTTATTTATACCGCAACATTGTTTTTATCTTTAGGGGGGGGGGGGGGGGGGGTGTCTAGTGGGCGTTTTTCCAAGTTTGAGGGAGGTCTAGTGAGGAAATTAGACAAATATTTGATAAATTAATTAATAGACCAAACAAAGCCACTAGCCCCTTAGAACTTAGGAAATGTGCTAAACGCTATTGAACGAAGATAACTGAACCGCAGCTACTGATGCCGAACGAATACTGCGATGAGCGTTGTTTACCGAAACTTCACCCATTAGGACTGCTTTTTCAGAAGGTATCTTAATATTTCACTCTTGTACCGGCGACGTCTCCTCTTACTTTAACTATATTTAGAGGATTTTGTGCCGTTACAGATGTGTGGTGCTAAAATGAGTTAAGCGAGATCGTTCGAAGCCAGTTTATTGTTGGAAGCCCTTTTTAAACTAAATAAAATATAATCTTATTAGTTTTCATCACTTATCATCCAGTACAAACCCCAATGTACTTTAATAAACTAATGCAAGCACATGGTCCTCCCGAGATTCGAACTCTGGACACCACACCCAGAACATAAACATCTAAACCATTACACCATCAACACAGTTAAAGGTTGAGTACACTATCTTATGTATACTGAAAATATTAGCCTCACTATCAACGTAGGTTTGTAGAAGACTAAAGTGAAAGCAGGCTGGTAAACTAGAACTATACGAACAGACACTTGCCATTAATAATCTAATTAATTAATTTCACTCCGAACACCAAACTCCTCTCAATGAAATTAATGAAAGCAGGTGTTCCTCCCGGGATTCGAACCTGGGATACCACATAGCCTACAGAATATTAGCCTAAATTTTCTGAGTCAAGATACACGGAAATCATCCGGATCATCTAAGTTAAAAACCATTGGCGCATTATTCAATCTGCCCACTAAAGTTAGTGAAAATCTCTACATTTTTTTTTTTTTTTTTTTTTTTTTCTATGTGATTGAGGGAGGCAAAAGGCATAACTGCCTATAGCGAGTGCCTCCCCCATAGTTGAAAGAGTGACAGGGCCAAAATCAAGGGACGTTCGAGCCAAAATGCCTGGACACACAGAGTTTGAAGCAATTTAAGTCATAGGAAGAGGGAAAGACTGATTCTGGGAGAGAGTTCCAGAGCTCAGCTGTTGAGTAGAAGAAAGTTTGAGAGTAACGTTTCACTCTTGGGTTGGAGAGTTGCACAGAGTAGGGGTGGGATTGAGTTGCAAGACGGGTACCACGTGCCCTACGTAAAGGAGGTGGTATGCACTGGGATAGCTCTGAGGAACACTGATTATTATAGTAGCGATAGAATAGCGAGAGAGATGCAACATTGCGGCGGAGAGAGAGAGATTGCAGAGAGTTGGTGAGTGGACGGGAGTTAATGATACGAAAGGCCTTCCTTTCAACTTTGTCTAGGAGAGCGGTGTGAGAGGAACCTCCCCACACATGTGAACAATACTCAATACAAGGGCGCACTATGCCCCTGTACAGAGCAAGAAGCTGTGCAGGGGAAAAGAACCCCCTAAGGCGGTTGAGCACACACCCAGCTTCTGGGAGGCTGCCTTAGCAAGACTGGTAATATGGTCCTTCCAAATGAGAGCAGAAGAAAAGAGACACCAAGAATATTGAGAGAAGATGAAGGGTTGATTTTTGTATTGTTGAAGAATAAGGGATAGTCCGCTGGGAGATCCTGACGGGTAGATAGATGGAGAAATTGGGTTTTGAAAGCATTAAAGTTAACAAGGTTTTCTCTGCCCCAATTGGAAATAGTATTTAGATCAGAATTTAAGAGTTCTATGGCTTCATTACGTTTGTCGTTGAGGGATTGCTGGCTGGGGCGTTCTGAAAAACTAATGGAGTAGTGTAAGGTTGAGTCGTCTGCGTATGAATGGATGGGAATTAAGGTACAGTTAAGGAGATCATTTATAAAAATTAGAAAGAGAATAGGAGATAGGACAGAGCCCTGAGGAACACCGGAGTTTATAGGGTGAGGAAGTGAACAATGGCCTAGACTTACCTTCCTTGCCGCATATATTATCTGCCTATCAAATTTCGGGAAAAATGTCTGGATCGCCCAAATTGAATCCCTTCCTTGGCTCATAATTAGATCCTATCTGCCCACCAAACTTAGTGAAAATTTGTTCATAACCTTTGAGGCCTTCTTGGCCATCCCTTCGTGAATCCATAACCCATACTGTATCGGCGACTAATTTTTATTATAATCTAGCTATATTTAGATGTGCAGTTTAAGAAGGATCTGTGGCAGTAAATATGGTAAGCAATAGTTAAAAATATATATATATATATTTGAGGGTAATGAGTCATTAGGGTTTGATGTGAGAGTCTGCCTTGTGTGGGCCAATCGGCTTTCTGTAGACTCTATTTTTCTTTTTCTAATTTTTTACGTTCTTAATTAATTACTAGAGGCCATTTTTAAACTAAATAAACTAATCTAATAGCCAAATTAAAGCTAAAAGGCCGGCACCTGTACTGAATGAGTTATGTCTCAATAAATATACTTAGGCTTGACAAACGGTTACCGAGGCGAGAACAAAAAAAAAAAAATCATAATTAGCCTAGTTGCCAAAGTTAATTCGTAAGATCACCAACCCGCAAATTAACTTACAAATACATCCAATTAAAGAAGTAAATTACAAATTAACACTGGTGACACTCCCAAGACTAACCTAGGATACGCACATGCAAATCCAGGACACTAACCATTACGCTCTCAAGACAGAACAACTAAGGACTTCGGATATAAGAGGATAAAAAAGCTTAGTTCTAATTTACCAAACTTAACATAAAAAAAATCATAGTTGGCAGAGGTAGGCTAACTTAGGAATTCTGAGATAGGTGAAAACGCTTTAGTCTATGGAACTTCTAAACTATAATTTACCAATCTTACAAGTTAAAAGTTTGAGGGAGGGCTGGTCCTATCCAGAGTGAAGTTTGGAATCCTCTATCCAACCTCAGCAGTTTCGGTGTATTTTACAGACTCTTCATTATGGAGGCAGGGCGCTAGGAATCCTTCCTTTTCAAATTATTTTCATCGAGACAAAGGGACAAGAGAACGCGAAAGTGGTCCCAGACCCAGAGAATTTGAACCCTTTAATGTGGTTTCTGTTAGGGCTCTATCTCTAGTCGGCCACCTCCAACAACGGGGTATGAGCCTGAGTAAATAGATTGAAAATTTACAAAACAAATGTCAATACTCACCAACAGGAACCTGCCTCGCCTGGTAGACTCTTCAAAAAGTTGTTGTAACTTAATATCACGAGAGGGCAGAGAGACAGTACGCGAGCGAATCCAAGCAGAGAATAATTTCCTTTCTCGGCCTGCCCACCTCTATACCTGTGGTGGTGTTCTGATTGGCTGATGGGGGCTGACGTGGCGCTCTCTCATTGGTCAGTCACCCCCACCTCCCCCCTTCACCTGTTCCTCCCCTACCTATTGCTACCCGCGCCAACCCCCCCCCCCCCCCTTCGCCATATTGGTACAAATGGTGATATTTTCCTCTTTAACCCCTTCCATACCGTCAACTACCCTTTTATTTTATTCTGGCTACAGCTAATCGATTGTTTTCAGTTTAGGAAGGATCTCTGGCATTTATAAAGTTTTGAACTATCTCAATCAACCCTTTTACCTTGCCTTGCTCGGGGCCTTGGGGCTGTTCGGCCAGGCAGCCTGGGGAACAGCAACAACAACCCTTTTACCTACCACAGATACTTCCTAAGCTGCATAAAATCGTCTAAATATAAGTTTAGGAAGGATCTCTAGCGTTTATAAAGCTTTGAACTATCTCAATCAACCCTTTGAGCTACCACAGATACTTCCTAAGCTGCAAGTTGGGCGGGTGCCCAACCCCGAAAGGAGTTGAAATAGGGGAGCTATCACCCCGCCAAAGGCGGCTTTCTAGGGCCTTTCCTAGCTGATGCTGAGAGGATTGGGTTCTAGTCATGTGGTGATGGGCTGGTCTATCCGAGTGAGAACTGAGCGATCTCTGCCATACCCATAGCTTACTCTGACTGTTCCTTTTACTTATATACTGTATCTTCTAGATCTCAAGTGGCGGCGTCTTTTCCGTGGATTGACCTCCCTACTGCCAACCTAGAAGTTGGCAGATTGGGAGCCAAAGCGTCACATTTTTCCCTTACCCCTCAACTTTCCCTTCATAATTGCTGAGGGGCACAGGGCCTTGGGTGGGGCTTTGGTTTCCCGGGCGTTTCCGCACCCTCCTCAGCTCCCTGCCTTGGAGTGGCTTCGGTCACCCGGGCTTTGTTAGTGGTAAGCAGGGAGGATTTTGTGGGGGGCGCTCATTTATGGCCTTGGCCTTGCTCGAGACCTTGGGGCTGTTCGGCCAGACAGCCTGGGGAACAACAACAACAACAGACGTTGCTGGTACAGGTAGGGTTAAACGCAAATATCTCCATACCCATATTAATAAACAGTCGGGAATACTGGTACGGGATATAGTTTGGTCTTTGGTGATATATACCTATAATATACCCTTAATAAACCCTTAGTATAGCCATAATAAACCCTTAATAATATCTCCATACCCATATTAAACAGTCAGGAATACTGGGACGGGATATATAGTTTGGTCTTTGGCAATATAGGCCTATACCCACATTATACCCATAATAAACCTTTAATATACCCATAATAATATCTCCATACCCATAATAAAATAGTCGGGAATACTGGTACGGGATGCATAGTTTGGTCTTTAGTGATATATACCTATAATAAACCTTTAATATACCCTTAACCCGTTCAGTACCAGGGACGTCCTTTATATCATATTCTGGCAACTATTGGACGATATTATTCAGCTTAGGAAGAACCTCTAGCAATAATAAATTGTCACACTATCTCAATCAACCCTCTTAACTGCCACATATTCTTCCTAAGCTGTATAATATTAACTAAATATAGCTAGAATAAAAGATAACACACACCGCTGGTACTCAAAGGGTTAATAATATCTCCATACCCATACTAAACAGTCGGGAATACTGGTACGGGATACATAATTTGGTCTTTAGTGATATATACCCATAATAGACCCATAATATACCTTTTATATAACCTTTAATATACCCATATCTCCATACCCATAATACACATTTGGGAATACTGGTACGGGATATATAGTTTGGTCTTTGGTGAGATATACCTATAATATACCTATAATATACCTATAATATACCTATAATATACCCATAATATACCCATAATAAACCTTTAATATACCTATAATAAACCCATAGTAATATCTCCATACACATAATTAACAGTCGGGAATACTGGTACAGGATATATAGTTTGGTCTTTAGTGATATATACTTATAATAAACCTTTAATATACCAATAATATGGCTTCAAACTATCTCCACCAACCCCTTTAACTACCAGAGATCTTTCCTAAGCTATCGATCGCCAGGAACAAATCGACACGTAAAGGGCACGGAAGGTCTTAATATTGACAACAAAATGAGGCGAAAGGTCTCAAAATTGCCAAACTAACGGAACGGATGTCTTAAAATATCTGAACTAATATGCTAAACATGAGGGAGAAGGGGGTCCAGAAAAAGCGAGTAGTACCCACTTAAGGTTCAAAGATTCGAATTGGTGACTTTAATTATGCTAAGAATTGAACTCTTGAGATTGTATTCCGTTTCAAAGGGCCTCCAGCAATTAACAGGCTTCGAACTATCTCGGTTTACCATATTTACTACCACAGATCCTTCTTAAACTGCACAAAATCGTCTAAGTATGTGCCTTAGTGTACAGTTACTTAAATCTGTATCGAACCCAAGCAAGACAATCCAATGTTCTGTCATATAAGTAACACCCTGTTCTTAACATTAATCATCCTTTACAAACCCCAATGTACACTCGGATACCATAGTCTCTAGCCCACTCCTCTCTAGCAAGAGGTGAGGCCAGGACCCTTACTGGACGGCGGCCCACAGTGATAGTTAATACAGGGGTGGGGCTGAGGGGAGAGGGCAACGCACACACGAACACACTGTGAAGCATTTGAGGTCTTTGAATCCTGCCTTAGCCTCACAAATAAGTATGGCATTTATCTAAGATTATTATTAGTGAAATTATCATAATTATTATTATTATTGAAATTATCATCATTATTATTATTATTATTATTTATTATTATTACTGATATACAAGTGCCATACCCAAGATTTAACTGATATACTCATTTTGCCATGCATCTCTCTCACTTTCTCTCTGAGTTCATATTAACGTCTTACTATTTATATTCATATAAATGTATGCTAATATATATTGTCTTGGTATTTATTACTTTACTTTTTCATCTCACAATTATGTTAACATTATGTATAGAGGAAACATATGCTTCTATCAAGAAAACAATCCATGCGCGTACTATAGGTTTAAAGTAAACCCCACGAATCACACAACATGCTTCAGACTGAAGTTGTATTCATGGGTATTGCTTTACCTGCGTAGGAATGAAACTTCTCTTAACAGTAAGGATAATGACAATCTTTAATTTGTTATACTAATTACCCTGTATGAAAGATATAATTCAGAAAGTTACCAATGACATATATGACTATGATTAGTTATTCACTCACACACACACACACACACACACAAATGTTTCTAATGAAGTTCTATCGTATTCCTATTCCATATTTCCTTTCCAACACCCCCCTTTCACTCTATCTCACTCCCTCTTTCCCTCTCACCACCACAACCACATTTCACCCTCTTCCTTTTTTTTTTTTCTATGTGATTGAGGGAGGCAAAAGGCATAACTGCCTATAGCGAGTGCCTCCCCCATAGTTGAAAGAGTGACAGGGCCAAATTCGAGGGACGTTCGAGCCAAAATGCCTGGACACACGGAGTTTGAAGCAATTTAAGTCATAGGAAGAGGGAAAGACCGATTCTGGGAGAGAGTTCCAGAGCTCAGATGTTGAGTAGAAGAAAGTTTGAGAGTAATGTTTCACTCTTGGGTTGGAGAGTTGCACAGAGTAGGGGTGGGATTGAGTTGCAAGACGGGTACCACGTGCCCTACGTAAAGGAGGTGGTATGCACTGGCATAGCTCTGAGGAACACTGATTATTATAGTAGCGATAGAATAGCGAGAGAGATGCAACATTGCGGCGGAGAGAGAGAGATTGCAGAGAGTTGGTGAGTGGACGGGAGTTAATGATACGAAAGGCCTTCCTTTCAACTTTGTCTAGGAGAGCGGTGTGAGAGGAACCTCCCCACACATGTGAACAATACTCAATACAAGGGCGCATTATGCCCCTGTACAGAGCAAGAAGCTGTGCAGGGGAAAAGAACCCCCTAAGGCGGTTGAGCACACCCAGCTTCTGGGAGGCTGCCTTAGCAAGACTGGTAATATGGTCCTTCCAAATGAAAGCAGAAGAAAAAGAGACACCAAGAATATTGAGAGAAGATGAAGGGTCAATTTTTGTATTGTTGAAGAATAAGGGATAGTCCGCTGGGAGATCCTGACGGGTAGATAGATGGAGAAATTGGGTTTTGGAAGCATTAAAGTTAACAAGGTTTTCTCTGCCCCAATTGGAAATAGTATTTAGATCAGAATTTAAGAGTTCTATGGCTTCATTACGTTTGTCGTTGAGGGATTGCTGGCTGGGGCGTTCTGAAAAACTAATGGAGTAGTGTAAGGTTGAGTCGTCTGCGTATGAATGGATGGGAATTAAGGTACAGTTAAGGAGATCATTTATAAAAATTAGAAAGAGAATAGGAGATAGGACAGAGCCCTGAGGAACACCGGAGTTTATAGGGTGAGGAAGTGAACAATGGCCGTCCACAACCGCAGCTATGGAACGGCCGGAAAGGTAATTAGAGACAAAGGCACAGATGGAGGGATAGAAACCGAAGGAGGGTAGTTTAGAAATTAAAGATTTATGCCAGACTCTATCGAAGGCTTTCGATATGTCTAGTGCAATAGAAAAAGTCTCACCGAAGTCCCGAAAGGAGGATGACCAAGAGTTAGTAAGATATGAAAGAAGATCACCAGTAGAGCGACCCTTAAGGAGCCATACTGGCGATCTGAGAGCAGATTATGAGAAGAGAAATGCTTAAGAAATTTGGAAGCAAGAATAGTTTCAAAAACTTTAGAAAGACAAGAGATAAGAGCAATTGGACGATAGTTGGAGGGTTGAGAGCGGTCACCCTTCTTTGGGACAGGTTGAATGTGAGCAAACTTCCAGCATGAAGGGAAGACGTTAGAGGATAGACAGAGACGAAAGAGTTTGCCTAGGCAGGGAGTCAGCACGGAAGCACAGTTTTTGAGAACAATAGGAGGAACACCGTTTATCTACCTCCCAGTCTGTTACCCCTCCCCCCTCCCCCACACACACACACACACTATCCTTCTCTTTCTCTCTCTCTCTCTCTATCTGTGTGAGTGTGTGTGTGTTCAAGTCTGCCATATCTATACTGATCTATTTTGAAGCCTTCCCTGAACTTCAATTTTGCTAATAATATTATTATTAAAATAGGAATTCGCACCAAGCCTAAAAAGACTATATGGCACCAAAATAAACTTAGTGGAAAAAACATCGGAGTTGTTGTGGGGCTGGGCGTAATACGTAGTAGAGGAGAAGAAGACTAGGAAACACTAATTAAAGAAGCTGAAGGAGACGGGTATGGAGGAGAAACCGCATAAGATGTGGGAGGGAGAAAGTGGGGATCTCTCCAAGCATATCGGCTAAGACAGGGGGGCGATTAAGGGAGAATATGAAGGGGAATGCATGCCGTTGGGCATTGGAGAAACGCGGACAGTCTATCAGATGCTGGACAGACACTGGAATATGGCAGCAACGACAGAGCGTGGGGACATCACAGGACATCAAATGACCATGCGTGAGCCTGGTGTGGCCGAGCCGAAGACGGGCTAGAGCGGTCTCCCATCGACGAACGCGATGAGAGGAAGACTTCCAAGGTAGGACGGAAGGTTTGATAGAACGCAGTTTGACATCAGACACCCTCATGGAGGTCCACTCGTCCTGCCAGCGCTGACGTAGTAATTGAGTAATGTGACGCCTCCCGGCGTTAGCAGAATGGTTGCGTGGGGCATTGCAGCTCGCTAGCGCTCGCCAGGATGGGGGGATAGGCTACAGTTGTCCTAGAATGATCTGCTTTATTTCATTAGTGTCGTGTTGCCACAGACAGTCTAGAAATGGTCTTTGTTTTGGTCTGTGACCGCGCCTTATATTTTATATTCGCTATAATATAAATGTTGCTTGTGTGGGAGGCGAGCGAGATAGTGTGAGGGAGTACACCCGGCAGCGAGGTGAGCTATGACGCGGCTCGCTTGGGCGCTGACGGCGTTGGCGGCCGGGTGGTCAACTAGTCCCTTCCCGTCGCGGCCTCGTGTTCTTTACCAGCTCAGAGCTTGCCTGACACGCGTATCGCCTACATCCATTGCAATTCTGTCCCCCATACTCGCTACTTTGCATACTATTTCTCTCTCTCGACTTCTCCTTTCTCATTCTCTAATCTTTATTAAACTCAACATCCCTTCTGGTTTCAGCATAGATGTTCACCGTCGACCAGTCGTATTGTACGCGAAGCTCTCAGATATTTCCATGTATTAGGTTAAGGAGGTATTATGCTTTATTGAGGTTTAGAGAGACGGACTTTTCCGTATGTGTCCTCTCTCGGGAAGGTTGTAGACCGGTATATGTCTCCCTTGCAAGGTGTTGAGTGATTCTGCTTGGTTATCTAAAACTAGACTGGGGGTAAGGTTACTGTGTCGTTGTCTCCGAGGTGTGCAGTGTTAGCTAAGCTCTGCACGACATCGACAGGTACTGTGGGAGCCTAAGTTGTCTTCGGGTTGGTTTACTTTGCGAGCTCAGCGCTGTGGTGTGAGAGGGCCATAGCCTATCCCTCACAACATAGTGCTGCCTCTTTGTGTTGACTTCTGAGGGATCGCCAGGATAGAGCTAGGTACTAGAGACCTAGATTTATCAAGAGAGCATCCCCGTCATATAACGTAATCTTCATTATACCACCCTTGGACAACGTTAGGCTACGAGCCGCATGCTCGCCCATTGTTGCCCTGCCTTGATACCCCAGCTAGACTTTATTAACTGAGCAGACACTGGATAGAGATAAGCCCCTTATTATATGTATGCAGCATTATTATTCACTGCACTTTTGAGCCGAGGTTGTTGTTGAGTTGCACAACCCGAGTAGGCTGTTGCGTTGTGTCACGAAGCATTTCTTTAGTTGTCGAGCATTACTACCTTTGCGCAGTCTTTATTATTCGCCTGCCTATTATTACTATATGTCCTAGCATTTATTGTGACCCGTATTCTGCATTATAATTGTTCAAGATTCTTTACGAACATCTTCCCAGCATCAGACTTATTTCAGAAGTTTCCAGTTGATGTTGCAGGACTAGCATTGCACTTTCTTTAATACAGGAGTGCCAGTTATTTGAGTATCTACCGTAACGTTAATTAATCACGTTAACTATCTTTTCTTTGTGTAACATAATCGAGTAATCTTTTACTGTTTGAGAATAGGCTGTTTCATTGAGCGTCAGCCTAGTGTGTGTGCACCAGTTACCGAGTCATAGGATACCTCGTTGTCCAGGCACGACTCAGGGCGGTAATGGTGTTTTGTTTTCCAGTGTTTAAGGCAGGGGTTGGATCTAGTGTTACCGTTGTTGCTTTTTGCTATTATCTAGTCCAATGTTGAAGAGCCCTGTGTCTTTGAGAACCTGGATCGTAACAGTAACATGTGGGAAGTAATCAGATGCAGGAATACACCGTGGCAAGAGTCGGTTAGAGGTAATAGCAGAGCGGGCGAGAAAATAAACTCGCTCATTGCCAGGCACTCCAACATGACTTGGGACCCAACAGAAAGACAGGGACTTTAATTTAGTAGCGATGCGGAACAACCTTTCCTGAATCTCCAGCACTAAGGGGTTGACAGCGGGAATAGACTGAATACTCTGTAGAGCACTAAGGGAGTCACTGAAAATGACAAAGGTATGCAGGTGCGAACAAAAAATAGTACGTAGGGCAAATAATATAGCAAATAACTCGGCCGTAAAGACACTAGCACATGATTGGATATGACGTTGGAAGGTCCGGTCCGGGAACAGAACCGCAAACCCTGTACCGGCGGAGGTCTTGGAACCATCAGTGTACACTGGGACGGCTGAAAAGTGGTTTAGCATAATTATGTTCCACAAACTGAGCATAAAGTAACTGTGAGGTTGAAGAGGCCTTGGAGGGGGGGAGGGCAGCTGTACAAACGGTAGGGCGAGGGAGTAGCCATGGGGGGAATTCTGACTGTCGGAGGGGTAGCACTGATGGAATGGGAAAAGAGAATAAGGCTAGTAAAGCAGACCCCCCATCGGGGAACGAAGTAGCAGTCGATGAAGGGGATAAGCTGGAAGCCGTGGGAGGAAAACCAGCCGAACTGTGTTGCAGAAGGCGAAGATGACATCGAAGGGTCAGTTTATCCTGCCTGGATGATAGCGGCGGGACACCTGATTCTGCATAAAGGCTAATAACCGGAGTAGAGCGAAAAGCCCCCAGCGACAAGCGCAGACCGTGATGGTGAAGGGAGTCTAGGCGCTTAAGGTTTGTATTTGCAGCGGAGGCATATACTTGGCAGCCATAATCAATCTTGGATAGAATAAGTGTTGTATGGAGGCGCAGAGGAGTCGTCCGGTCCGCACCCCAAGACAAGTGGCTAAGGGTTTGTAAGAGTTGAAGCCGTCGGGTGGTGGAGGTCAGTAACGAAGTAATGTGCGGATACCATGTCAACCGAGTATCGAAAATGAGGCCCAAGAATGGAGTTGAGGACCTGTAAGGCAGAGGGCGGTTATACAACGGAAGAACAGGTTGCGGGACTGTATGGCGTTTTGTGAAGACGACAGCACAAGATTTCGAGGGCGAAAACCGAAAACCATGGGTTTAGCTAATAATAGGAACTGCACTACCTAATAACTAATGGTTCACACCGGTAGTTATACTTACTCATGCTAAAGAAAATATTGCATATGTTAGTTCTCAATAGTATGGAATAAAGGGTTTTAAATAATGCAAAATTATGCGAACAAATATCAAATAACTACAAGAAAGTAACCAACAAAGATAGCTTCCTGGATTGCTTCACACAAATGCTTCACAGTGTGTTCGTGTGTGCGTTGCCCTCTCCCCCCAACCTCACCCCTAACCATCACTGTGGGCCGCCATCCATTATGAGTCCTGGCCTCACCTCTTGCCAGAGAGGAGTGGGCTAGAGACTATGGTATCCGAGTGTACTTGAATAAACTAATGAAAGTATATGGTCCTCCCGGGATTCCAACTAGGGACAACACACCCAGAACATAAGCATCTAAACTAGGGCTGCCCTTTGACGGAAATTCGTCTGCTATTCGGTAAAAAAATGGACATCGATGACGTGGTCAGTAGACTGTGACGTCACACTACCGACCCACGGAAATTATTCTGTAATCATTATTGTAAGGGTTTGTTGGGGACATTTATTCAATACAATTGGACAAAAGCATATTATTTTTATTCCTCCACTTCTTGTCCGGTATTTGGGCAACAGTAAAATATGCGGAGTTGGCAGGAGGTGATGACAGGCGGGGCTTACTGACCTTCCCGCCCTCAGACCATTTCGACTAGAAGAACCTGCCCGCTCAGCTAGGTCCTTCCTGCCCGAATATTGTGGGCGGGAAGAGCCAAGCAATCAATCCTTCCTTGGCTGATTCTGCCCTCTAAGATTAGACCGTCCCGCCCGTTTGTAAGGTTTGCTTATACCTTAAATTGTTCTTGCCTAAATGTGCAATGAAAAAGCCTGTAGCCTTGAAATTCGTGATTGTATCTAACCTTGTGTATATATATATGACGATCAGACTAAAACACGCCCATTATTAGGAAAAATCACAACCAATTAGTTTGCCAATTGTCTATTTTCAGCCGATGGTGATTAGCATATTTTCCCGTTTTTTTATAGAAATCAGTTACTTTGCAAATAGAGTAGCGAAATATGGAGTGATCATGAAAACGTGACATTACCCCTTGAGGTTTATGTCGCCTTTTTATTAATTCCGGCTGTCATTAGATTCATATAGCTTAGGAAGGATCTGGGAGAGTTGAAAATGCTTAAGACTGTCTCGAATAACTGTCTGTCTTCCATATATCCTTCCTAATCTGAATAAAATTGCCTCATAATAGATAAAATACACTGTAAAGTGCGTCATGATCCTCAAGGGGTTAACATGATGCTGATAGAAGACAATCATATATATTTCAGAAGGTAGAGATAAATTAGTTACTATAAGGGAATCAATTTATCGTCAGTTAAAATTAGACAATAATTAAACGATTATTTAAAACATAGAGTAAATGGTCTATGTCTAGCCTACTATCATGATATTCTTATTGGCTATTTAAGGCTACTTCACATCTTATCATTATTTTCACACTTTGCCTTAGATGATAATATACCGTATGTATGCTATATACTAGTCTGACATAGCGTATGGGTCGATACATCGCTACAGTTATGTTATATAACAGGAAATAATATATCTACTATTCACATATTATTCTCTCGCTCTCTCTCTTAGTCTATCAGCTAGGGGGGTTCCTGTGTGCAAAAAGTGTGCCCTAAGTTACCCACTGCAGTTTTGAAGTAGACCACTTACCTCATCAGAAAACCATAGGTACCACTTCTGTAACCCGGCAATAAGTGAGATATTTAGGGTTCCGATAGATAAATTAAGGCCATTTTTTAGGGGTAAAGGTAACACAAATGACCATAACTTTTCAGCCAATCAACCTACAGAGACGAGCTAACCATCAAAACATTGTTTTTTGAATGTTCTTTCATATGATGCATGAATGATACAGATTGCATTAATATTAATGTCACTAGAGGTCAAAAGGTAAAATCAAATGGGGTCAAATGCGAAAATCACCTATCATTAGAAAATGACCCACAGCACACTCCAGATCAACAATTTAACCTTTTTGAGCATCTAATTCTTTAGGAAGAATATCAAATAACACATTGCTGTGCATAAAATGTACTTTATTGGTATAGTTGACAGGTAGTACTAAATGAAAAAATCTCTACTTTTCACTTTAAGCGTTTTCTTATACTCAAATTGTTCAAAATAATGATAACTTAAATAATCATTATTTGCGAGATCTTGGATGAACGTAACCTTGATGTATTATGTCTCACTGAGACCTGGTTGTTCGAGTCAGATCTGAATATTATCCAGGCGGCATTGCCTAAAACCCATTCCATAATAAATGTTCCTAGGCCTAGGGGAGATCATCCGGGTGGTGGAGTGGCAGTTGTCTACTCCACATCTCTGGTGAATATCTTGCAAATAAGCCATAACCCAGCCCCTCTTTATTATGAACTGTTGGAAGTGGAAATAAAACTCCATCAACAAATTCTAAGAATGGCAGTTGTCTATAGGCCTGGCCATCGTGGCACAGATAGGGGTTTTATGGAAGAGTTTGGGCAGTTTCTCGAGGAATTTTCTGCTAAAACTGGAAGACTTTTGATGTGTGGAGATTTTAATTACTGGGTTGACAGCCCTCATCTGAAGCCATTCTCTCCTGAGTTCCTTGAGTTGACTGATCAGAACAATTTTGTAAACCATGTGTCCCACCCAACTCATATCTTAGGACACACCCTTGACTTGGTTTTCTCTCCTGTGGGTTGTGGTGGTGTTCTGGATGTTGATGTTGAGAATGCTGACCCTAATACCTCTGATCATGCTTTGATTACTTTCAGCTTTGATTTCCCTAAGCCACTCACACATGAAAAAGTAATCAGATTTAGAAATTATAAAAATGCAGACCTAAATTTGGCTAGCAGTGAAGTAAAACAGTACTTGGGAAGTATTGATACTTCCAACCTTACTTCAGATGAGCTGGTGGAGGTACATGGAAATGCACTTAAATTAGTGTTCGATCATCACTGTCCAGAAGTAGAGAAGAAAATCATAGTACGAGATGATTCGCCCTGGTATAGCACTCGAGTTAAATTTCTTAGAAGAGCGCGTAGAAGAGCTGAACGTGAATGGCGGAAAAATAAAACAGACTCTACATGGTTGCAATACCTGTCAGCCAGAAGAGCTGTGGTCTACAAAATCAAAGCTGAAAAGAAAGTGTATTATCAGGGAAAAGTTGACTCGTGTGGTAACGACCAGAGGAGGTTGGCTTCAATTGTAAACAGTTTACTTGGAAAAACAAGAGTCAGCTTAAGACCTTCTGTACCTGATGCCGAGTTGGCTGCCAACTTTGTGGCATTTTTTGCTGGCAAGATAACTCGCATAAGACAGGAATTGGATGATGCTTCTGTTGGTGAAGAACTTTCAGTTGTACTCCAACCCCGACACATTCCTAACAATGTCCTCTCATCCTTTCACTCAGTAGAGGTGGACATGATCTCGTCCTACATAAGAAACCTCAATAAAACATTTTGCCCGTTGGATCCCATAAATGTTTCCAAGCTACCAAGAGTCTATGATCACACAGTTGAGTTTATTTCCAAAATAATTAATAAGTGCTTCTCTGAAGGTAGCTTCCCACATTCTGAAAAGCATGCACTACTCCGACCTACTCTAAAGAAACCTGGACTTGATGTTGAGAACATGTTGAACTATCGTCCTGTCTCCAACCTGTCCTTCATATCAAAGATATTAGAGCGTGCAATACTTGACCAATTACAACCACTACTTCAGCAGAATGAAACTATCCCAATTTTTCAGTCTGCTTACCGACAGCATCATTCAACTGAAACAGCATTGATTAGAGTACATAATGATCTAGTTGAGAACATTTGCAATGGTGTGGCCTCACTATTGGTCTTGCTTGATCTCTCTGCGGCTTTTGACACAGTGGATCATGAGTTGTTATTGAGTGATCTTTATGATTGTGGTGTGCGTGACTCCGCTCTCTTGCTTCTTGGGTCGTACTTGTCAGGTAGATCCCAGAGTGTGATGGTAAATCAAGTGGTCTCGGACTCGACACCCCTGCAGTATGGTGTTCCGCAGGGATCAGTTTTGGGTCCTATCCTATTTATAATTTATATTAGCAGTTTGTCTCTTCTGCTTCGTGCACATAATGTCACCTTTCACTTTTATGCAGATGACACCCAGATTTATGTGAGAATCACAAATATAGTTGATATACGGAGTAAGATGGAATTGTTGATGTCTGATATCAAGAAGTGGATGAGAGCGAGAAAACTTAAACTAAATGATGGTAAAACTGATATTCTCATCATCCGAGGAAATAGAAGAGCTGATGATATGGTAGGTGCCCTCTCCATCAATGTGGGTGGATCTCAGCTGCGACCGGCCAACTCTGTTCGAAATCTGGGTGTATATGTGAACTCCCGATTAGATTTCAAAGAGCATGTAAACCAGATAGTTAAAAGTTGTTACTTGCACATCAGAAATCTCTATTTGGTGAAGCCGTTTATAACCAGATGTTGCCTCCTGACGTTGGTTCACTCATTGGTCTTCTCTCGTGTTGATTATTGCAATGCCCTGTTGGTGGGTCTTCCAAATTATATTTTGAAGAAAGTTCAATCTGTTCTTAACAGGGCCGCAAGACTAATTTTTGGTGTTCCACCTAGAACTCCTACTACATCTCTTCACATAGAACTGCACTGGCTGCCAGTAAGAGCAAGAATAGAATTTAAGTTGTGTTTGGTGACTTTTAAGGTTCTCAAATTTGGTGAGCCTAGGTACCTTGCGGAGCTGCTCAGGCGCCCACCGGCACACCATGGTGTAGTTGTGCGTCATGACAATGACCCTTTTCGTCTTGATGAACCAAGGGCTTTCCAGCAGTCTTCTTTCTTTGAGAGGTCATTCTCCTACATGGCTCCGAGGTTGTATAACAGGTTGCCGCTGTCCATGAGACAACTGAGTTCTGTTGAATGCTTCAAGAGACAACTTAAGACTTTTCTCTTTGAGAGAAGCTATGATCTTGAGAGAGGTGTCATGACAGATGGCTATAGAGTTTAGGCTATTTTGCCACTGCTAGTGATTGTTAAATGTGTGTTGTATATGAGCCTTCTTTTGATGCATTGATTTTTGTTCTTTTTTCTTTCTCTTTTCGAGCGCTAGTGAATTCTTCGGAAAAATTGGCACTTATGAGAAATAAGTAACATGCTTATTATTATTATTATCCATTCATCTTACAGAAATGATATACCACTCATAATGTTGGTCCTGAAAAGCCCTTTTAAATTATATACACAAAATTTAGATTTATTTAATATTTAGGTCATTGGGGGTCAAAAGGTCACACCATATGACTTTATGTGAAATATTCATGCATCTCAAGAAAATTACCCACAATATCCTCCAAATTCTGATGAAATACCCTCAATGGACAATCCATTTGAATAAAAATGAGAAAATGTGAGTACAGTATAGTGTACTGTTATATATCAGGATCTACACTTAATGAGCAAAAGAAGATAAAACATATACAGTCATTTCAATTTCGACTCATTCTGTGTTTTTTTTTTTTTTTAATCTGGAGGGGCCCTTATACTTTGTATGGATCAATCTTAGAAATAATAGTTTCTCTTTTTTTTTCCACAAAATTATGTATATTTTTCTAAAACAAATCCTTATTAAATTATGACTTTCTTCATTATTATGTGTAATTAGATGCCTTCTCTTTCCAGGTTGATGTTCATCAAATGAGAAGTCATGGCAGATAGGAATCCAGTGAAGCTGACCCCTGCTCCAGAGCCATCTCAATTAGTCGACAAGATAAAGTGCATTATCTGTCAAACTTCAACTTCAGAACATACGATAGGATCTGAGAATGGCCATAAGCGGATACATGAGGCAGCAATAATTAGAGACGATGTAGTAAACAAGAGGCTGAAGGCTATAGGTGAAGGCAGTTTTGTGTATCACATGAACAATAGATGTTACAAGATGTACACAATGAAGTCCCACTTAGATAGAATAGTAGCTAGCAGAACATCTGGGTCCTCAACAGATAGCAGACCTCAACGAGCTGGTTGATCAAGTATTGTTGCACGTCCGCACCCAACACCCGAGAGTGATATATACCAAAAGAAATGTGTAGTATGTGGATATGTGAAGCATAAAGGTGGCTACGAAAAATATCGAATATCAGAATCACATAGGGCAATGAAGTTTCTAGAAGCTACTGTGTTCATGCAGGATGATGTGTACACCAGAACTTGTGATATCCAGTACATTCAAGCCGTGTTTGGGGCAGATTTGTATTGCCACAAACACTGCATTAAAAACTATCTTCTTAAATATGAACGATTAGGAATATGAACGATTGGGAAAGATAACATGTACTAATAAAAGGCCTAGCCCTAAGATGGAAGCATGGAAAAATATTATTGTTGACGTTGAAAAGGGTCTTACAAGTGGTGAGGGGTATGAACTTACTTTTGTTAGGGATGCTATGAACACACATCTTGAAGTGGGTAGGGTCACTAACCGTGAAGTAAAAATTCTGCTCATCAATCATTTTACAGATCTGATAAGTTTCTCACGGTCAAGACAAATGAATAAGTCTGAACTGTTGTTCAGCAAGAGTGTAACACCTGAAAACATGGCTGAGACAATTCGATGTACTGATCCTATTAAGCAGTGTGCTAAGATAATTAGACAGTCACTGTTAGATGTTGATTTTGATCTGCAGGATCGCTTCTGTGATGCTAATGATTTAAAGACATCCTGGAATGCTGTACCAATCCCAGAACCCTTGCTTAAATTCCTTGCTACCTTGTACAATTTTGTTGAAACGAATTTTACACCATGTCCACTAGAACCAGAAGATGAAGATGATGTACCTACCTATGAGCATACTGGTGTTTCTGAGTCAAGATGTAGACAGATGCATTGTCTTTCAAATTATGTACCATGATTTACATCGAGGAAGAAAGCGAACTCCCCTACATATTATGAATAGCCAAAAAAAAGTGCAAAAGTGCAACGCTCATAAAAAGTTTTATTCGTTTTGGTTTATGCTTTAGTTATGATGAACTTATGCACCATCAGAATGATATGGCTTCCTTTACAGTAGAGAACAGCTCTGATGGAATTCCATTTCCAAGTCACTTTGACAAGGCAATGTTCAATATTGGTGCGTTTGATAATTTTGGTCATGAAGAAGCATGCCTGTCTGGAATGAGTGGAATGTTAGTCTTAGTAATCAGAAACTTGGGTATTAAAGTGAATATGTTATGACAAGATACATAAGTGGAAAAAGTACAATAAGAATAAGTAGATAAATGGGTATTAAGTAATTATGTTGTGAGAAAATACACAACATAAGTGGGAAAGTACAATAAGAATAATGTGGAATAAATACAATATATATTGCCTAAAAGGTACGTAATCGGAAAAGGAAAGAAAGATAAAAAAAACAAATGAATTCAAGTGGGGCACGGAAACTAGTGCGTATATGGAGCGTCGATATTGTGACGTCATGAGCAGGGCGATGAGTAACTGAGTCATGGCGTCGGAAGACAGTTGACCGTGAGAAATGATAGCGGATGGAAGTGCTGACAGTGGAGTCAAGTCCTGGCCAGGCAGCAAGAAATGAGTCAGCACTCAAAGCTTATTAGTGCACTGGAATATAATCTGCTCACCCCACCCTGGATAATGAATCAAAGTATTATCCGCCAACTCTGCCTGCAATACTCAGCATATGGAACTCTGCCGGTGATACAGCGAGGTAAGGCGAATTCAAAGTGAGTTCAACAGTGGTAGCAGAGCGTAGTTCGCAGTTTTATCGAAATATGGCGTCAATGATTAAAAATCCTCCACAAATTACATCGGAAAAAGACTATGAGAGGTGGAAGAAAGATATCGAAATATGGCAGAAACTAACGAGTGTGACACCGGAGAAGCAAGAATTGGCGGTTCATTTGACATTGACTGGCAGGGCTAGAGATGTCAGCAGCGAAATAGATACAACAGTCTTGGTGAGTGACAAAGGAATGGAACATTTGCTGACAAGATTAGACTCTGTTTTTATGCTAGATACAAATAGACGGGCCTTTATGGCTTATTCTGAATTTGAATCGTTCAAGCAGTTCTGGCGTTCTGGCAGTTCCATACCATGTTTCTTGAATCTATAATATCTTCTACCAAATTCCACCAAATAGTCAGTTATCGTCATCTCAGCGGGGCGCTGAGATGACGATAACTGACTATTTGGTGGAATTTGGTAGAAGATATTATAGATTCAAGAAACATGGTATGGAACTGCCAGATCAGGTGTTGGCATTTCGGTTATTGAAAAGTTGTGATTTGTCAGATATTCACTTCCAATTAGCGATGTATCGCAACTACGACTACCATCACATTCGAGGAGATGAAAAAGACATTAAATAGAATGTTCGGAGGTGGAAATGTAGACCACAATTTAAGTGGAGATGCACAGAATGACACAGTGCAGGTGCAGGTGAAATCTGAGCCCATTTTGGAAGTCAGTAGAGCTCCATTTCGAGGCACCGGAGGCAGATATAGACGTGGGTATAGACGTGGAACACGTAACAGGTACTGGAGTCCTAGAGGTGTTGGTGGTGATGCCAAAAACCCAACAGGACCAAATGGTGAGCTCACAAAATGTTTCGTGTGCGGATCTGTTGACCACTGGGTGCGAAATTGTCCTAAGAGAGAGGATAGGGATATGGAAAATAAGGATGTGATGGAAGATACTGGCGAAGTGCAGCTGACATTGCTATCAGACGGGGTTGATAAGAGAGAAAAATTAATGTCGGAAGCTTTGGGAGCCCTGGTTCTTGATTCAGGATGTTCTACAACGGTGTGTGTGGAGAAGACTGGTTACAGGCTTATGTGGATACAGTATCATCCGATGACGTACAGTTGATAAAAAGAGAGATCAGACATCATTTAAATTTGGAGATGGAAGACAGGTGACATCAAAAGGTATTGTGCATATTCCCTGTTATATACATGGGATAAAAATCATGATTCGGACCGATGTGGTGGATTGTAGAATTCCACTACTAATGAGCAGGTCAGCCATGAAACGTGGAGGCATGATATTGAACTTAAGAAAGGATACAGTGCATATATTTGGCAGATAAAGTAAGCTGCATATCACCTCTACAGGGCATTATACACTTCCCATAGTGAAGACACCATGTAAGCAAATGGTAGACTGGGTATTGGCCACAGAAGATCATGAAGACATTTCCAAGAAGGTGTTGAAGTTACATCGGCAATTCTCACATCCCACTGCAGAGAAGTTAACAAGATTAATCAAAGAAGCAGGGATACTCAATGAACAATGGAAACTGGAAATAAATAAAGTGAGTGATAGTTGTGATATTTGTAGAAAATTTAAGAAAGTGCCTCCCCGTCCTGTGGTGGGACTCCCCATTGGTAAGACGTTCAATGAGGCAGTAGGAATGGATCTGAAGGCATGGAAGAGTGACTACTTTCTTGTCTTGGTTGAGTTGGCAACAAGATATTGTGTGACTACGGTCATACACAATAAGAAACCTGAGACCATTATAAGAGAAGTAGTGATTCAGTGGATCAGCCGGTTTGGAGCACCTGACAAGTTCTTGACCGACAATGGTGGAGAGTTCAATAACAGTGATTTTCGGAGCATGGCCGAAAATTATAATATTCAAGTGATGTGCACAGCTGCTGAAAGCCCATGGAGCAATGGCGTATGTGAGTGGCTGAATGCCGTACTTGGTGATAATGTGGCAAAGATTGTGTTGGATGCAAAATGTGGTGTATCTACAGCACTGGCATGGGCTGTATCAGCACGTAATGCACTCCAGAACAACAATGGCTTTTCCCCAAACCAGCTGGTGTATGGATTCAATCCAAGTATACCTAGTGTGCTGAATAATAAGATTCCTGCTCTTGAAAACAGGACATCATCGGAAATCGTGGCTGAAAACCTTAATGCTATGCGTGTGGCCAGAGAAGTGTTCATCAAAAATGAGTCCAATGAGAGAATACGTAGGGCACTACTGCATAACATAAGAGCAGACAACATGGTATGCTTGCAAAATGGAGACAGAGTATATTACAAACGAAACAGTGAAAACCAATGGAAAGGCCCAGGTGTAGTGATTGGAAAGGATGGTAAACAAGTTCTTGTGAAACATGGAGGAACATATGTGCGAGTGCACACTTGTAGGTTGCAGAATGCAAGTTGCAAGATGCAAGACATGGACGATATCAGTAGTGGTAAAACAACGGAGACAGGATTGCATGTTCCAGTTGAAGACGAGTCAAATGATGTTAACATAGAAAACGAAACAGAGAATGAGCCTGAGGACGCTGAAATGGATGATAATGAGAAATGCAGTGGTGAACAGGAGTCCGGAGACGGAACCAGTGTAGCTGCTGAAGCTAGAATGCCTAGAATGCCTAGAGTGGGGGATAGAATAGAAGGATACATGGTGGAGAACAAGGAAAAAGTGATTATCACAATCTTAAGTAGAGCCGGTAAAGCAACTGGCAAGTACAAAACATGTTTCAACATCAGAGACGAAGCAAGTAATGTGACAAAATGGATTGATGTAGATAAAGACATCTATAATTGGCGGATTGTGAACGATACAGAGGAAGTCATGATAACGTATTCCAATGATGCATGCATAGAGGCAAAAAGGGCAGAAATGAAGAATTGGATTGATAATGATGTGTTTGAGGAAGTTGAGGACCAAGGTCAGAAGGCCATATCAACAAGGTGGATAATGACACAGAAAATAAAATCTGGCACTCAAGTTATTAAGGCCCGTTAAGTGGCATGTGGCTTTGAGGAAGAGTTAAAGGATGTTCCCATTGATTCTCCTACGTGTTCAAAGGAAGCTTTTAGACTGGCTTTAAGTATTGTGTCCGCCAAGAATTGGGACTGCCATGCACTGGATGTGAAAGCCGCTTTCTTACAGGGGCATCCTATTAATTTTTCGTGTTGCCCCCTGAAGAATTCTACAATGGATATCTATGGAGATTGAAGAAGACAGTATATGGTCTCAATGATGCAGCCAGAGCATGGTACGAGAGGGTGAAGCATGAATTGCTTACATTGGGTATGTCCATGTGTGGTTTAGAACCAGCACTGTTCTTCTGGCATAATGATGGAAGATTAGAAGGGATCATTTGCATCCATGTAGATGACTTCTATTGGAGCGGGTCAAATGCATTCAAGATATCTGTAATGTCCCAGTTGGAAACATTATTTCTGATTGGTTCTGAAGAGAAGACTCGTTTCCAGTACCTGGGTATAACAATAGAACAAGCAGAGGATGGCATTATGATCAATCAAGGCAATTACATTAGACATGGACTCCAAGATATGAAAATTATCAAATCTTATAAGGACAGAAGAAATGATGAAGTCAGTCAAGAGGAGAGAACAAAATACCGATCTGTTGTGGGCCAACTAAACTGGGTAGCCACACAAACGAGGCCAGATATAGCATATGATGTATGTGAACTGAGTACGGCATTCAATCGGACAACTGTCGGAGATGTAATCAGAGCCAACAAAGCCGTCAAGAAGGTCAAGGATAACCCACTGTCAATTTGGTTTGGGAAAGTGAACCTGGACGAGTGTACACTTGAATGCTACAGTGACGCGTCTTTTGGCAATTTGACAGACCTTGGGTCTCAGGGTGGTCACATCATATTTGTGAGAGACAGAGAGGGAAATAGCTGCCCCATTGCGAGGAGATCAAGAAAGGTGAGACGGGTGGTGAAATCGACTTTGACAGCAGAAGCCCTTAGTCTATTAGATGCAGCAGAGAATGGGATGTATTTGGCACATATGCTGAGAACAATCCTCGGAAATCAGCACACAATTCCGGTAAAATGTTTTTCAGACAACAAATCTTTGGTGGATTGTTTGCAGTCTACCAAGTTGGTAGATGACAGAAGCCTAAGGATAAATATAGCTGTGTTGCGAGACATGATAGCAAGAAAAGAAATCCAAGAAGTGAAGTGGATAGAAACAACGAAGCAGATAGCAGACTGTCTCACGAAGAAACGAGCCTCTCCTATGTTATTACTAAAGGAGTTGAGCAAAGCAGAGTAAAGAAAAGAAAAAGAAAAAAAAAAAAAGAGGGGAATGTGTTAGTCTTAGTAATCAGAAACTTGGGTATTAAAGTGAATATGTTATGACAAGATACATAAGTGGAAAAAGTACAATAAGAATAAGTAGATAAATGGGTATTAAGTTATTATGTTGTGAGAAAATACACAACATAAGTGGGAAAGTACAATAAGAATAATGTGGAATAAATACAATATATATTGCCTAAAAGGTACGTAATCGGAAAAGGAAAGAAAGATAAAAAACAAATGAATTCAAGTGGGGCACGGAAACTAGTGTGTATATGGAGCGTCGATATTGTGACGTCATGAGCAGGGCGATGAGTAACTGAGTCATGGCGTCGGAAGACAGTTGACCGTGAGGAATGATAGCGGATGGAAGTGCTGACAGTGGAGTCAAGTCCTGGCCAGGCAGCAAGAAATGAGTCAGCACTCAAAGCTTATTAGTGCACTGGAATATAATCTGCTCACCCCGCCCTGGATAATGAATCAAATTATTATCCGCCAACTCTGCCTGCAATACTCAGCATATGGAACTCTGCCGGTGATACAGCGAGGTAAGGCGAATTCAAAGCGAGTCCAACATGATACAGTTGCAGTCTTATTCCAAGATGAGGGAGGATCACATGCATGTAAACCAAGACGGTCTGAAACAGATGTTCAGCATGGATTGCGAGTATTCGAATCCTTGAGAGAATTCTACAAACCAGCTAAGAAGCCAGATCTCCTTGAGGACTACAAAGTTTCTACTTCTTACCCAGTGAACCATGATCTAATGAATGATATTTGGATAAGGGAAGTAGCTTGGTTGTTAAGCAGAATGGACTTGTGTGAAGATGACCCTGTACTGCTCAACACGCGACCTCAAAATCAATCAATGCCCATATGGAGTGCCACAAACTCTGTCCTGAGTATGGAGAATATACCTGTTAAACGTGGGGTTTCTTCCTGTCCTTCCTTATCCAGTGACAGACTATGCTTCTGTGTACACAGCCATGAAGAATGTTCTAAATGTTCTTGAGTTACTTGATCAAACAAAGCCGTCGGCCTGGTTTGTCGACAACCCCGACACAGACAGAGGGCTGGTACTACAAAACCAAACCGATAACCTCATCATCCTTAACGACATCCATCAACATACCCATATTCCTCACCAAGCCCTCTATAACCCATCATCTCCAGACATCACCTTTTGCTCCCCAGAACTCGCCCCCACAACATCCTGGAGGGTGGTCAGAACCTTAGGCTCTGACCACCTCCCGATCATTATCACCACCAAAACCAGACTCACCCCAGCTAGCCACAAATACACATACACCAATTATAAAAGAGCTAACTGGAAAGCATTCACAAATGAGACAGAACAACATTTCACAACTCTAAACAGTACACCCATCACTAACATCAACAATGCTGTACACATACTCAATAAAACTATCCAAAACGCTGACAAGAAACACATTCCAAGAGGTAACAGAAAAAGACACAACCCCAACTTCACACCAGAAATTCAAAACCTCATCAGACAACACGACATACTGAAACACTCCCCAGCACCCCACACACAAGACATCACACAACAAATCCAAGCACTCAACACCCAAACTAACAACAAAATACAAGAACAACAAAAACTAAATTGGAATAACTTTCTACAAACACTTGATCACAAAACAAACCCCAAAAAACTCTACAAAACACTAAACAACATCACACTTTCCAACAGCAACACAACACAATCACATGCTGCAATCACAACAACAGACTCTACTCCTTCATGTAAACAACAAGCAAACACTCTCATCAATCACTTCTCACATGTCAGCCACCTAAAACTTCACAAAGACGACCGACGTGTCATCCGACGTAAGAGACAATTCCCCACAGACCCTGACTATACACCCTTCACCAATCACCAGACAAAGCATATCATCAACAATCTCAAGCACTCACCCGCCTGTGGCCTAGACAACATAAGCAACATACACCTCAGACACCTGGGACCACAAGGCATACAAGCACTCACTAACATATCAAACTACAGCTATTCACACAACACAATACCAGACATTTGGAAGCATGGCATCATCATCACATTCCCCAAACCCAACAAAGACCCCACGCTACCCTCCTCGCTACCCTCCTCGCACCGCCCCATCACACTCCTTTGCTCCCCCTCCAAAGTCATGGAACGCCTAGTATTACAACTAATTACACCTGACCTACCCCTAGCTCCAACACAACATGGCTTTAGGCCACTGCACTCCACAAACACTCTTCTCACAGACCTTACACAAAGAGCTTTCGACGGCATCAACTCAGCTAGACCACCACACAGATCACTATTAGCCACACTCGACATTAGTAAAGCCTTCGATGCCATCCCCCGCCACAACCTAACAAACAAAAGCTACAACACAAACATGCATAACAACACAAAAAGGTGGCTGGCCAACTTCCTAGCAGGCAGATGTGCACACGCATCTTTTGCCGGTCAGTCATCTAAAATCAGAAACTTTCCAAACGGAGTCCCACAAGGATCTGTCCTATCGCCCGCACTCTTCAATCTGTACATGCACGATATAACTACACCCAATACGCCCCAAATAAACTTAGCCTCCTATGCAGATGACATAACACTCACATGCACACACCATGACCCAAAAAGAGCAACAGATCTCCTTCAACCCTATCTCAACACACTACATGGCTGGTGCACTACAAACAGACTTAATCTAGCCCCAGCCAAATCCACCGCAACCCTGCTCACAAGTTGGACAGGAGAACACGAATACATCCCTCAACTCACCATAAACAACACACCCCTAACACATACACACACACACCCAAAATCCTAGGAGTAACTTATGATACTCATATGACATTCAAACAGCACACCACAAACATTAAAACAAAACTGACACCCAGACTTAACGCCCTCAGGTCACTTGCTCACACAAAATTTGGACACAACAAAGAAACTACCACCTCAGTATATAAACAATACATAAGATCAGTGATGGAATACGCAAGCCCAGCCTGGGCTTCTAACCTAGCTGAAACACATCATAAGACCTTACAGACTATTCAAAACAAAGCCCTGAAGATCATTACAGGCTGCACAGCTATTGCACCCACAGATCACCTACATCAAGTGTCACGGACCTATAGGCTCTGACTGTACGGGTTCACTTCCACCCTTCAAACGCATCAACCAGTCTGAGATCGGGGTCGGGGCTTCAAGCAACCAAACCAACAGAGGCCCGAAACTTCGCATCCCAATATCCTTCTTACTTCTATCCCTCTCATTTTGATCGAGCAGAGTTTCGAAGTCTCCCTCAATAAATATGTAATTCAAATTAAAGTTCAATGCTATCTCTGCTCATGAACACCAGGGGGTGGAAGTTTCTTTTCTGGTCACATTAAATCTACCGTAGTCAATGACGGGACGGGAATAATGAGTGGGGTCAGTGTTATCTTAGGCTTTCTCGGTGCAACGTTCTCGGGAATATCGCTTCCAGAAAGCGTTGTTTTAAAACTCCAGGAACTACCCCCCTTCGGTTTGACTACGGGAGATATCGTGACTATAACTTATATTTTGATTTTCTTTTTTGTTTTCATTTTGTATAAATTAAATATTTTGCATTAATATTAATTACCATTGTATTTGTTTTATTTTGTTTTATAACTTTAAATTATAATTATATAATACCTAATGGTTTTGTTATATTACTTAAATTTGATTTTATTATATTAACAAAAATTGTGTATTCTTTTCTTATCCATATATATTTATACCCTAATGATTAAATGAAGTGAGGAAGATTAACCCTATATAATATCCAGAAGACTACTTTGAAGTCTGATTAAAATACGAGAACAAATCTTAAATTAAAATATCATCTTAGTAATAAATATTAAAATACGAGAATTACTCTTTAAAGAGACTTTACCTTAATACAAGTACTAAATTAATAAAAGTACTTATCCATACTGAACACCCTTAAACTAAAGTTCAGTCTTTGTGTTCAACCTAAAGGTCACCCTCTAGACTCCTTCGGGGCCAAATCTTTAACTAAGCTAGTTCCACTAGTCTCTCCAAACTTTGGGTTGTAACATATTGGGGGCCTGACCGGGATCTTTTCTGATTAATCTCTGCACTTCATTATATGAATTGGGTTTACTAATGTTCATAGTAAATTCATAAATTTAATTATTTATCTTTACGTCACGATATCTTTAGCCTGAATTATTATATTACTCCTGATGCTTAAATACATTCCTTTCCCTTTAGTCGGTTTGTGCATTTTAGAGGTAATAGCTCAGGTTGGTCATAAGTTGGGGAAGTTCTGTGGTTTACGAGATAGTCAGGATCACTCGTCATCTCAAATCCTCATATTCATCCATGTTCATTAACACTAGGCAGACGGTGGTGAACATTGTGTATCAATCTCTTAATCTTTCATGTGACGAAATTAGCGTTTTCGCACATCGGTCACCTATCTGAGTCACCCCTCTTTAAGTAGAATCTCTTCAGAATAGGAATGACCAGTTAAACTCGTCTTTTATAGCAAATCAAAACTATAGGAGACCATCCACGATCACCTAACATATATCTGTAACTAGAAGTAGGATCTCCTAACGCACATAAATCTCATGCCTTCTTCCTTTAGTTTCGATATCAAGGGATCGTGTCTCACGAGGTTCACTAATGGTCAGGTTCTTGCCTGTCGTCCTTACTTATCAACCCTCCTGTTGTTGTCGACCATAGTTCGCTCAACAGGTGGGAGTTACTCACACTAATCATATTGATTTGGGATATTAGTGTCAACCTGACTATTAGGTAACCCGTTTCTACTAGGAATATCCCTAGTCCATATAGTATGCACTTGTTAATGGTTATCCAGGGTTAGTAATCTACCATTACCGGTAACTATAAAGCAAGTCCATATTAGTCAATATTGCCGTTCATTCCAGTCTTTATATTATACAACCAGTGAAGCTATAGTAACCCCATCCTCTATACATTAGCTGTCAGTCTAGTATAAATTGAGCGGTAATCTTCTCTACCTCATCTAGTCCTAATTAAAATCAAAATGGCAAAGTTTAATGTTAAACAATTTTGTCGAGAGCCCTCTATAGACAAACTTAAAGGTCAGGTGATCTCCAAGGATGATTGGAAGTTTATAGCTTATTCCTTTGACATAGGCTATGAGAGTTCACACACTAAGGAAATCCTGAAAAACACAGTCATAGAAGAACTGACAAATAGAGAAATCTTACCTGCTGAAGCTGTAGATTCACTTACTCCCATGAGTAGTTCAATGATAATGGCTGATAATGATGAAGATTCCCAGAGTACCATACAGGAAAACTCCCAGGGGAAACACTCTCCATCTCCTGAGCCGTGGTCAGAAGACAGACTAGATTTTGAAAGGGAGAAGTTTCGGCAGCAGCTTCTGCACGAGGTTCAGGAGAAAGAGAAGCAGCTTCTGCACGAGGTTCAGGAGAAAGAGAAAGACAGACAGGAGAAAGAGAAAGACAGACAGGAGAAAGAGAAAGATCGGCAACTAGAACTCTTGAAACTTGAGACACAACAACGGGAGAAAGAGAAAGACAGAGAACTAGAAATTGCTAAAATTCAAAACTTGGAAGAAACAAAACGCCTTAAAGAAGAGAAATTACAGTTGCAGAAGACCGAAATGGAAGCCCAGAAGCCAAGATTCCAACTATCTAAAAACATCTCTCTAGTACCACCCTTTGACGAGAGTGACCCAGAGAAATCTTTCTCCACGTTTGAGAAAACTGCTGAACACCTTAAAATGGCCAAAAGAGGAATGGCCATGGCTTCTCCAACCCAAACTCGTAGGAAGAGCTCAGAAAACTTTCAATCACCTGGAGGACGTTAATGACTATGACTTTGTAAAGAGCGCTATATTAGATGCTTATGCTATCACCGCTGATCATTACCGTAGAACTTTTCGGAAACTACATCAAGCCAGAAAAACATACATTTTTGGAGTTTGCCATGGATAAACTACGGATGCTTAAAAAATGGTTAGCTGCTAAAAAAGTTACCACCTTCACAGAGTTAGTTAACCTTGTTGTTCTAGAGGAGTGGAAGCGTAGGTTACCGCCCAGTATGCTAGTATATATAGAGGAGAAGGGAGTGAATGACCTTACCAAGGCTGCTCAATTAGCTGACAGCTATGCTTTAATCCATAGGGTTGTACCAAGCTATGATAGGACAAAAACCCCAAATGTGAGATTCTCCTCAAGCTATAACCCTGTGTCTAAAGTCATGTCGCAAACAAATGCTCCCAAAAGCCCATCTCAAAGTCAAGGAAAGTCTGAAGATTTCTGCTCATATTGTAAACAGACAGGGCATAACATCATGCAGTGTACACATCCTAAGTGTAAAACCTCTGCTGCATACAAACTCACACTTGCCACTTCTCAAAGACCTCAAAAACAAACAAAACCTTCTGGGGCACCTATAACATGTATACATACCCAGAATGCCTCTTCTGATCCTTTTTCTGCCTTTAAGGTACCTGGAACTGTCTCTCTTCCAGATGACCCACAGACTTACCCAGTTACCATCTTAAGAGACACTGGATCAGCCCAAAGCTTGTTGTGTAAGACTGCCTTGCCTTCAGTTGAGAACCACTACACTGGGGGAAAAGTTACACTTAAATCTTTAAGCTCTGGTCATACTGCAGACATGGCTGATATACAGATAGGCAGTGACCTGATCCAGGGGTCAGTTAGAGTAGCCGTCTTGGATACAGATCTTCCTATTCCGGGGGTAACTTTCCTTTTAGGAAATTACTTGGCTGGACATGGGATGATTCCTGACATGATAGTGAGAGACAAACCCATGTTATACAGTCCTACTGCAAAGCTAGATCAGGAGAAACCACATATTTTCCCGGTTTGCGCTGTCACCCGTTCACAAACTGCTGCAGTGTCTAATGACTCTCTCTCACCCTCAGGTCAGGATACCTTGTTCACCCAGATCATGTCTAGGGAAAACCTCATACAAGCTCAAGAGGCAGACACTTCACTTGCTAAGCTCAGGCACATTGCTGATGACAAACCCATAAATGGGAAAAACCCTAACATCTACTATCACAAAGGGGTCCTTATGCGTAGTTTTCACCCGCCTGATAGGCCTGACTCAGATACTTGGTCTATAGTACATCAGGTAATCATCCCTACCTCCATCAGATCTGCTGTAATGGGATTAGCTCATGACGGAAACTCTGGTCATTTGGGACAGAGAAATACATACAGAAAGATCCTAGCTCATTTCTTCTGGCCTAACATGAAAAAAGATGTAACCAAATTTGTAAAGTCTTGTCACACTTGCCAGATAGTAGGAAAGCCAAATGAGACCATCCCTAAAGCTCCACTTGCTCCTATCCCTGTCACTACAGAGCCCTTTGAGAAAATAGTAATTGATTGTGTAGGGCCTCTTCCCAAAACTAAGAAAGGGAACCAGTATCTACTTACCGTAATGTGTGCTGCAACTAGGTATCCTGAGGCTTTCCCTTTAAAAGATATCAAGGCTAAGACTATTGTGTCCCATCTGTTGCATCTTTTCACAAAAGTAGGCATTCCTAAAGAAATTCAGAGTGATCAGGGGTCAAATTTTACAAGTAACCAAATGAAAGCAGTACTGAGGGAGTTAGAGGTAGATAAGAAGATAGCCACTGCGTACAGACCTCAGACCCAGGGTTGCCTAGAACGCCATCATCAATCTCTGAAATCCATGATAAAAAAGTTTTGTTTTGAGACTGAGAAAGAGTGGGATGCCAACATTGACTGGCTTCTTTTTGCCGTTAGAGAGTGCCCTCAAGAGTCACTAGGATACTCCCCTTTTGAGTTGCTATATGGGCGTCAGATCAGAGGCCCTCTAAAGGTCTTGAAAGATTCTTGGTTTGTGGAAGTATCTGATCATCCTTCTCGCACAGTTGCAGAGTACATAAATGAGTTAAAACTTCAGATGTCAAATGTAAGAGCGCTAGCACTGGCCAACCTTGAGGCGAGTCAGTCAAGAATGAAAACCCACTACGATCGCAAGTCTGAAAGTAGAACATTTAGTCCTGGAGACAAAGTCCTTCTCTTCCTGCCCATTCAGTCCATTAAAAAGCAAATTTTGTGGCCCATATGTAGTCTCTCAGAAACTTTCAAAGCTAAACTATGTTGTTCGCACTCCTGATCGAAGGAAGGATCAAAGGATTGTTCACTTAAACCAGATGAAGGCGTACATAGAAAGGCCGCTTGAGGAGAATACCCCAATACTAGCTGTAAATACTGTACCACATTCTGTACCAGACTCGTGGGAATTGCAAAAGGTAGGAGACTCTGATGTGATTGAGTTTGGTGATCTTCCTTCACCTTGTGGAAGCCCAAAGAACAGCGAACTATTATGTACCTTAGATCAATATTTGTCTGACATGTCGCCATCACGTAGAGATGATCTTAGGAAATTGCTTGTAAGTTACCCTTCAGTCACATTGGATGTCCCTGGCTTTTGCAAGGACCATCATCACGATGTTATCTTGACCTCACCAGAAGTAAGACCTATCAAACAATCAACAAACAGACTAAACCCTCAGAAGCAAGAGATCATGAGAAAGGAAATTGACTTTATGTTGGAGAAGTCCTTAGTGGAACCAAGTCATTCCCCTTGGGCGTCACCCTCTTTATTAGTCCCAAAACCAGACGGTAGTAGTAGGCTGTGTACTGATTACAGGAAAGTAAATGCAGTGACAGTCCCTGATGCATATCCACTACCTAGAATTGATGACCTAATAGATAAAGTAGGGGCTGCTAAGGTAGTTTCAACCATAGACTTGCAGAAGGGGTATTACCAAATTGGGATGACTGAGAGAGCTAAAATCATCTCGGCTTTCACCACTCCTTTTGGGCTCTTCCAATATAGAGTCATGCCTTTTGGCATGATGAATGCTCCTGCCACATTTCAAAGGGTCATGTCATATACTATTCAGGATTTAGAAGGGGTAGACACTTACTTAGATGACATCGTGATTATTTCAGATACTTGGGAGGATCATCTTTCCAGACTGGACGGGCTGATGGAGCGCTTGGCTGCTGCTGGATTCACCATCAACCTAGCCAAGTCCTGCTTTGGACGTGGATCAGTGACCTACCTTGGCCATGTGGTGGGTCAGGGTACTGCACGTCCCAAGGAAGCTAACGTGGAGACCATCACCGCCTTTCCCCAGCCAACTGACCGCAAATCCATCATGCGGTTTTTAGGGATGTGCGGATTCTACCGCAGATTCTGTCCGAACTTTGCAGCCATATCAGCGCCCCTCTCAGATCTTACAAGCCCAAAACTTAAGTTCGTCTGGCCCCCACCTGTACTGCTGCCTTTGACCAACTGAAGTGCCTCCTTTCATCCTACCCGGTACTTCATGCTCCTGATTCCGCATTGCCTTACCATCTTCAGGTTGATGCGAGTGATAGAGGAGTCGGGGCAGTACTTCTGCAACCAGATAAGACAACTGGCGTCCTACATCCTGTCTCTTACTTCTCCGCCAAACTGAAGAGACACCAGAGGAGTTATTCCACAGTGGAGAAGGAGTGCTTGGCGATGGTATCAGCGGTGAAGAAGTTCGAATGTTATCTCCCTCAGCACTATCCACCAATCATCATCCATACTGACCCAAACCCTCTTACTTTTCTGCACAAGATGAAGAACAACAACCAACGACTTCTCCGGTGGGCTCTAATGTTACAGGAGTACCATCTCATTGTTCGCCATATTCGTGGGGTAGACAATCGGATTGCAGACGCCTTGTCAAGAGATCTTCCACCTACAGCGAAGCCTATTCCTCCTCTCGCTACCTAGTCCTCTTCGCTCCCCTTCGAGGACTTTAAGGGGGGAGGTGTCACGGACCTATAGGCTCTGACTGTACGGGTTCACTTCCACCCTTCAAACGCATCAACCAGTCTGAGATCGGGGTCGGGGCTTCAAGCAACCAAACCAACAGAGGCCCGAAACTTCGCATCCCAATATCCTTCTTACTTCTATCCTCTCATTTTGATCGAGCAGAGTTTCGACAGTCTCCCTCACTAAATATGTAATTCAAATTAAAGTTCAATGCTATCTCTGCTCATGAACACCAGGGGGTGGAAGTATCTTTTCTGGTGACATTAAATCTACCGTAGTCAATGACGGGACGGGAATAATGAGTGGGGTCAGTGTTATCTTAGGCTTTCTCGGTGCAACGTTCTCGGGAATATCGCTTCCAGAAAGCGTTGTTTTAAAACTCCAGGAACTACCCCCCTTCGGTTTGACTACGGGAGATATCGTGACTATAACTTATATTTTGATTTTCTTTTTGTTTTCATTTTGTATAAATTAAATATTTTGCATTAATATTAATTACCATTGTATTTGTTTTATTTTGTTTTATAACTTTAAAATAAAATTATATAATACCTAATGGTTTTGTTATATTACTTAAATTTGATTGTATTATATTAACAAAAATTGTGTATTCTTTTCTTATCCATATCTATTTATACCCTAATGATTTAAATGAAGTGAGGAAGATTAACCCTATATAATATCCAGAAGACTACTTTGAAGTCTGATTAAAATACGAGAACAACTCTTAAATTAAAAAATCATATTAGTAATAAATATTAAAATACGAGAACTACTCTTTAAAGAGACTTTACCTTAATACAAGTACGAAATTAATAAAAGTACTTATCCATACTGAACACCCTTAAACTAAAGTTCAGTCTTGTGTTCAACC
>CM064562.1:15624291-15700742 GCA_032716605.1 Paralithodes platypus | reverse complement strand
TTTGTTTTCCCACAGACTTTGTCAGTGGCAGCGATAAGGCTATGATTAAGAAAGTTCCATTGACTATTTACATCGTTAGGCCTAGCTTCCTTATTTCTATTCATTTCCTCCAGTTCACTATGAAACCTATCCCTAACTTCCTTGTTCTTCAGCAGCCACACTTTCCTTTTGGTTATGTATATCTTCTTGCGCTTAGGATCTCTGTATAAGCTCATGTCGCACACAAATAGCTTATGCTGGGGGATACATTCTTCGCCCGGGATGACCTTTACATCTCGAACCAGTTTCCAGTCTTTCCTGTTAACCAAGAAGTAATCTATCTGGCTACTGGAGACCCCAGAGCTATATGTGATCAGATGGCTCTGTCTTTTCTTAAACTTCGTGTTACACACAGCCATGTTGAGTGCAACGCAGGACTCCAATATATATTCGCCTTCCAGATTCAACATACCATCAACATACACAGTTGCCCATTTGTTACTGAAAACAATATGTGTACATAATTATTAGAGTACCTACTCAATCTTGGCATTTTGCCAAAGTTCCCTATTTTACATGTTTGCCTATCCAAACCCGACAAAAATTTGCACCACCAAACATTCCACCATGTTACACATTATATTTATTACAGTATAAGTAATACAGAGAATGGTACAAACAATAGAAATATTATTATAAAAGAGGTGGTATGACTCGATCAGTGAATCCATGTGTGGTGACGGGAGGGAGAGAGGCAAGCCGTCTCTAGAGAGAACCTTGCACCACAAGGAAACATGTGTTGTGATGGGAGGAAGAGAGGCAAGCTATCTCTAGAGAGAATCTTACACCACAAGAGTTATGTGTCCATTGACCTTCAAATGGGAAAATTAATAATGACAGGAGGAAGAGAGGCCAACCATTTCTAGAGAGAATCTTTAGGAAATTGATAACTTGTTGATTTTCCAGTGTAGTATTTCATGTTGTAGGTCAGTACTGTACTATACAGTACTGTAATAGCAAATATGAGCTAAAACAGCGATTGGTTTTCAAAAGTAGCAAGGAAAGAGGAAGAGTAAAAACAGTTGGAATAACAAAGAAACTAAACCAAGTTGGTGACGGGAGGGAAAGTGGATACCCATCTTTACCTAGCCTAGTGTGATATCAGCAACGTTTTTCTTGGGCCTCTACTGTGTTACCAAATTTTGGGTCCGTGTTAGTAGGAGCTGTTGCACGCCGTGTGCCCACAGTACTATAGAAACATGTCATTGAATGGCACGTTGCACGAGACTCAACTTCATATATTTATATAATCGTGTTAACACTGCAGCATTTGTCAAAGTACAGTAGGCTACTGTAATTAGCTGCAGGGGTGATCATAGGGTGAATCTAGATGAGAGGCTGGATGGGGAAATATTGGAACAAGTAGAGTGTTTTAAATATCTAGGAGGAACGATAAGCAGGAGTGGAGGTATGGAAATGGAGGTAAAACAGAGAGTGTGTGAAGGAAGGACGGTTTTCGGAGCAATGGAAAGTATGTGGAAGGTAAGAAATCTCGATATGAAAGTAAAAAGTGCAATGTATCAAGGAATTGTTGTACCAACAGTGATGTATGGGGCTGAGACATGGGCTCTGAAGGAAAAGGAGAGAAGAAAGCTGGATGTGATGGAGATGAGCTGCTTGAGGAGTATGTGTGGAGTTACTCGTAGAGACAGATTGAGGAATGAAGAGATATATAGGAGATTGGGGCAGCAGGAACATTTGTCGGCCAGCGTGGAAAGAAGGGTGATGAGCTGGTATGGTCATGTTAAACGAATGGAAGATGAAAGGCTTACAAAGAAAATATGTGAGTCAGATACAAGGGGAGATAGAGGGGAAGGAAGATCCCCATTGAGATGGAGAGACTGTGTAAGACAAGCTTTGGATGATAGAAGAATGACTATAGATCAGGCAAGGGAAGTGGTAATAAACAGGAATGAATGGAGAATGCTTGTGAATAGATGAGTGACTGAATACATGGTCATTTGGGGAAGGGGTCGGGCGCAAGTTGGACTAGATAATAGTCCATCAGGAGCCTGGCCCGGGGAGACTATTTATATGAAGGGTGCACCTGGAAGTGTGGTGGGCGGGCTTGTGGTGGTAGGGCTTCGCTGTATGTCTGCCTGCTGAGATCGGAACCTCTCCGGGTGGTCGGGGGCCGGGGGAGTGCTGGAGGGACCTTGGTGACTCTGGTCTATGGGTCTTCTCCTGGATGACCTATATGTGTATGTGTATGTGTATGAATTTGTATTTTGTTTTTGTGTGTTCCTTGTTTTCTGCTATGTTGTCCCTATTCGGGCTCTGTCTTGAGTCGGCCAATCCCCTCCCTTCAAAAAAAATACAAAATACAAAAAAAAATAGGAAAGGTGGGGATTGGGCCTGAGTATATACAGTAGGCCTACATACATAAATACATTACATACATACAATAATTAGTGAGAGTGGTTTTAAGACTCAGATTAATTTAGATTTTTCAGATTGTATAGTTAATAACAGGTCACCGAGGTGTAAGTAACAGTATGTGTAACAGTGTAAGTTGTGTAACATTGGTTATATTAACTCAATGACTGCGGGCTGCTATATAGAAAATATGGTCATCACTGCTGCACTTGTCATATGACAATTGCCAAATATCTGCCTAGAACAAGGCCTGGGAGGCAGGCGAGCGAGTAAAAGCAGCGCGGGTCCATCCCATCCACCGCCCACGGTGTCTGGGCGTGCACTAGTGTCAGCGAAAGACATCTCCAGCTCTCTTACAGACTTGGGGATAGCGAAAACCGTTCATACTTGCTCATTTTTATCCCCTTTCACTGCAGGTGACTGTAACAACATTGTTCATTTGTTTGGGTTGCATGGATCCTTTGCGAGATTAGGAATGGGGGAGGGTCTTCTCTCCCAGGTTAGCTTGCCTCAAGTATACAGTAGACATGTTCTTCATGGGACAGAGTCATTACTTTGAAGGACAGAATGAAAATCTAGAGTTGTTATGAGACTGGAGTACAGTATGCCATTTGTTACGACCAGATGCCTTCCTGACGCCAAACTATTTACAAATATCTACATGCTTGTCAATTATTTATATTTCAGAGCTTTCCTTCTTAACTCAAGAAATATATTATAACTTGTAGTTACAGTACTAAGTAAAGGTAAAGCTCTAGGTTAGTCAAGGTCTTACTTATGATATACAACATTTAAGATTAGCTATAAGACAAAGTAATGCATAATTTATAATATACAGTGCACTGAAGTTAATCAAGGGTATAAAAAGAGTATCAATAAGATCATGGGATATACAGTACTGATGGTGATTCTGGTTCAGGAGGCACTGTCTAGAGGTTTTAGAACTTGTCTCCCTTGGGAACTGCTATACGAATTATGACCTAGTACTGCTCGCAGATGATGTGGAGGATGTGGATGTCCAAGTTCAGAAGATGGCGAGAGGGCATGGCAAGTAAAGGATTTATAGTTAACATAAATAAAATCAAGGTTGTTGTTGTTGTTGTTGTTGTTCCCTAAGCTGCCTGGCCGAACAGCCCCGAGTCCCTGAGGAAGGCCATGGCCACGATTGGGCTTTCCCACAGAGCTCTCATTGAGTGTAGATTGTGTTGTTGGCGTAAGTGGTTGTGTGAAATGCAGTCTTCTATGATGTGTTTAATGGTATGGGGTGCTGTGTTACATCCCGGGCAGGCGTCGACAACGGAGTCATCCAGTCTCTTCTGATAGCTCAGGAGAGCTGGATGGTGTCCGCATCTCAGCCTGGCCAGGTGGACTCTGTCCTCGCGAGGAAGGGAGGATTCAGAAGGATGGATTTCGGGAGGTCGTGCATGCAGCTGCGTGTTGTCTGTGAGTGAGTGGATGGATCGGTGAGAGATATGAGTATGGATGTGCTTCTGGAAGTTGGTTCGGGGTGGGGAGAGAGGACAATAATTGTGTGTGATACCGTGTGCTGGGTGTTGTTTTAATATTTCTTGGTGTCTGTGGGTGTGTTGCCATGTAGTTTAGTGGGTGGTCTTGGTTCGTGGAGGCAGCTGCCAGGAATTGAGTGCCTCTCATGTCCAGATGGTCTTTGACTTTGAGGATTTTGGTTTCTTGATGTAGGTGATCTGTGGGTGCAGTAGCTGTGCAGCCTGTAATGATCTTCAGGGCTTTGTTTTGAATAGTCTGTAAGGTCTTATGATGTGTTTCAGCTAGGTTAGAAGCCCAGGCTGGGCTTGCGTATTCCATCATTGATCTTATGTATTGTTTATATACTGTGGTGGTAGTTTCTTTGTTGTGTCCAAATTTTGTGTGAGCAAGTGACCTGAGGGCATTAAGTCTGGGTGTCAATTTCTTTTTAATGTTTGTGGTGTGCTGTTTGAATGTCATATGAGTATCATATGTTACTCCTAGGATTTTGGGTGTGTGTGTATGTGTTAGGGGTGTGTTGTTTATGGTGAGTTGAGGGATGTATTCGTGTTCTCCTGTCCAGCTTGTGAGCAGGGTTGCGGAGGATTTGGCTGGGGCTAGATTAATTCTGTTTGTAGTGCACCAGCCATGTAGTGTGTTGAGATAGGGTTGAAGGAGATCTGTTGCTCTTTTTGGGTCATGGTGTGTGCATGTGAGTGTTATGTCATCTGCATAGGAGGCTAAGTTTATTTGGGGCGTATTGGGTGTAGTTATATCGTGCATGTACAGATTGAAGAGTGCGGGCGATAGGACGGATCCTTGTGGGACTCCGTTTGGAAAGTTTCTGATTTTAGATGACTGACCGGCAAAAGATACGTGTGCACATCTGCCTGCTAGGAAGTTGGCCAGCCACCTTTTTGTGTTGTTGTGCATGTTTGTGTTGTAGATTTTGTTTGTTAGGTTGTGGCGGGGGATGGCATCGAAGGCTTTACTAATGTCGAGTGTGGCTAATAGTGATCTGTGTGGTGGTCTAGCTGAGTTGATGCCGTCGAAAGCTCTTTGTGTAAGGTCTGTGAGAAGAGTGTTTGTGGAGTGCAGTGGCCTAAAGCCATGTTGTGTTGGAGCTAGGGGTAGGTCAGGTGTAATTAGTTGTAATACTAGGTGTTCCATGACTTTGGAGGGGGAGCAAAGGAGTGTGATGGGGCGGTGCGAGGAGGGTAGCGTGGGGTCTTTGTTGGGTTTGGGGAATGTGATGATGATACCATGCTTCCAAATGTCTGGTATTGTGTTGTGTGAATAGCTGTAGTTTGATATGTTAGTGAGTGCTTGTATGCCTTGTGGTCCCAGGTGTCTGAGGTGTATGTTGCTTATGTTGTCTAGGCCACAGGCGGGTGAGTGCTTGAGATTGTTGATTGTGCAAGGTATTACACAGTAGCTTGGATCTTGGAAATGTAGAAAAATGTGGTGCATAAGACTTCCTGGTGGTGGAAAGACGAGGTGGAAAATGCAATGAAGGAGAAAAGAAGATGTTTCAAAGCATGGAAGAAAGGAGGCAGCAAGGAGGAATATCTGGCAGCTAAGCAAACTGCAAAAAGAAAGAAGAGATATACAAGGTAAAGAAAATCATACAGGACCTGGTCAAAGACCAGGTGAGTAACGCAGAAAATCCCAATGGGATCTTCAATTTAGCTAGGCGAGCTTAGGATGACAGTAGAGATGTTGTAGGAGAACAGTGCATCAGGAATGATAATAGGATAATTGTTTTATGCCGACAAAGAAATTAGAAATGCTTGGAAGGTACACTAAGAAAGATTACTCATCGTGGAATGGCATTGTAGCGGAGATGATTAAAACCTCAGGTGATATAGGAGTTATTTTGGTCACAGAGCTAATTAACTCTATCATTAGAGAGGAAACAAACCCTGATGAACGGCAAAAAAGTGTAATAGTAAACATATAGGTCTGTGAGAGAGTCTTTGAAGGTATGATAAGAGAAAGCATTTCTTTTGACGATAAGCAGTTTGGTTTCATACCAGGACGTGGCACAATTGATGCTATCTTCATGGTCAGGCAACTGCAGGAAAGATATCTACTTAAACATAGGGATCTATATCTTGTGTTTGTAGACCTGGAGAAGTTGTGCAGTGGGCTATGAGAAAACTTGGCTTAGAGGAGTGGCTGGTGCGTGTGATGATGAAGATGTACGAGGACTCTCGAACGGCAGTGAGGGTGAAAGGTGAACTGAGTTAGGAGTTTTCAGTTCGCATTGGAGTTCACCAGGGCTCTGTGTTAAGCCCTCTCCTCTTTGTTATGGTTCTGGAGGCACTATCTGGTGATTTCAGAGTTGGGCTCCCATAGGAACTGCTAAACGCAGATAACCTAGTACTTATCACAGATAGTGCACAGGATGCCGAGGCCAAGTTCAGAAAATGGAAACTTGGAAAGAGGGCATGGCAAGTAAAGAATTAAGAGTTAATATACTGTAAATAAAACAAAGGTTATACATTGTGGATTAGGGATAGGAAAGGTAGAAAAAAGTGGGGTATACCCATGCGCAGTATGCAGAAAAGGGGTGGGCGCGAACTCAATACAGTGTAGCGTCTGCCGCAGCTGGGTACATCACAGGAAGAAATGCTGCACTAGAATAAAGGGACCTCTACCGAGGAAGAAGTCTGAAATTGAGAAGTTTGTATGCATAGTATGCAAAGGTGAGCTTGTATTCAATGACCGGCTCGAGAGTGTTAACTTTGGCAATGAGGCTCTGGAGATGGTGGACAAGTTTTGCTACTTGGGAGATACCATCTCTGCCTGTGGTGGGGCCGAGGCCGCCACTATCGCCAGAATAAGATGCGGCTGGGGAAAGTTTAGAGAACTTTTGCCACTACTTACCATGAGAAGACTCCCTCTCCCCTTGAAGGGAAATGTGCACACTTCATGCTTTAGAAGCGCAATTACATTTGCTTCAGAAACGTGGCCTGTCAAAGCGGATAATACCAACAGAATGGAATACAATGAGATGAGGATGGTGAGATGGATGTGTACGGTATGTATATGATTTATTGAGGCAACAGCATTCTTAAGTATCTGTATGTAACACTAATATTATCTATATGCATACCTCCTTATATTAAACATGTACCATAGTAATCATGTGCACTCACTTATATAATTGTAATGTATTGACTGCACATGGTAACTATGGGTATTTCATGATCTGCCCGCTAGGGGTATGTTATGATCAGATCGAGAGAGAGACTAGCCTACCAAAGGTCTCCCTGTACCCACTTTACTCCTGAATACAAGAACCTATTAACTTTTACCCAGTGTTTGACTTATCCCACCTCTTTGATAAGTACCTGGGGATCGTCTGGAAGCAGCCAGACCCAACATATACATGGCGCAGTGAGTAAAAACCGGAGTTACGAAGTTGGACAATCCTGTGGGACCCTGTGAAGTCGCCATTACCGAGCCAGCTCCACCACTCGGGAGTAAGACAGTGCCTCCAGACCCAGGATTACAGTGAGCAGTGCCCCTGGATATACAGTGCTAACAGTGAAGTGTTGTGTATTGCCAGTGCTTTATTTTGTGTATATTTCATGTGTGCTTGCCCTTTGTACGAGTTCCAGAGCGTATCAAAGCAGCAGGGCCGGCCAGCCAGCCAGCGGAGCGCTACACCCTCCTCCCACCACGGCCTGAGCAACACCGAGTTGAGTGAGTGAACGCGGCCGCCTCCCCCTCCGAGCCACGAGCGGTTGGTGAACACACATACGCATACACGCACTGAGCACGCCGTCACACACACTACTTGTTGCTGGCAATCTTTCGCAGCAAAAACACTGTTATCTACTAGGACGAATATTCAAGTGGGGAATTTTTCGACTCTGTTATCAACCTGTCTGTCTGTTGCCCTAACAAGAGGATGTCAGACCAGGAAGAGGTACGATTGCAACACAACCCCACATTACCTCCCAGCTCTCCTACACAAACCTCCCCTGGGATTTCTGGACCACTTCCACCTCCACAAATCCCAAGATTTTTCTGGTTTCTCTACTTCTACCCCCTTACGCACTCCACCTCCTCCACCCTCCCACCCACATGCTTCACCCTCAGTTCCGTCTGGGGCCGTTTTCCTACAGTTTATTCAGTTTCTGGAGGAATCTAGAAGGCAAGAAGAGGCAGTGAGAAGACAAGAGGAGGCAGTGAGAAGACAAGAGGAGGCAGTGAGAAGACAAGAGGAGGCTTTAAGAAGAGAGGAAGAGAATGCAAGATTTCAGGCTTTGATTCAACTGTTGGCCACTTCCAGGATATCTACAGATCCCTCCATGGCCCAGGGCCCACCCTCCCAACAGCAACGAGTGAGCCCTTCAAATCCCTCAGCACCTCCACCACCACCAAAGGCTACAGCACAGTCCCCACCACCACTTAAAGCCGACTCCACCTTTCAAATGTTTCGAGAGTGGAGACGTCGCTGGGATGACTATGCAGTAATGGTGGACCTCCCCAAACTACCTCCGACAAAGCAGATGATCCAGCTTCGCATGTGCCCGACCCTCGAGATGCAGCGCATACTTGAACACACCCTTCAGATCGCCCCATCGACTGACAAGACGGTGCATGAGGTGTTGGATGCCCTGCAAGCTCACATCAAGGGACTTCGCAACGAGGCACTTCGTCGAAAAGAATTGTTGAGTTGTAAGCAGCTTGAAGGGGAGTCGTTTGCTGAGATTTATGTCCGCCTGAAGCGCATTTCCGAGGAAGTGGATGTGTGCCCGGGAAATTCATCTTTCTGCGAGGAAACACAGCTCAAGATGGTGATCCTCATGGGGATCAGAGACAAGGAGCTGGTACAGAAGCTCATCTCCCTGGACTCCAAAGCACCACTAAAGGATGTTGTGACTAGGTGCCGCTCCTATGAGGCCGCTATATCTGCGACCACGGCCATTAGTGCTCCTCCTGACCAAGTGAGCGCAATTTCTTTGTATAAAAAGGACAAGAAAGCTCAGGGAAACGGCAAGACTCCGCCCATCAAAAATTCATCGAAGTCAACGGATTTCTGCCAGTGTTGTGCTCGCCAGCATGGGTTGGACACGTGCCCAGCTGCTCAGAGCACCTGCGACGCCTACGGACGACAAGGCCACTGGTCGCGGACGATCAAGTGCCCCGCCAGTAAGGTCCAGTGCCACCTCTGTCACCGCATTGGGCACATTGAGAAGTGTTGTCGGGCGTCGAAGAAGAAGGACAAGCGCCGAGGGGGATCTCCAAGCAGCAGTGGTACCTCCTCCGATTCCAGCGAGTCTCACGAGGCGAAGCACAACAACTGTCGTCGTGTGGGATCAACTTCTTCCTCTGCCGACAAGACACCACAGCCCATCGTTGTCACCCTGTCACACGGCGATGTCAAATCCCGCCTACGGATACTACCGGACACAGGCTCTGACATTACAGTGATTGGCCTGCGACATCTAGGATCTCTGGGTGTCTCTAGGAGCAGCCTGCAAGACCCTTCGCCTACCATGACGCTCACGGCGGATGGGTCCACGATGGCGCCTGCTCTGGGTGCATTTCAGGCAACCCTCACCCTAGGCAAGAGATCGTGTCCTGCCCTGATTCAAGTGCACGACGGTGTCCAGACTCCTCTGCTTTCTTATCGCCATTGCAGGGAGTTGGCCATCATCTCTCAGGACTTTCCTAAGCCCATTTTTGATGTCATCAACCCAGGAGAATCTCCAGTACAAGACACCGAGAGGACTCTACAGGATCTTCGCGCCGCAGCAAGAGCAGACCCTACATACGTCTGTCTACTCGACTGTGTCACCTCAGGCTTCCCTGTCAACCATTATAACCTACATGATTCCTTGCTCCCATACTGGATGCTACGGGATGATCTCTGTGCTGATGGAGATCTCGTCCTCTATGGAGCTCGGATTGTGGTTCCTCCGGCTCTCCGCCGCCGCACCCTGCAGCAACTCCACGACAGTCACAGAGGTGTGGAGGCCACCAAGAACAGAGCGAGGCAGGCTGTCTTCTGGCCGGGGATAGATTCAGACATCGCCAGTACTGTTCATGCTTGCGAGTCATGCCAGATCCTCCAGCCTGGCCTCCAGAAGGAACCCCTCCTGAATGACGAGAACCCGACGGGGCCCTTTGAGTCTGTCTCGGCCGACTTTATCATGGTTGCCAGGAAGTCCTTCCTGGTCGTGGTCGACCGTCTCTTGGGGTGGCCCGTTGTCGTCCCCTGCAAAGGCGACGCTACTGCCTCTGCAACAATCAGGCTCTTCTGTCGCTACTTCCGGGAAGTTGGTGTTCCCCTCTGTCTGAGGACCGATGGAGGCCCACAATTCACCAACCAGGATTTCCGGGACTTTATAGAGCGACGGGGAGTCCGCCATGTGGTTACGTCACCGCATCACCCACAGGCGAACGGCCATGCCGAGGCTGCAGTGAGGTCAATCAGGCACCTCATTCTTCAGACTGCACCCTCTGGCAACATTGACATAGAGGACTTTGACAGGGGTCTCATGGAACTCTGGAACACTCCTAACTTCACTGGCCGCTCCCCTGCCCAATTCCTATATGGTCATCCCCTTCGGACATGTCTACCTGCCGACCCCAGATCCTTCGCTCAGGAGTGGCAGGGCAAGGCCGAGGACTGTGACAGATGTGCAGCCGACCGTGCCGAGCAGGTTAAGACCCGGTACGATGCGCACGCACAGCCCCTCCCCAGGTTGCGTGTCGGTCAGCAAGTTCGGATTCAAGACCCGACATTGCAATGCTGGGACAAGGTGGGGGTTGTCATGAGTCGTGGCAAGTCCAGGGATTATGAGGTGCATCTCCCTAGTGGTCGTGTGTGGTGGCGGAACCGCCGTTTCCTCCGCCCTGTACCCCAAAGTGTTGACCCCCTCCCCCAGTCCCCTGCGACCCCTTGCAATGACCAGAAACAGTTGTCCTTAGCGTCTGACCCCCCAGTTGCCCCACGTTATTCGAAACGACCCAGAGAAAAGGAGTCCGCTCTAAATTGAACTACGAGTGTGAGGGGGGAGGGAGGTGTATGTATATGATTTATTGAGGCAACAGCATTCTTAAGTATCTGTATGTAACACTAATATTATCTATATGCATACCTCCTTATATTAAACATGTACCATAGTAATCAAGTGCACTCACTTATATAATTGTACTGTATTGACTGCACATGGTAACTATGGGTATTTCATCATCTGCCCGCTAGGGGTATGTTATGATCAGATCGAGAGAGAGACTAGCCTACCAAAGGTCTCCCTGTACACTGTACCCACTTCACTCCTGAATACAAGAACCTATTAACTTTTACCCAGTGTTTGACTTATCCCACCTCTTTGATAAGTACCTGGGGATCGTCTGGAAGCAGCCAGACCCAACATATACAGGATGTATGGTGCCAAACTGCAAGATAGGATATCAAGTGTAGAGCTAAGGAGAATGTTGGGTATCAAAAGGACTAGAGTAAATTAGCTGTAAACTTCCACATCTATTCCTTGACGGACTCTTCCCAAACAGTAGAAATATTAGCTCGATTACTCTAGTCGTTTGTGAGTTACAGAAGTTAGAGGTCATGATTTCTCGCCTACTTACGGTGAATAGACTATAGCAGGCTTGGATGGCTTGGGCATGTGGAGAGGTTGGATGAACTAAGTTCGGTGAAAAGATGCAAGTCCATAAACGAGGAAAGAGCTGTGCGCCAAGGGGTAGACCAAGAAAGAATTTGGATGTGATCTTTAATGAACTTGAAAAGTGAGGCAGCTCTGAACAGGGCTGCCTGGAGCACCAACATTACAACATGAGACTGGAACCGCAATTCGTGTGGAGCACTCGGTCTTTAAATTTATGTATGAATGTATTGTATCAATGTATTGTATGAATGTAAGTATGTACAGGTATAGTCTTAAATTAAATTAGGTGGGTTCATTACTATCAATGTACCTTTAAATGAGACTATTATGGACACTTTACTTACTCTCTTAATTTCTATGTACTTTACAGTGTAAGATTCCATTAACCCTTTTGCTGCGGCTATGTTTGGGCTATTTAGGGCATATTCAGGCACTCCTGAATGATAAATCAAGCATCTGCATTAAATGAAGTGTATTCTGCCGAAAACTAGACGAAAATAGCTTCAAAATGAGACCAGAACGGGCCCCGTACGTGGTCTGGTTCACCCGCAGAGGTGCCAGTGAAACACGGAAAACCCGCTATTTTGTAGCACACGCTCGCTTGGCTACACTGCTGTGAGACACAGAGAGAGACCCGCGCGAGACACAGTGTACCTCAGTGAGCCACTCGCTGCTCTGAGGGTCGGAGGTGGGCCCTCACGCTCCCGCCCACTGACACTCAATTTTTACGGTTTGTACAGGCTTTTAAAGCCTGGAAATTGCTGTAACTTGCCAGGACGTTCCAGAACGTCACCCACAGCGAAAGGGTTAAGATAAGATGATGCATAATTTATATCATACAGTACAGGCAGCTGACACGGCCTCTGAAATTAGATAATCCGCATGTTGCACCTTCTCCTAAGGGATTATTTTTCTCACAACTTGTGATATTAATAGCATATTCTTTAGACACAATTTATCAAAAATGCCAAATCTTGACCCGGTAAATAAGTTAGGCCTCGCAGAAGGCTCTCTTGGTGGGCTGCGATACGCCTCACAGAAGCACGATTTTTAAAGGAGTTAAAAAACCTGTGGAAAAGGCAGGATCCGTAAGGAAATTGGGTGACAACACGGACGAAGTGGTAACTCTTGATACCAAACATTGTACAGTACTCAAACCTCACACACACTCACACACCACACCATTACTCCTCCCTTCTCCTCCTCCCTCATCACCGTGGAGGTGGTGGCAACCCTCAGGAACCGTCCCTCAACCCTGAATTTACCTTATATTCTAAGTAAATATACGAAAGAGGAGGAGGTACACGCCTGGATCAAGCAACACCATCACAAAGCACTTTACAAGCAGTGGAGAAGGAGGGGAGGATGTGCGCATGTTTACTCCCTCCTCCCTCCCGCTCTCAGCCCTAACACTGTTTATCTGACTGTATTCTTTAAAAAAAAAAAAATCTCTACATCTACTTTCTGGATCCTAATTCCTCAAATGTGTCTTGTGCTTCAAACCCATGCACATGTGGTGCAATACTATTACTGGATATGGGAGATATAAGGGATATTACAAAAATTCTCCACTTTCCTTCACCCCACCCACTACTATGTTTGTCTACTCGTGTCAGCTGCTTCCACTTCTGACCACAACCATATCATTTTTTGTAAAGAAATTTTTAATGTCGAGATGTGGGAATGCATTTCCAACACCTTGATGTAATATTTGTTGCGTTTTACTATAGCTGGATGTATGGTGTGACTTTTTGGACCAGGGATGGATCCATTCAAACTTATTTTTGCTCTCCTTGGTAACCTTAACTAAACTTTTGGGCCAGCCCTATTAGAGTTCAGTTCTGGAGCTCATGCGGTATGGTTAAGCTACTTACAATAAAAGAATAAATAAATAAAGTAATAAAAAGAGTAGGGCCAATACCTGCATCCATGTTTGTGTGTCAGTAGGTGTGTCTGCTCATGTCCATCAATTCCAGAAGTATGTGGCTGCAGATTGTCCACAAAGTAAGTTTCTTGGAGTTCATGTTATTACACTAGGAGCGGCAACTTGAAGCACAACTGTACCTGTAATTGTAGATATCAATTACTTACGTCTTGCTTGTACTTTAGGGCAAAATATATGATAATTGCAAAGGCTTACTGGTACATTGGACCAACTGATAATGGTTAGCTTACATAATCTGAAAATAAATAAATAAATAAACTTGAGATATATTAAAAGGTAGTTCTTTGAATATTATAGAACAACTGAAAGGTAAACTGTACTGCACAATTTCCTGAACAAATACAGTAGTGGTACACAATTATATGATAAACCTGAGACAAGGAACATTGAATGAGGGAAAACATGTGTTTATAGGAAATTCATACACACCGGTACAGTACTGTATATATCAACAATGGCATACCAGAAACGTCCTTTTCTATTGCATTGTAAAAGTTCAGACAAGGGTGCCTTTTGGCAGTTGGACTGCAGTACAATAAAGTCCAACCATAGCACTATCCTACCATGTCATTTCTGTGGCTGATACTGACAAAGTGCTAAAAGTGCCTCAACAAAATTCTGCAGTCCCCTTGTAGCACCTTGCACCTATAGTACACGCACCACACCTAGCCTCAACAGTGCTACAACAAGCCAATGTCATATTGGAAGACCTTACTGTAAAGGATGACCGTTTCTCCGAACTTTCACCATCCTTTCCTAAGTTCCCTTTATACTTGGGGCAAGCTAACCTGACAGACAAGCCCCTACCCAAATCCTATCCTTACGAAGGATCCATGCAACATACATTGTAATTTCTAAAATATCAGTTGGTTTTGCTACCTATTATGTGTTTAATGGGCAATAGAAAGCAATAAATATACTGGATGTGAAGATATTATTTGTTAAAACAAAGTATCCAAACTGTTTCGTACAGTAAGGGTAGTGTTTCCAATTTCTGTTAGGTAAGCTAGCAGCGACTTCAAAGATCCTATTGGGAAAGATGATGAACAAATTCTGTTACTGACTCAAGAGACTCAGGAGACAACTAGATTTACTTGGGCACTGTTTGGCGCAACACCTGAGTCAGCCAAAGTTTTTACAGGGTGGGGCAGTGTTGTGGCAGGATTTCATTATTCTTTAGTCCAAGATTACCGATGGCAGCACACTGGCACTGAAAGTTAGTCCCCCATCCCAAACCGGGTGTGACCTGGGGCCAACCTGGCCGAAGTGATCGAGAGGGTACAGTGCAAAGTGTTTTTCCAGGCACTCCCCGCCTAATAGCACAGGAACCTGGTGGTAGTGCTCCAGAAAGCTGCCCTATCATTAGGTGTATACTTCCAGGCCAGCTGTAATTCACGAGATGCGTTCCTGACGATTGTATACTGTAATTTATTCTTGTTCACTCTAAATAATCCATGTTAACTTTAAATAATCCATGTTAACAATATATTATATTTAATGCACAATTTCTTACGTCTCAAAGTTCAGGTATCATTCTTAATTAATACTTACAGTAATTTCTAACTTTGATTGTAGCCTACGTACTTGCACATTGTTAAATAAATATAAATAATATAAAAGACATCTAATCTACACCAATATACTTCTGCTCCCCTAGCCAATCATATGGTTGGGTTGCATGGATCCTTTGCCAAGATAATGTAGGTATGGTTAGGTTAGCTTGCCTCAAGTAATAATTGTTAAGTCCTCAGGCCTCCAGATAATAATGTAAAGGACGTCATTAACCTCTGAAGTGCGCATGGGGGTAATTGGAAACGTCCCCCTGTGCTGACGTATTTGAGGTGTTTCCGTCACTAAAATATTCATTGTGCCATTAATAGCATTAATATTTATCCATATGCGCCTATTATGGGTTGATTATAAAGGTATTAACCTGAAACAACAATAAAACGAGTGAAAACAGCGTTTGGATGGTCAAAATCGGAGATATAGCCCGCGAGTTGTATAATGTATGGGTGAGGCAATCTGCTTTCCCGCCAATTTCCCCCAAGGCCACTGAGACACAGTCGATCGATACTCTCTCTCTCTCTCTCTTGCACTCGCTTGCTATCAGTGATGACCACACCCTCCAATCGGATTTCTAATGTTAGCACGAAAATATACCTCAGAATAAGGGAATAACAGAGAAAATAGGTGATAACTGAAGGAGAGGAGGAAAGTGGGGAAGGAGGGGAGGTAGAGGACTGAGATTTTGCATGGCCCAGGGGCCAAAAAAAAAAAAAAATAAAAAAAAAAAATATAAAAAAATATTTTTTTTTCGATGTCAAAAGTTGATTTTTATTTTCTCTGACTCTTAAGAGTCTTCCCGCAGTGCGCCGGGGGAACTCTTAAGAGTCTCCCCGCAGCTCCCGGGTTAAAGACAGCGTGCTCTGGACACAAGTTTATTTGAATTCCTCCGTCGCGCTCCTACTCTACACAACACCGTTACAACGGCTCCTCCTTACAGACATGTTCTTATACACTACCTCCCTCCTTTTCTTATAAAACATAATTTCTACAATATCTTTATATTATACCAGTACAGTACAATCTTTATTGAACATAACTATAACTTATTACAGTACTGTACTGCAAATCATAATTGGCTAATATAATCTTCTGAATACCAATACTTATCCATAGAATCATTATTATACATTAATTCACTAATAACACTACTGGAGTGACTTTAATTTGTTCAAGTTGTATATTGCATTAAATATAGAATTATCCATTTTACATGATTAACAAACAATAAACTAAATATATAATTTTCTTTAGGCTAGGCCATTTAAGCCATGATAACTACTGGTATCACAATCATAGACTTAACATAAATAATTAATACAGTAGTACTGTACAGTACTGTAAAATACTGTATATCAAAATCATGAGATAAAAATAAATTAGTAATACTGTATCAATACTGGTACAGAACTGTAGGCTATACCAAATCATAAACTAAACTAAACAATATCATATGCTTGAATATTATGTACAAACATTAGGTTATCATGCAACATAATCCTTAAACCTAACAGGTCTGTGCACTGTCCTTTTAGGTCTCTCACTACTTGATATTTGTTCCCTCTGACTCATGTGTGCTTGACTGTCATTCCCCTCATCATGCACCACATCCATTTCTTCCTCATTTATTCCTCTTTTAGTCCAATCATCATACAACACATCCATTTCTTCCTCATTCTTCTCTCTTCCTCTCTCCACAACTGCCTTTTGCCATCCATACTATCAAACTTCACTTTCTTCAAGTGAGTCACATTCCTCCTTTTCTGGCTACCATCACTCCCTTCTATTTGAACACTGTTCCCTCTGTTCTCAATGACTCTGTAAGGTGAAGGGCTAAATTTAGGTGATAGCTTATTTTCCTTGTTCTGTTTCAGCACTACTATGTCATCTTTCTTTACATCCATCTCTTTAGCATGCATTCTTGAATCACAATAGGCTTTCTCTCTCTCTTTCCTCAATGCATCCTTATCTCTAATAGCTTCCTCACACAAACTTGATTCAGTACTCCAGATTGGTAATTTTGTTCTCATCTTCCTTCCATACATCATTTCATATGGGCTAATACCAGTAATGCTGTGAGGTGTGCTTCTATAGGCTACAAGAAATTTATTCAAATCTTTCTTCCAGTTACTACCCTCAACATGAAATGTGCGAATGGCGTTTAACAAAGTTTTATTTTGTCTTTCCACCTCTCCATTTGCTTGAGGTGAATAAGGTGTAATCCTTCTGTGAGTTATACCTGAAGTTTGTACAAAATCATGAAATTCTTCAGATACAAATTGAGGTCCATTGTCTGACACTATTACTTCTGGTATACCATGACATGTGAACCAATTATCCAGTGTTTCAATTACCTTACCTGATGAAGTGTTATACAAAACTCCCACTTCAAACCATCTTGAATAATAATCTACACCCACCAACAAACTCTCTCCCCCTGGAAATGGCCCACACAGGTCAATACCAACATGCTGCCAAGGTTTTTCAGGTAACGTGGTTGGTTGCAATGGTTCAGGTTTAGTGTTGGAGCTCATTAATTGACAAGGCTGACAGTTTTTAACAAAATTTTCCATATCTCTTATCAATACCTGGCCACCACACTCTCTCCCTTAGTCTCTGATTACATTTGACAATGCCCTGGTCACCCTCATGTGATAATTTCAAAATATGTTCCCTTAGTGTTTCTGGGATTACAATTCTGCTACCCCTGAGCAACAGTTTGCCAACTGTAGTCAGTTCTTCATGTACATGCTTAAAATTAGGTAAGTTCATCCAATCACCTGTCCTCACTGTTTTTCTAACTTTACATAAAATCTCATCTTTTGCTGACTCTACTTCAATTTCTTTTGTAGTCATAGCTCTAGGTGTCACACATTTTGCTATCAAATAAACATACTCTTCAGCTACATTAGACCTAGGAAGATCCTTAAGCGGCAGTCTAAACAATGCATCAGCAGCTTTAAATTTACCAGGTTGATACTTTACTTTGAACTTATATGGCTGCAATCTGAGAGCCCATCTTTCAATCCTCAAGGGTGGTTTGGATTTAGGAGAGTAGATACACTCTAGTGGTTTATGGTCTGTTATTAGATCAAATTCTAGTCCATAAAGGTACAATCTTAGTCTTTCACAAGCCCAGACTACTGCCAAAGCCTCTTTCTCGGTCTGTGAATATCTTCTCTCCACATCTGATAGTGACCTACTGGCATAAATTACAGGTTTGTAAAATCCATCTGACTGTTTTTGAACCAAAATTGCACCCAAGCCAACTGGACTTGCATCAACAATAACCTGTGTATGCAGTTTTGGATCAAAATAAGCCATTGCATGTGCACAAGTCAACTGATTCTTCAAATCAATGAATGCTTCCTCTTGCTGTTTTCCCCATACCCAGGGTTGTTCAGATCTTGTTAACATTCTAAGTGGCTCTTCCCTTGTGGCTAATTTGTCAATATACCTACTACAGTATCCAACAAGACCTAAGAAACTTCTAACCTCTGCTGCATTTTCTGGTCTCTTGGCTCCCTTTACAGCTTTGATTTTACTTACTGATGGTCCAATTCCCTTCTTAGACAACACATGACCCATGAATACAAGTTTATTCATACCAAATTCACACTTCTTTGGGTTTACAGTTAGGTTTCTTTGACACAGGGTACTCAAACCTCTCTCTAGTCTTTCCCTATGTTCTTGTTCAGATGAGCCATATACAATAATGTCATCAGCAATAACCTTAACCCCCTCACAACCTTGAAGTACTTGTTGCAAGATATGTTGATACTCTTCTGGTGCACAATTTACTCCAAACATCAGTCTCTTGTACCTAAACAGGCCTTTGTGTGTGATGAATGTTGTTATATCTCTACTTTCTGGTGCTAGTTCAATTTGATGGAAACCCCACTTTAAATCTAATTTAGAACAAATCTTAGCACCATTCATGTCTAGCAACAGTTCATCAATTGTTGGAATAGAGTGTCTAGTTCTCAAAACAGCTTCATTCACACACCTCATATCCACACACAATCTAATATCCTCCAAATTCTCTGACTTAGGCACTGCTACTGGTGGAGAAATCCATGAAGTTGGTCCTTCTACTGGTTCTATAATGTCAAGGTCTTCTAACTCCTTAAGTTTCTTTTCAATTCCCTTTCTCAAATTAAATGGGACTCTTCTCATAGGCTGTGCTACTGGTGCTACATTATGATCTACGTGAAATTTTAACTGAAAATTTGTGAGTTTACCCAGACCTGTGAAACATGGCTTATATTTATCTTTTAGATATTCATATCCACTGTTATTCAGCATGTTTACTTCATTACCACAAAGATTATCTGTTTTACACTCTTCAATTTTGAGAATGCCCCACTTCATGGCAGTGCATTTCCCCAACAAAGATGCACTGGTACCCTCTACTACAACAACCTCAGTCATCAACTTTATACCATTATAGGATACCTCGGCCTGAAATTTACCCTTTAGTACCAATGGAGTGTCAACTCCGTATGGATACAGTTTCTTGCTACATGGTACTACCCTAACATGGTACCACTCCGGCCACAGCTCGCACCTCGCGGCTTCCATTCCGATTGGTATCTTTGGTCTGCTAGGTCTTGGCCTTCTCCTTGGTCCTGACTCTTGCACACTGCTGCAAAATACGGTTTTGACAACCCGTAAGGGAAGGAAGGAAAAACTACTATTTATTGGTGGCTCCTGGAGTCAATGACGTAAGTGCCTATGTTAATATGGCCTCGTTCCGGGCTCCTCTGAGCCCGGGTTAACCTGGATCACGGTGGTCGAGAACCAAGATCATCATAGGGGGTACCCCTTAATCATTCCTACGGTACGTCATTGGGTTGGAGCCACTGAAAAGTAGGAAATAAAAAGAAAAGAATTAGCACAGTTTGAACACCGCGCCGACGCGCGCTCACGGTCTACCTCTGTTTCCCATACACCTGCTAGTAGGCTGTTCCTCCCAGGAAACTTCTCTAATGTAATATCAAGTTGAGCATGTGTATGGGAAGGGGATGGTGGGAGGGCACTCTTCGTCATTGACTCCAGGAGCCACCAATAAATAGTAGTTTTTCCTTCCTTCCCTTACGGGTTGTCAAAACCGTAATTTATTGGTGGCTCCTTACGTCAATGACGTAAGTGCCTAGAATATCACGACCGGTGGAGGGACCTACATAAGCTCATCACGCTAAACCGCGAGAAACTATTAGGAAGACCAAAACGAAAACTGTGACATGTGTCCAAATATAAGAGTACTGTACTGTATAGTCGTAAGAAAAAGATGTATAAGGCGGGTACCATTAAAGAAGCCTTATCTCGGAAAGACAGAACTACTGAGGTGTGAATACTGATACAGTAATTGTATATCACAAAATTAAAATTAAAATAAAGCTATGCATTTATAGTTGCAATAACGTATTAATATTGTTATGGAACAGATCTAGTGTGCAGTAATAGCACTCTTGTTATCCATTCCGGGTTGTGTGTCCTGCCAACTTGTCCAACGCACTTTCTATTACCTTACACCCTGGTAATAAGGCATTGAATAAACATAACCATCTACTTAATGGCTTTGGGGGGCATCATCCTGCCCTACAGCTATGTTTTGTAATTTGGGACTTCTCCGGAAGTACCGACAAGTATATGGCTAGGGACGCATTGCTAGAGGGCCAATAGGCCCGTCTGCGTTATATCTTACCCTGAAAACACCCATTTAGGAAAACTAATGGTAGCGGACCATATGTGCCTATCATGGGGTTTTGCGATCACCTGAGGTTCAGCTTCCTACATTATCTTTGCAAAAGGGATGCTAACACTTTCTTTCCCCACCTTATTTGACCCTCCCGGGGGAAGCACAAATGTGTCATATTCCTAGGACTAATAGACTTAGAGTAGGTATATAGTGCATTAACAGGGAATCGAGCATGGAGTATTTTTGCTCTTGTCAAGGCAGGAATAGGTAAAGGTGTGGGGAGATGTTCCTGGTGTTCCTCTTTGTGATCACTCTGGTGTAGCAGCAACATGTACAGAGTCCTCCTTAGTAGCAAAACTAGGTAGACCCTGTCATGGATGTCAGTTCTGAGACCCTTTGGCCAATGGTCTGGGTCCTTTGACAATATGCACCCACTAAGTCTCTTGTCATTTGTGGTCTCACAGGAGAAGGCCTAGACTGTGAAAAAGTTAGGTCCTTCGAGATTGACCATTGAGGAAGCAAATGGTGATTAGGGGCTCTGAGCTTAACACCAGCCTGCCTAACAAACCCCGCTGGTCTTTCTGGGGCAGAGATAAACTAGTACGCGTCAAGAAGGATTTCTTTATGACGATACGTGGTTTATAAGTGTGTTAATTGTTAGCTCTTTTTAAAATCAATTAATAAATTTAGGTGCTTCAGCGACCAGCAACCGATGGAGACTGCTGGTTTTGAACTTGCACTCCAAGGTGTAAATTGTATCAAGCGTGAACTATCCTTTCTTAGAGTTGAAGCTGTGTATTGGCTAGTGAGTGTATCTGTGACTTCCTTGTCGCAGGATAGTAGCCATTTAGAGGATGTCCATATCGCAAGTGTTATATCTGTCTACGGGTTGGGGAACCCTGGTAGAGTTGTTGCCTGGATTAAAGGTGAATGTTTTGGGACTAGAAAGCATATCTTTTACCCAAGTAATTCTAGAGAGAACTGGTCCGGGTAGGGATCTGTTCCTCCAAGCCAATTACAGTCGTCATCGTGTCCATCTGGTATGACATTGACCTGGAGGTCAATGATATTGCATGAACTTTGGGAAAAACGCAGGGCTGTTAGTTCTTGGGTATGGTGTGACACTGACTAAAGGTTGTCCATTTTCTTTGACTGATTAACTTCAGAACGACTGATAGTGCCACCCTATCAGATTCGAAGCGTCTGTGTCCAATCCCAAAAGTGGGAGGTGGATTTTTGCCAATGTGTCACTGATTACTTTTACTTGAGAATTTTCCCCGCAACGCCAGGGGATGTCGACTCTTTGGGGTGAATAGGAGGGAATTGGGAGGTGTTAGTGGAACAGTTTTGTTGCCTGGTCAGATTAGTTCTTTTAACCTGAGGAAGTTTAGGAACCTTATCATTTTGAACTCAAAACACAGTTACTGTTTACAGTCTTGGTATGTAATACAGTACTGTGAATGGTTATATTTAAAGACTTGGCATTGGATGGATTTTGTTTTATAGTCTGGAGTTGTGTATCCCCGATTACTCCTACTCATTCTGCTGATTGTGTAGGAGTGAGAATTTTGATTTCTCTAAATTTATTCTGAAACCTCCTTTTGTCACCTGTTATGTGACTATCAGGGTTTGATTTTTTGGCTATGGAGTGGAGAGGACCACAGTAATCTACAATCTTGAAGGTTAAACAGTATTTTTATGCTGACTTTTGAGTAGAGGGGGAAGAGTTTGTTTCACTCCCTTGGTGAAAAACTGGGAGCTATGTCCGCGCTGGAAGGAATACTGGTGAACATTCTCGCTCTTATACTGAATGGGATAGCTAGGACCTTTTTTTTTTTTTTTTTTGTATTGGGATGTGCCAGAGGACTCTTCTATATCTGGAGCAATTATCCAGTCTCCAGACCTTTGACTGTAGAATTACTGTCGTTCTACTTGGTAACTAGTTAATATCCTGAACTTTCTATTGTGAATTATTTATTGAGGAGTAGCCATGTCCATCGTAGGGTTTTAGTTGTAGACTGTCTCTTTTGGGGAGAGCAAATGTGTGTGATAGAAAGCTGGAATGCCCTCTGGCACCCAAGACACAACATTGCTTGTCAACACTCGGATCATTAATATTCTGATTCTAGAGGCAGTTGTCCATTGTTGGCCCGAACTCTGAGGAGGGGCCAGTTTGTTTATTAAACTGCTCCAACCTATCCATCTGAGGGCTTAGTACCCGAGCCTGAACTTCGTTCAGGTTGTTTGGGGAATCAAACCACATGTGAATCGAGGTGAAGAGAGTGCTAGAGTGGCCATATCTTTTGGGTATTCTTGGACCATTGGGTGAGTAGAAACTGTCTAGTTCTAGTTGCTTCAAAATTTGCAATAACGGTGGATCCCCAGATCGACCTTGGTGATTTCACCTACATCACTACAAGCGCAAACAAGAGCCAATCTTGACATTCCTGGTGGTCGTCTGAGAATTACCCCGTGGAGCTCCTCTGAAAAATTAAGTGCAGACTTGGGGTGTTGTTGAGGGGTAGACTCTGCTACTTGCCTCATGGCCTGTGCAGGGTGTTGTTGTGTGATAAAATTTTGACAGTAACCAAGGGTTTTTCGACGCAGCCTAACGTCTTTGTCAATCCGTGCAGGGTAGGTGTATTTATCATGGGGTCAATTAGGTGGTTACAACTTATTAATTGGGGATCTGAGATATTTCCAGAACTTCTGGGGAATAGAGTGGGAGTTTTTTATGTATGCCTAGTGGTAAATTGGAGATCCTCCAATGGGAGTTTTGTGGGGGGGCGTCCCCCCACTACAGGGTAAATCCCTTTGACCGAGTCAACCACTTGGCCCCTGGGTCATCTCTTAAAGAGTATACCCCCATCGTAGGGTTTTTGTTCCTTGACATTTTTTGTGGAGCAACCTACGGATTTATAGAGATCATAGAGATTTAATGGTAATATGTCCATCCGTCTTATTCACGCCAGACTATGGTTTGCAGTGTTTCCTGAAGGAACCGTGGGTGTCTGTGTGTAAGAAAAGTACTTCGCACCCAATCGAATTGGGATTTTTTTTTTTTTTTTTTTTTTTCCCGGCAAATGGCCTTGTGCTTCTTTGCACGTATATTCTTCAGCTCGTCCATTTTAATAAACCACTACTTTGGTATTGATACCAAATTAGGAAGACCTGTGTCAGCATTAGTAGGTGTTACTCTAGTGGTTGTTTCCCGTATCGGGAGCTGTTATTTTACGAGCAGGTTGTTTAGGATGGATAGGTACCTGAGCCAGTGGAACTGTGTTTGGTATGTCCTGTTGTGATCTGGAAGGAGCAAGAGAACTACTTTGAGATCTCGGATAGTCTTATCTAAAGGCGTAAAAAAAAAAAAAATGTCCGTTGGGATTGCTTGTTACATTCCTATACGGGTTTAATAAACATTTCTTGAAATTAGCCCAACTATCCTCCTGGGTTTATGTATTTCAGCTTCAGAATTCATCTGAATCAGTTTTTTAGGGAGAATCAACGTGGGTGGAGAGAAAACAATGGGGTTGAATCAACCTGTTGTTCAATACAGTAGTATCACCTAGCCATACTCGGGTAGGAGGGGGAGGGGATGACATGTTCAGCACTTGGCTCAGCCAAGGCGGTAGAGGAGGTGGGTAATTCTTTGTTTATTCGAAGAAAACAGAATTAGCAGGGTGACCGGTCATGTCAGATAATTGACCCCGGCCTGGGGATATGTGTGTAGGGTGCAGGATTTGAAATCCTGATTGCGAGTCAGGGAAGTTGGGACTTCGAAGGTGGGTAGCTTTTATATCTGTGGTTTGTTAATTTCCCAGGGACCCAAAGGGAATATGTCTTACGGCTTTAATGGACTATCCTTCGTTGGGATTAAGCCCGGTTGGTACCCGTCACATTTGTAACATATTATGTGGGACCCAATCTGTAAAAGCTAATTGAGTCAATGTTATTGATATTATTATTATTATTATTCTTCCGTTTTTTACTGGAAGGCTCTGAGCCGACCGACCTATGTCATTATCTTGCTAGAACCGGACATTTTCTTGTCGGGAGATGGGGACTAGCTAGGAGTTCTAGAAGAGATGATTCTAAAAAGCTTACCTATTTTAGTATTGCTGGTACTTGGAGATTTTTTTTTTTTTTTTTTTTTAAAGTACTGTACCTGAATTGTTAGATTTTACTGAACTCCATATAGATAATATGCCCGAGGGTATATATGTTTTTTGGGTCATTATTATAAGCAAAGCTTATATGGATAGCCTAGTGACGGTACACTTAGCCGGTGAACCAGAAACGTCTAGTAATTTGTCAAATGAACTCACCTTAACATATAAGGTGTTGGGATACTCCAGAGGTTGTCACTTGGAGGGGGAGGGGATGTTTTACTCGTTGAAAAAGATTCTTCTCCGGTAGTGTTGTCGCTCCTTGAGTCTGGAGATTATATATATAACAAGGGGCCAGAATTGTATGGTGGAATTAATACCGGAATTATTATGTCTACTGTACTTAGGTTTTGGTAAAGTAGGGTCTAGTTATGTCCCGTTTATTTTAATCCGACTCCCGTTGTCCTTTATGTAAGAAGTAGCCTAGTGAATTAATATTCGGTAAAATTGGATATAATTATCCGGAAATTTGTTAGGCAAGTATAGCCTTTTTAGGAAGTAGTACTTGTTTAGTACTTGTTTCCTGGAAATTAGTTAAAATATGTAAATCGTGAGAATACACTTCGTAGGTGACTTGGAAATGTCTAGAGTTTTGCCCAGTGAACTCACTTTAGAGATATGGGTTATTTAGCCGAATGAAGGGAGCAACAGGTGACCTGGTCATGTCTACCATGGGGGCGAAAGGTGGGCACTAGCCTTGTATTGTTTATTTTAATTAAAATGGTAGTAAGTATGACCCAGCCTAGAGTAATCGGCCAGAATTTCCATTTGATTCCTTTCTTGGAACCCTGGTTTGTTTTTCTTAGAGTAGGCTATGACAAAGTTTAGGGTATGGTACTGGGTAAAATAATATTTGTTTCTCTTACTGGGACCTGGAATTGTCCTTGTCCCAGCATGGCACAGCCTTGAATCACCTGGCACCCTTATGGTGGTGGCGGTATGGTGTTACCCGGCAATATTGGTATTCTGGATTGACCCCCATTATTATTATTATATATATATATATTTTTTTTTATTTTTTTTTTTATTTTTTTTGCGGATTAGAAAAACTTGCTTGTTTAAGCTCTCGCACTTATCTTAATTTTGTTAGGTTAGATAACGGGGTCTGACTTCTTTATTAAAATCTGACCTAGGCTAACCTAGAGTTATAGGTAATAATTTCTAGTTAAATTTTTTATATTGGGATTTGGTTTGTTTTTCAAAATTAAAGTTTGGGTCCGTTTAGGGTACCCGGTGGAAAAAAGTTGTTTAGGCTAGGCCTAGGGTAACCAAAACTTTCAGAAGAATTTTGTTGTGAAATGTATTCGGGTTTGACTTTATGTTTGTATGGTATTATTGTATCCAATGAACATGTACTAATCAAGTCAGTTTAATATCAAATAAAACATAAAAGAAGGTTACAGGTGGCATTTCCTAAAGGAAGCCTGTGGTGTTAATGCCTTTAAGTTTCATAGAACAGTTGGTGTAACACAGGAATAAACTATCCATTCAGTTTATATATTCCAGGGGAAATGAAACATTCATTATCACCCAAATTTATTAATATGTAGGCCTACATAGCCTATTCATGGCCTCAGGTAATGTTACCAAAAAATATTTATACTCTAGGCCTAGATCTAATCTCTGGGATTATGGAGTATATTGGAAACTTTATTGCATTCATAGTGTTTCCTCTTAAAAAATCATTAATGTTCCTGGGTAGCCTAGGCTTACTTTAGTCTAGGGAACGATTATCACATGACCTTAATACTTGAGGTTGTATGGTGGTAGGCCTAGCCTATGTTATTATTGTATTTCCGGCCCATCTGGGTAGGACCTACTCGGGACTTTAGCCATACTCGGTAGTCCTGGTAACCGGGCCTTGGTAACCGGGCCTTGGTAACCGGGCCTTATTGAGATAAGGACTCGGGAACTTGAGGTTGTATGGTGGTATGTTATTATTGTATTTCCGGCCCATCTGGGTACCCGGGACTTTTCGACATACTCGGCAGTCCTGGTGACCGGGCCTTATTGAGATAAGGACTCGGGAACTTGGGGTTGTATGGTGGTATGTTATTATTGTATTTCCGGCCCATCTGGGTACCCGGGACTTTTCGCCACACTCGGCAGTCCTGGTAACCGGGCCTTGGTAACCGGGCCTTATTGAGATAAGGACTCGGGAACAACGGGAACTTGAGGTTGTATGGTATTCCAGTATCGCGGCTCGCCCGATGCCCGCATAACTGGGCACTCGGTGACTGTCACCATATCTGGCAGACTGGCAGTCCCGCACTCGGGACTGTCACCATATCTGTCAGTCCCGGTGTCCGGGCCTTGGAACCGGACCTTTTGAGACAGGGCCTAGGGTATCTGGGTATTTGGAAAATTAACAGCATGTCGTATTAGAATCTTACATCATAGTGGGATACAGTATATTCAAAAATTATATTATTATGGGTACTCTTGATACCCTTGGAAAACAAAAAGGATATATGAGTGCTTGAATAATGTTAAAGTGTAAATAAAGCAAATAAATAAAGTTAAAATTAATATTCACTTTTAAAGGAAAACTTTGAAGTAAATACTGAAAGAATCATAGTGAATTGTGGAGTGAAGCATTGAATGGAAATAGGTTAAAATTTTCTGGAAATTATAGGCTTAGGAAATTTTGATCCTAAGTAAAAATATTACGGTGGCCTGAAAAATAACCTCTGGCTAGGGCACGACCAGGGGCTACCTGTCAGGAATTATAGATATGTGAATCTTATACTTACCTATAATTCCACTCTTAAGGGAATATCTGTCATGGTATCATGTTAAAACACAACCAGCACAGAACAAATTAGGCTTAGGAAATTTGTACCGAAGTACAAATCTTATGGTGGCTTGAAAAACAACCTCTGGTTTAGGCACAACCGAGGTTTGACTGTCAGGGCTCACAGATATAAGCTGATGACACTCGCATATAATTCAACACTTAAGTCAGTATCTATCGAGCTACAATGTTAATACACACTATCACAGAACAAAAGACACTGCCGCTAAGGAGCCGAGGTTCGTATGATACGACATACAGAAATAAACACAAAAAATTGAGGCTTTAGAAAGTGAAAGTGGCTCTGATGACACGCCCGCCGACCAGCCCAGACTATGAAGTCCTTACTTACAGGATTACAAGTGAAATTGGTCCAAACAAACACATTCCTAAACGCGTATATGATTTCAACTGCACTATATATTCACTATGGACCAAAACTGACACGCTCAAGAGGGGCTATGTAACCCTGAGCATGAGGTAAGGACTCGCACGTCTACCTTGGCTGGCTCGGTGGGCGAGAGAGAAGGTTCCTGGGAGGAACAGCCTACTAGCAGGTGTATGGGAAACAGAGGTAGACCGTGAGCGCGCGTCGGCGCGGTGTTCAAACTGTGCTAATTCTTTTCTTTTTATTTCCTACTTTTCAGTGGATCCAACCCAATGACGTACCATAGGAATGATTAAGGGGTACCCCCTATGATGATCTTGGTTCTCGACCACCGTGATCCAGGTTAACCCGGGCTCAGAGGAGCCCGGAACGAGGCCATATTAACATAGGCACTTACGTCATTGACGTAAGGAGCCACCAATAAATTGTCCTTTCTTATGGCATTTATAACACTCTTTGTCTTTGGTCATGGTAAATTGATGTTGAAAATGTCCTTTCTTACCACACCTCCAGCAGGGTCCTGGCAATCTTGTGCTTTCACTGTTTTGTCTACCTACATTCCCTCTTCCTCTACTTTGCGTAGAGACTGACCGAACACGGTTAACCGAGTGAACTCCGGGTACTGTACTAGCATTGTGTTCCATTTGTTTCGCCTGTGTATCAGCTGCCTCATGTAGCCTAGATATTTCTAAAATCTTGTCCAAAGTCAGGTCTTTTTTCTGCAAAAATCTGATTCTTAGTCTCTGTGATTTACACTTTTCAACTACCTGGTCTCTTAAAACTTCCTTCTTTATGCCTTCTGGAAATTCACAGGACACACTCAGCTGCTTTAGCCTAGTCACAAAACTGTTCATAGATTCTTGGGAAAGTTGAGCTGCCTGATGGAACATATGTCTTTCATAAGGTAAATTTTTATATTTGAGAAAATAACTGTCCAAGGCAGTCATTGCATTATCCAAAGTTTCACCCTCTATGGTACTACAGTTGTATGTAAAATGCTAGAAACGGTCATAAGAGACAGACTCGTAAATCACTTAGAGGAAAATAACATACTTAAAGATACTCAACACGGCTTTCGTAAAAAACGTTCCTGTTTAACAAACCTCTTAGACTTCTTCCACGATATCCTCAACCTCTACGATGAGAGTAAAGCTGTAGATATTATATACCTTGATTTTCAAAAGGCCTTTGACAAAGTTCCCCACAAACGTTTACTGCTAAAGCTAAAAGCGCATGGAATACAAGACGGTGTGTTGAAATGGATAGAAAATTGGCTCAGCGACAGAAAGCAAAGAGTAGTCATAAACGGTAAGGCATCTAAATGGACCAATGTAAGTAGCGGGGTACCCCAGGGATCGGTACTAGGACCAATTCTCTTTCTAATTTACATCAACGACATAGATGAGGGTCTCACCTGTACAATCTCAAAATTTGCTGACGATACAAAAATTGCAATACTCTCAAAAGATCAAGTTGACGATATGCAACACAATCTAGATAAATTGTCACATTGGGCCCAAATTTGCCAAATGAGTTTCAATGCGGATAAATGTAAAGTACAGTAAACTTCCGTTAATCCGAAGGGCAGCGGACCGGCCCTCGTTCGGATTAGTGGATTTTTCGGATTATCGGACTTTACCCCTATGAAACTGTGTATGACGAAAACATTGAGGCATTAGGCCACCCAAATGACACAATGGTGCACACACACATATCATTATGTTCATGAAATCACCTCAAAAGTTTACCATTGTCATTGTAGCCTATTACCTACTTCAAAACATTCAGATTAATGGTAAAAGGAATCTGCTGATATAAACGTACACCATATGTCCGCATCGTCTTCTTCTTCTTCTTCCGTCTACTAGCGAGCTTGTCTTGCTCTTGAAGACTTGAAGATCAGATCAGATGTGGTTCGGGAAGTAATGCCTTAACAACGGCACTTCCCTGAAAGGTTCTTGTAATTTTCCTTTTGTGACGTGCTCTGTTATATTATATTGTATTGAAAGCACCCTTGTCTTGTTGTCTTGAAAGCACCCTTGGGATGCTCCGATCACTGAACTATAAATAGTAGCGTATCGGAACGTCCAAAGGTGCATTTTCAAGCTCAAGACTGAATGCGCTTGCAGAAAATGCGGTGCAAGCCAGTAGCGCATCGGAGCGTCCCAAGGATGCGTTCAAGAGCAAAACAAACTCTCTAGCAGACGATGTGGTGTTTACGTTTATATCAGTAGCTTCCTTTGACCATTAATCTGAATGTTTTGAAGTAGGTAATAGGCTACAATGACAATGGTAAACTTTTAAAGTGAATTCATGAACATATGATATGTGTGTGCTCCATTATGTGTCATTTGAGTGGACTAATGCCTCAAAAAGGGGACTTTGGTCTTCTTGAAATTCGGACCATCGGGTGAATTCGGATTTGGCCTCAAATTGAAAAATTCGGACTATTGGGAGATTCGAATCATCGGTCGTCGGATTAAAGGACTTTTACTGTACTACATATCGGATACCTAAATGAGAAAGCAAACTATTCGATGAATGGCACTCAGCTTAAGAATGTAAACAGAGAAACCGATCTGGGAGTAACAATATCGAGTAACCTAAAACCGAGTCAACAATGTTCAGAAGTTGTTAAGAAGGCAAACAAAATAATTGGCTTTATAGGCAGATCATTTGAGCATAAATCCAAAGACGTAATCCTAACCCTTTACAATTCCTTAGTCCGCCCTCTTCTGGAATACTGCGTTCAATGCTGGTGCCCTTATTACCAAAAAGACATAAACAAGCTAGAACGAGTTCAACGTAGAGTTACCAAAATGATACCTAGCCTAAAGAACAAACCATACGAAGAGCGTCTTAGAGAATTAAATCTATTTCCTTTAACACAGCGCAGATTAAGAGGTGACTTAATTCAAGTGTTCAAAATCATCAAAGGCATCGACAATATGAACTGTAGTAAGTACTTCACTATCGACCAATCTAATTACACGCGGGGAAACGGTTGCAAAATTATTGGTAAATCTTTTAACTCACACGAATCTAAGAATTTCTTTTCAATCGAGTTGTCAACTTGTGGAATGGGCTTCCCCGAGACGTTATAGACTGCAGCACCGTTGATTCATTTAAATTCCGCCTAGACAAATATCTCGCATCAAACCCACGACCGACTGCGTTTGTAAATGAATAACTTTATTTTATCCTCCCCTCAGTTACTAACCCATATGTCCCCTACTAACTTCCTAGTCCTGGCACGTTAGTGGCAGGGCAGTAGTTCCCTTTCCAATGTTCCCTTACCCACTCTAAACCACTGTTTGGACACTTGATCCTCAGTGTTTTGGAGGACAAGCAGCCTAGAAGGGTCACTAGATCTGTTGTTGCTTGATTTCCTTTGTACTCCTTTGTACTCTACCTCCAATGTCTCAAATATGTCCATAACCTCCGAACCCGCCATATGCAACAACAGAGCCCTCTTTTGTTTGTCGTCCTTAATTCCACTGGCAACTGTATAGAGAACAAACGACTTCTTCCATTTCTCCCACCTCTGTCCTTGGTTTGTGGTGTCCTCCAGCATAAATTTCTCTAGGGCGGGATGTTGAGTGAAACCGCCATGTTTACGTTGCGTTAGGCTACCTCTGGGCCTGGCATCGATGTTGTCACCTTAGTTCCTTGTGTCACAGCTTCCTCTGCTATTCCACAACTATTTCTTCTTGTGCACTATACATTCACCATCCTCGTCGCCATTTGTTAAGTCCTCAGGCCTCCAGATAATAATGTAAAGGACGTCATTAAAGACAGCGTGCTCTGGACACAAGTTTATTTGAATTCCTCCGTCGCGCTCCTACTCTACACAACACCGTTACAACGGCTCCTCCTTACAGACATGTTCTTATACACTACAATAATCACCTCTTACAACACGTAGAAGGATATGTATAGCATCTCTTCCGTGGATTGACCTCCCAATCTACCAAGATTGGAAGCCAAAGCGTCACGTTTTTCCCTTGCCCCTCAACTTTCTCTTCATAATTGCTGAGGGGCACAGGGCCCTGGGTGGGGCTTTGGTTTCCCGGGCATTTCCGCACCCTCCTCAGCTCCCCGCCATGGAGTGGCTTCGGTCACCCAGGTTTTATTGTGGTCGGCAGGGAGGGTTCTGTGGGGGCGTTCGGTTATGGCCTTGGAATTGCTCGGGGCCTTGGGGCTGTTCGGCCAGGCAGCTTGGGGAACATCAACAACATCACCGTAGCGCCCGGCGGGCATATTTCCAAAATATTTGCTCATTTTCGGTCGCCGTAGCACGATTACTATAGCACAAACGCAAACGAGATTAAGATATTTGAAAAGAGCAACTCTTATTTTCCCTATAGAAGTCTAGCCAGCCTGGTAGAGTCTGTCTTGAGCGAGGGAGGGAGGGGAGTAGAGACCTGAATTCAAGGCCGCATTCCTCCACACATTCGGTTACATGCGACGAGACTATTTAGCATCACGCCCGCTCACTACTTACCCCATATTACTCTTTACAGTATTATCTTTCTCTCTCTCTCTCTCTCTCACTACTCGCATGCTCGCGTTTCCAGCTGCCTTCCCCTCTCTCTCTCTCTCTTTCTCTCTAACTATCTATCTATCTATGTATGCACCATGTGTATTATAGTTTCACAAATATATTATAAAAATTACCATTTGCCTCGAAAATTGTGAAATATAGGCAAAATATTGCTTCAAAGCATTGCTACAAGCAATAATGTTTGTATACACACGCAAGCAATTATACATGGCTGGTATCATGTCAGCTGTCTCGGATCTTTCACACAGGTTTATGCGGGATTAGTTGACAATAGCATCTCGTGGATCTGCAACAGGTGCGGCATGCCTAATTTCTCTATCTCTTTCTTCTCATCTTCTCCCATCCCATTGTACAACTCCTTTGACACACTAAATGAACACAACACGAACAATCCTCCTAAACAACACACCTCTCTCTTGAACCCTAAACACTCAACACCAGTCCAACATACTCCATCTCACAGCTCACTGCCATGATACCCAGCCCCCAGATGCTTACCTTACCTAGTGATAGTTAAAGAGGCATGGGAGTCAGTGCTCATAAAGGGTGCCTCTTCTCAGTCTAACAGTCTCATACCGGTCATATCTATTTTTAAACGAGTTAACACTCTGGCTCATGACGATTTCTTCTGTGAGACTATTCCATTGATGTTCTCCCAGTGTTCCGGGGACCTCTCATGATGATCACTCATCGACCTCTCGCAACTCATCCTCAGTATCAACTACACTCCATTCCAACCAAAATCCTTCAGATAATCACTACTCACCTGCTCTAAACCATATTCACCACTCACCACCACCCTCAAACCATCCACCTCCTTCCTTATCAATGAGCCCTGCACTACCAGTTCCTTCTCCTTCCTCACCTTCCACTTATGCCCCTTTCCATCCATTCACCCCTTCCTCCTCCTACCTAAACTCTCACCCCACCACTCCTATCATTGCTCCCCCTAGGTCTCATTCATCCTTATCCTACACCTCCATACCATCCGACTCTACCCTAGACTGTTCATCCATATACTCTCCCAACTCACTTGCTGCCATATCTGACATTCCTTATCATAGTCGTTAATATTAATTTTCACAGCATCCAATCAAAAATACCCCAGCTACAGCATATCATCACCACCTATAACCCTGACATCATAATAGGGACAGAGACATGGTTGACGCGGACATTGACTTGACAAAAATATTTCCTACTCCCTTTAACATGACAGTAATACGTAAAGACCGCTTGCCGGAGGCCGGGAAAGGTGGTGGTGTACTGATTGCCACCAAACCTAGTCTCATAGTTAAACACAGACCGGACCTCGACACAGACTGTGAAATCGTCGGGATCCAACTCCAACTTCCCAACTGTAAATCACTCCTTCTCGCTGCTTTCTACAGACCACCTTCTTCCAACACATATTACTTACACAACCTTCACACATCCATTGCACGTATTAACGTAAACAAACTCATATGGATCTCAGGCGATTTTAACCTCCCGGACATTGATTGGACTGCTATCTCCCCCCCACGATCCTCCTGATGCTGACACTGCTGATCCTATCATTCCCCACACTAACAAGACACCAACTACACAACACCTTCATAGACACCATCAACACATTCTCACTCTCACAAACAGTAGCCTACTCAAGCCAACACAAACACAAACCACAACATGCCCCAATGGCGACGACGGCCCTTCTACCACATCTCACACCTTAGACCTTTTTTTCACTAACAACATTCTTCACATAACGAACACACAGGTTGTTCCAGGACTGAGCGACCATAACATTGTACTTGTTGACGCTGATCTACAACCAACTAAACAAAAACAGCGACCAACAGCTACTTTAGAGCTGACATAGACGCGATCAAACAATACTTGACTAAATTTAAAAATTACTTTTTCATAACAGACCCACACAAAAGGCCCCTCTTATCAAACAGGAATAGCTTACAACACACCATCTATACAACCTCGAACAAATACATACCACAAAAAAACATAAAGTCGATATACTCTACCATGGTTCACTAGGGATCTACGCAGACAACATCGAAAAAAAATACTATGACTTTATAAACGCGCACAGACATACAACACACCTGCCAACTGGTCCGCGTATACATCACATCAATATTTTTTTGCCAAAAACATAAAAAGGCAGAACGCAAACACATAGGCCTAGCTTCTTCTCTCGCAGACGTCAGATACAACAACAATTTCTTCAAATTGTTCATGTCGCGCAGGCAAGATACCACCACCCTCACAGCACTTAACCCCTTACTGGCGGCGCACGACATATGTCGAGTGAAATCAATTTGGACTATGTGGCGGTGCACGACATCTGTCGAGCACCATTTTCAGCACGTAATGTTGCCGAGAGAGAGAGCTGAGCGGTGGGACGAGCGTAGTACCTTATGACCGCTCCCCACGACCACCGCGGGTGTACTGAACTGTATTCTAACTTTCTCCCCCTCTTCTCACTCACTACACAGGGAATTATGTAAGGAAATTACCTTATTTCAGGGTTTTTGCACTCGTGTTGCACGATCGTTGCAAGAGAACCAGTGGTCGTACAAGGATGGTTCGGGTGTCATTGGAAAGCTCTGTTTACGCGCTTTCAGAGATAGATACTTGTTTTACGCTCTGGGTCTTATTTAGGCATGAAAATGAGCACGGAAACAACCCTATTTAGGGTAAAAAAAAAACGCTGGGCGCTACGGTCAAATAGACCACCTAGCCCGCTAAATAAGGGTTAAAGACAACAACGACACTCTACAAACCACTCCAGAACACAAAATACAGATACTCAAACCTCATTTCCAATCAGTATTCAAACAAGAAAAATAAAACAAATACCTTACATGCCAGATAACTCCCATCCACCCATAACTCACCTAGACATAACGACTAACGGTATACAGAAATTACTAGACACTTGACACAAATAAAGCCACTGGTCCTGATAATATCCCTGCCTTCATCCTTAAAAATTGTGCCTCAATCCTTTCACCCATCCTGCAGAACCTCTTCACCCAGGCATCCTTCCACCTTTTGCGAACATCACTCCCATTTTCAAGACAGGTGAAAGGACTGACCCTAAGAACTACAGATCCATCTCACTCACATCCATCCCATGAACACATTATACAAAAAAACATTATGAATCATCTTGACGCAAACAACATCCTTACTGATACACACTACTGATATACTACCGCGAATGTAGGCAAGCACAGGAAGCAAAAAATAAAGCCTGGAAAAAGATGAGAAACTGGGATTCGGAAGATAACAGGCAAAAGTATAAAGAGGAGAGAAACAAATACACAGAAATGAGGAGGAGGTCAGAGGCAAACCATGAGAAAGGGATAGTGGAGAACTATGAAAAGAATCCAAAAATGTTTTTCAAGTTTGTAAACGGCAAAAGGAAGATAAAAGCCACGATCGTTAAGATTAAAAGTGGAAACAGAATCATAGAAGAGGATACAGAGATTGCGGAAGAACTAAATAGAAATTTTGCATCAGTATTTACAAAAGAAGGAGAATTCATTGCACCAGAAACCAATGAGATAGGTACAGAGGAAATGCCGGAAGTAACATTTAACAGACCAGAGCTCATAGACAAAATGAGTAAGGTGGACCCAAACAAAGCCGCTGGACCGGACGGAGTATCAGGCTGGATTATTAAAGAAAATGCTATGGAACTGAGTATACCGTTATATGACATAATGACCAAATCATTGGACACAGGGATAGTACCTACATAATGGAAAAGAGCAAACATTATTCCTATATTTAAGGGAGGAAGCAGAGATAAACCACTGAACTATAGACCTGTATCACTATTGAGCATCCTCATGAAGATTCTGGAAGGATTAATAAGGGACAAATGGGTGAACTACCTGGAATCCAAAAGATTAATTACTGACCGACAATTTGGATTCAGAGGTGGCAGATCATGTGTAAGCAACTTGTTGAGTTTTTACTCTAGAGTAATAGACACAGTGGACAAGAGGGAAGGATGGGTAGACTGTGCCTACCTAGACTTTAAAAAGGCATTTGACAAAGTTCCACACAAGAGATTGCTGTGGAAATTAAAACATGAGGGAAAAGTAGGAGACAAACTGCTGAAATGGATGGAGAGCTACCTTAGCGGAAGACAGATGAGAACAACAGTAAGGGGGAAATCGTCAAACTGGACTCAAATTACGAGTGGGGTACCACAAGGATCTGTTCTAGCCCCAATCATGTTTCTAATATTTGTAAATGACTTACCTGAGGGACTAACAAGCTACATGAGTATGTTTGCAGACGATGCTAAGCTGCTTAAAACGATCAGAACCCAGGAGGATTGCCTTGAGCTCCAAGCAGATTTGCAAAAGATCCATGAATGGAGCATCAAATGGAATATGGAGTTCAATGCAGGGAAATGTAAGACTCTAGAAATGGGTAAAAGCAAGTACAGACCTAGAAAAGATTATAAACTAGGAAACGAAGTGATTCCCAAAGCAGAAAAAGAAAAAGACTTGGGGATAGAATTTAGGGATAACATGTCTCCAGAAAGCCACGTAAATAAGATAGTGAGAAAATCACTAGCACTATTGGCAAATATCAGGATGTCTTTCAATTATCTTAATGAAAACACCATGAAACAAATAATAACGTCAATAATAAGACCCAGGATGGAATATGCATCTGTAGTGTGGTCCCCTCACTTGAAGAAACATATCCACAAAATTGAGAGGGTACAGAGAGCAGCTACGAGGATGATCCCAGGTTTGGAAAATTTGGAGTACCAAGAGAGGCTCGAGAGATTGAATCTACCTACACTGGAACAGAGAAGGAAACGAGGACAGCAAATTCAGATATATAAATGTGTTAGAGGTATTGACAAAATCGACCAAGAAAACTTCATAGAGAGGGATGCAGGTGAGAGGACAAGAGGTCACAGCTACAAACTAAAAGTGCTAAATAGTAAATCTGATCTGAAAAGTAAAAGATTTCCTACCAACTCGATTAGTGGGTGGAACAAATTGCCAGCCGAAGTAGTGTCTGCACCATCAGTGCATAGTTTCAAAGCACGGTATGACAAACATATCTTAGGAGGCGGGAATTAACGAGCATGCTCACTCCCGCAAATACAACTAGTGTAAGTACAACTAGTGTAAGTACAACATGTATTTCGGCCAAAAAGATCATGCAAGACTCAACTCATTGCCACATATCATGACTTGACTAAACTGGACCGACAAGACATTATACAGGTTGACGCCATTGACCTTGACTTCGCCAAAGCCTTTGAAAAAGTCCCCCACAAAAGACTTCAGCAAAAGTTAGCATTCTACGGTATTACTGGACCTACACTTCACTGGATCACAGATGTCCTTACAAAACGGACTCAACGAGTACTCCTTGACGGCTCTTCCTCAGACTCTGTCCCTGTTTCTTCTGGTGTCCCACAATGCACTGTTCTTGGCCCTCTTCTTTTCCTTCTATATATCAATGATCTTCCTCTGTCAACACCGAACTCTTCTACTAGACTATTTTCTTACAGTTTCTTACAGTTTCTTACAGTAGATCCTCTGGAAAAAGGCAAACTATGCCTGTGTATCCAGCTCAGTACCAGTACTTGCACTGCTGCGGTCGTTCACGGTGTTGCCGACAACAGCTTGATATTTAGGCCCGTACAGACTAGCGACGACTGTGGACTTATCCAGCATGACCTAGTTGCCCTTGAACATTGGGAGAACACCTGGCAGATGTATTTCCGCCCCAACAAATGCAAACTTCTCCGCTTTACCCGCTCCCGACCCTCCATCACATTCAATTACACATTACACAACCAACCACTACAATCAGTTCCTTCATATAAATATCTCGGTGTTCACCTCTCCACCAACCTAAGATTCAACACCCACATTCATCACATACAAAGTCAGGCAAACCGCACACTAGGGTTCTTGAGGAGGAATTTTCACAATTGTACACGAGACATCAAACACATAGCATACAACACCCTTGTTCGCCCTACTCTGGAGTACTGTGCCGCGGTTTGAGACCCATACATACAATCAAACATCAACACACTTGAACAAATTAACACAAAGGCAGCCAGGTTCATCACACACAATTACACACAAACCCCAGGTATCACAACCCGTATCAAACAAATAAACATGGAAACCCTTAACATACGAAGACTCAGGCACAGGCTAACACTGATGTATAAAATCACACACAATTATATTGACATTAAAAAACATGAATACCTACACAACACCCACACCACTTGTAACACACACTCTCTTAAGTACTGTACCAAACATTCCACACTAATAAAGACTACTACAAGCACTCATTCTTTCCGCGAACCATACAAAATTGGAACAATCTCCCAGAAAATATAACTACAGTAGTAGCCCTAAACTAGAAACTTTCAAACACAGAATTAATGAACATTTCGCCACTTAAATGCACATCACGCACACTAACATCTAAGCCTGCCACGGATATTTGTCCCAGGGCAGTCTTCCCTTTCCATTTTGCCCTTACACACTCTAAACTACTGTTTGGACACTTGACCATCAGTGTTTTGGAGGGAAAGCAGCCTTGAGGGGTAGCTGGATCTGTTGTTACTTGATTTTCTTTGTACCCTTTGTACCTCTTTGACCTTTGTAGAGAAACTGGCACCTCCACAACTAGACAAAGGAAATTTGTTTGACTGAGGGTTTTAGTGTGAAAATATAGGTACCGGTACTCATGATGGTATTTCTGACGTCACCAATGGTTGGCGACTGCTGCCGTCACTTTTTCACCTCCCAAAACACACAAATGTTTATATTTAATAATATAAGATACCCAGCATACTAGCATTTTACATAGGGGTATGTTGTACAATGACAATGACGATTCTGGTGATATCTGAGTAAGTGAGCCCTATAACCCATTGACTTTCCGGAACGCCATGGCAATTTACAGCATTTTACTGCATTATAAAGCCTCTTAAAGCCTGTAGAATCGAGTGCGAGGGAGCGGGAGCGCAACAAGCCACTCATCCTCTCTCCAGCCAGCCGGCCGGAGCACTGAGGAGTACGAGCCATACTCTCGCTAGATATACAGCGCTGCCAAAGGCAAATGTAGCGCGACATTAGCGATAATTGCTCAGTACAGTATTAGCGAATGTCTCTAATGTCTATGGTAGCGCTGCGAGTGAAGCCTGCAAGCTACAAAGCTCATTTTGGTGTAATTTTGAAGCTCTTTTCGGTCAATATTTACGAGTCACACCACAGCTGGGATCTCATTTTTAACGGTAGTTTTGGGTTCCTATCATTCTATGCTTCATTGCTATATACTTTTTATCCACCGGATATATATATATATATATATATATATTTTTTTTTTTTTTTTTTTTTTTTTTTTAGCATTAACCTAACCAAAAAACCTAACCTAACCTAACCTAATAGCCCCCAAATACACTTAGGTTAGGTTAATGCAAAAAAAAAAATAAAAAATAAAATAAAAGAAAAAAAAAACAAGAAAAAAAAAAATTCCGGTGAATAAAAAGTATATAGCAATGAAGAATAGAATGATAGGAACCCAAAACTACCCTTAGAAATGAGATTCCAGCTGTGGTGTGACTCGTAAATATTGACCCTATTTTCTTTTAGTTTTTGGCTGAATACATTTAATTTCATTCAAACACTTTCTTAATCAATAAGGAGTGCCTGAATGAGCCCTAATATGGCGAAAATATGCCTGCAGTGTAAGTGTTAAATGAAATTATAATGGATAATTTACCTACCCTTTTCATCCCTTTTTGTACAGGGTATAAGATAGGCCTACAGGTAATATAAGATGATGCATAACATACAGTACGGGGATCTAATAATTTTACAAGCACTGAGCACTCACTCACCCATCCATCCTTCCTTCTCCCTCTCCTCACAGTTCAACTTGACGGCTCCATGTGCTGCCACTTTGGTTCCGTCTATGCAGCACGTTTTTCTTGAACTGCCACTGCATCAATCTGTAAACAAATTTACTATTAGCAAACAAATATAAAATACAACTATGAAATTAAAATGCAAAGAAACAAACAACACCAAGACAATTTGTAAGATTTTTGTGTTTGTTTTGGGAACAATGTAACATATAACTTCTAGATAGGCCTACTTCTCAAGATCACCTCTTCCAAAACTGAGTTTTTTCTATGAGAACTCGAACTCTGGATCCACAATCAAACGCATTATATGAACCAAAATCTCAAATCCTGAAAACAAGAATGAAAGCCATTTAATTATAGCCTATTAAGCTTAACTTGTATTGCAAAGTACCGATATTTATAATCCTGTATTTACAGGGAACGAATTTAAGGTAGTATTCATGGTGGGAAGGTGGGTAAGGGTGATGGAGAGGATGTAGTGATGATGAAGTTATAGTGGTGGTAGTGCTGGAGGATTGGGTGTGGTGAGGGTGGTGGACAAGGCGGGAAGGAATGAGTATGGAATTGATGGTGAATAACGTGTAGTAATGATGATGCTGGGAAGGGTGTGTTGGTGGGTATAGCGGTGGTGGTGATGGTGGAAAGGGTGTGGTGGTGATGGTGGAATGGGTGTGGTGGTGATGGTGGGAAGGGTGTGGTGGTGGCGGTGGAAAGGATGTAGTGGTGGTGGAAAGGATGTAGTGGTGGTGGTGGAAAGGGTGTGGTGGTGGTGGGAAGGGTGTGGTGGTAGTGGGAAGGGTGTTGTGATGGTGAGAAGGGTGTAGTGGTAGTGGATGAGTTTGGTGGGGGTGGTGGAAAGGGTGTGGGGGTGGTGGAAAGGGTGTGGCGGTGGTGGAAAAGGTGTGGTGGTGGTGGTGGAAAGGGTGTGGCGGTGGTGGAAAGGGTGTGGTGGTGGTGGAAAGGGTGTGGTTGTGGTGGTGGTGGTGGAAAGCGTGTGGTGGTGGTGGTGGTGTAAAAGGTGGACAGATCAGGCAGTCAGTCCGAGGTTTAAACTAGCGGGAAGCTTGGCAGATCGAAGGCTTCTACTCGCCACTAAAATGTCATAAATATTTTTCCAACTGACACAAACTGTCATTAAACCGATTTCACGCAACAGTTTTGGTAGCATTCAAGGAGACTACAGCAGGACTCTTCTCCTTCTTACCTCTGACCGGGTATAAGCTATCCTAGTGTTTACTAGCCTATACCCCTTTGAAAGGACATAGCCTAACCTAACAACCTTACCTAACCTATCCTAGTATTATGGGTGGGGGCTGCCGCCGCCACACCCCCGCTATTTGACATCTTTGACAGATTTTTGGTGTATTTTTCTGTGAAAAGGATATTTTTTCAATTTGTCGATAACGAAATCCTCCATGCGGACTATATGGAGAAAAATATGGCGAATCTGTTGGTGCCTATTTTCCCTAATAAATTGTTTCTAATAAGGCGGATGTAGTGTCCTTGAAGATTATCCTAATTTATTAGTTTACCATTATAACCAATAGTATTCGTCAATTACATGTTGCACAAATATAATTAATTACTCTATCAATGCAGTTATATTAATCCTTTGTACGAATTAAATGCTATACCTTATGTAAATTAGGAATCACAAGTGAACCATTATCATCAAATGCATTATACAAGTAGGTTAACAGCTACAAATATGAGTTGTATTTTGAATAGCCTAGTTACTATATAGTAGGTTGTAATTCTGCATAGACTAGTATAGCTATAACGAGTCGCATTGGTAACTGTTAGGCCTATCTCCTACATAGTTAATGGCTACAAAGTATTTCAGTTGAGCTATATATCCTGTATAGTAGCCTATATAGCCTACAGGTACTTGTCCATTTGAGCGAGTATTAACAGCGGTAGATGCAGTATAAGCTTGACTTACTGTAGGCCTACCTAATGAAGCCTACAGTAGTCTATTTGGTTTAGCGTTTTAGTCATCATTATCAATATTAATGTTATTAATTCACTAGATTGTAAGTGGAACCAATGATATCTGCTTAATTAAATACATAAGCCAGTATTAATATTTCGAACTGTACAGTAGGCTATCTCATTTCAATGAGAGTGCTTTCTTTTTGTGATCAGCTTCGTCTGTATACATTTATAATTATATAATAAGGTTGACATGCAATTGATTTGGATAAGTGGAGCAGTTGATACCCGTATATGTAGAAACCAAGGAACATTATTTGTTAATAAATTATTAATGATTACAAACCAATGATAACAGGTTGCAGTTTATCGCAGTTTATAGCTTAATGTGTAGGCTACTCTCTCGGTAACACAAAGTATTTGATGAAATCTTATTAGATGTTGCAAACCTTCGACTTAATTTTTTTTAAGCTGTGGATTACTCGATCTCGATCTTAATCCCGTGTTCTAAATACGGATAAACCTTTTGTGTTCGATCCAGGATCGAGTAGCCTAATCCCAATCCCGGGTTTAAACCTGCCCCGAAATCCACTGTTCTGAATACGGTGATATACCGTAACAGTAGCCTACCTGACTGCCTGAAAGTAAACGATAATTCCGATAAGAATAGTTATACGGTAGTTGTGATGGCAATAGAAAACGGCACTTCGGGTCTTAAATCTATCGTCTTCATACACTACGACCAATATATTACACTTATGACGACTTTAACATTAGAAGACTTGTAATACACATCCATAATGCCAATATATACACGAAATGTTCCTTATAATCACCTTATGCTGCAAAATGCGTAGAATTAACGCCGATACGTCCACACACTTCGATTGAAATGTCAACACTGATTGATGACGTCACTTCACACTTGCACTGCCAGTCTGCCACCCCTACCCCCCAAGCCCACGTCCTCCACTCCTTCAATCCACGAGGCCAAGTCTTTGAGCACTTACTTTTTTTCTATTGGCTTCCGTATTTAAAAGTTGAATATTTTCTTAGTTCATAGTCTGTTTTACCTTACCGGTAGTCTTTTAAAAGTCGTGAGCTGCATGTAATGCATATGATAGGCTACAAGATTATTTTGGTTTGTAAAATTTTGAAATATTGGCAACCTGTCGAATACCCCGCCCCCCCCCCTCCCTATAACACAAAGGACGTAGGCCTAAATCTCCCACGAGAGCTCAAGGGACGAGTCCTCTAAAAGGGGTTCCAGTCCTGACGTTAATTGCCTACTGTGCTGGCTAAATAATTCAGAAGGGTTGATAGCCTCTGAACTTAATTTTTAACTAACTAAACGAAAGCTAAATGAGAAGAACACTCCCGGACACTATTAAGGCCTTGCGAGTGAATCGAATCTTCCTATTCAGTTTGTGCCTACTGATTCTTGAATTCACTTCGGGACAGGCTTCGGGGATTCATTTAGACGTCACAGTTCTGACAATAGTAATCCGCGCACATTTGAGATGGTAGCACAATCGCAAGAGAAAACGAGAGGGTAGGCCTACTCGATAATGATCCCCATCTTGTACAGTAGCCTACTAATAATTATATGAACAATCATACAATCAATTCAATGTTAACCACAGACTCTTTAACCCCTTCAGCACGATGGCGTAATAATAATAATAATATATATATATATATATATATATATATATATATATATATATCTGTATACTGTATACACAGTATATATATATAATATATATATATACCGGTATATACAGTATATATATATATATATATATATATATATAACATGTCGCTAATATCTGGCAACATTTCAAATGGCGTATCAAAATATTTAGCTACGCACTGTTAATTAAATCACGAAGTTCTGGCTTGATTCCGCTAAAATGTAATTCAATTAAGTCAATATATACTGTAAATAGAAGAGAAAATTGTTCCACCGAGTTAATAGTACAATCAACGTTTAACTTTTACAGGACAGTGAACTGATGGAAAGTACTCTATTTAGACCTTTAACCCCTTCTGTAGCGGCGACGTCGTTTTAACATTATTTTGGCTACTATTAGACGATTTTATTCAATTAAAAAAGGGGCTCCAGCAATTAACAGGCTTAGAGCTATCTGACTTAACCCTTTCACTACCACAGATAGTCTAAATATTGCAAGACAAAAATATTTAACACGTCGCCGGTACAGAAGGGGTTAATCGTTGATCTACCTACACTACCAACATAACTACTAGTTTATCACATATAACAACCGTTACCACCACCACCATCACAACTACTACCATTTACTACCATCACCACCACCATTACCACCGCCACAACCAACCATCAGTATTGGCAAGAGAACCACCGCTATTACCACTATCACAACTACTACCATTTACTACCATCACCACCACCATTACCACCGCCACAATCAACCATCAGTATTGGCAAGAGAACCACCGCTACTACATAAGAAGAACATAAGAAAATGGGAGTCTGCAGAAAGCCGATTGGCATACACAAGGCAGATCCCTGTCACACCCAACCCTAATTATAAGCCCAGCTTAAAACAGACTACCACTATCACAACTACTACCATCACCACCACCATTACCACCGCCACAATCAACCATCAGTATTGGCAAGAGAACCACCGCTACTACCACTATCATAACTACTACTGATACAATTACCACCACCACAACTACCAGTACTGCCATTACCACCTCCATGACAACCACCAAAACTACTATCACCGCCACCACTACTACTAGAACTACTATTATTACCACACACAACCACCATTATCAGAGAACAACCACAACTACCAACACCGTGTCATTTGACCACTTGCGAGTTTCATGCTATAAGGAAGTTGGAGCCATAAATATCGATATTAAACAAAACTACAATAATAATGTAGGTCTCTAATGGATAAAAAGTAAGCTGAATTGGGTTTTATGTATTTATATAAGCACTACAACCGCGATTTAGGTGGTAATTCTGTTAATTATCGATGTCTATATCTCTAACTTCCTTATAGACCAAAACTCGCAAGTGGTCAATTAAGGGGAGGTTTTTAGTTTGCTCCCTAGACCTCCATCAAGCTATATGGAAAATATACCCCCCCCCCCCCCCCCCCCGACCCTCTTTTGAGATTAATTTTGTAAATTTTCGGTAGCCCGGCTAAAGACCGGTTCCTACTAAATTGCAGGCTTGCTATCGCACGCCAGGAAAATAATCAACACCTTAATGGAACGAACGGTCTTAAAATTGACAAAGAAATGGGGCGGAAGGTCTTAAAATCGCAAAACTAATGAGGTGAACAACTATACACCTCAAAACCAATGGGGCTAAACGTGAGGAAGAAGGGGGGGGGGGGGGGGGGGCAACAAAACGCCCCCATAAGTGAGAATATCCCCTTAACCCCTTCTGTACCGGCGACATCTTTTTAACTTTATTCTGGCTACTATTGGACGATTTTATTCAGTTTTAAAAATGCCTCCAGTAATTAACAGGCTTCAAACTATCTCACTTAACTCTTTGTACCACCACAGATCCTTCTTAAACTGCATAACGTCTTTATATAGCTAAAATACAATTAAAAAGACGTCGCCGGTACATAAGGGGTTAACCCAAATACCGAAGAATAAACATCACAATCAGCCCACATTTATACCTAGAATAACACGAATTAATTTACCTCACTTTGATTTCTACCACTAGCAATATAGCCTCTCAACTACCATCAAAACCACTTCAGCTAACAACACAACCCCTTATAACCACCTCAACTACCATCACAATCACTTCAACTACCGACACAACCCCTTATAGCCACCTCAACTACCATTATAACCACTTCAACTACCAGCACAACCACTTCAACTACCAACACAACCCTTATAACCACCTTAACTACCTTCACAACTACTTTAATTACCAACACAACCCCTTATACCACCTCAACCATCACACCCACTTCAACTACCAACACAACCCCTTATAAACACCTCAACTACCAGCACAACCACTTCAACTATCAACACAACCCCTTATAACCACCTCAATTACCAGCACAACCACTTCAACTACCAGCACAACCAATTCAACTACCAACACAACCCCTTATAACCCCCTCAACTACCAACACAACCACTTCAACTACCAACACAACCCCTAATAACCACCTCAACTACCAACACAACCACTTCAACTACCAGCACAACCACTTCAACTACCAACACAACCCTTATGAACACCTCAACTACCATCACAACTACTTCAACTACCAACACAACCCCTTATAACCCCCTCAACTACCAAAACAACCCCTTCAACTACCAACACAACCCTTATGAACACCTCTCTCTCTCTCGCTCTCCAGTACCGGGTATGGCTTAGTTAAACAGCAGGTCTTTAAATTTAAATTTTAATTGTATACACTGTTATGTTCTTATGTTCTTATGTAAAAATATAATACTGTACTAAAGAGAACTTTCCATTGTTCTGCTCCGAAAATGGAATGTGTTAGATTAAGGATATGCAACCTATATGATATGTCAATACAATGTATGAACACTCTCTTGCCCTAATAATTATTATAATTGTTTCACTAATATAAGTCATATATTCTTAGCAGTAGGTATTCTAAATAGTTACTGTATTTAGATAGGCTATATTGAAGGTGTCCTACCCTGAGCCAGGTGCAAGGGCTAACCTATTTACCACAGGCTTATCTGCCCTCTTAATCTACATAGATCTGAGCTGACCTACTTGGTGTATTTGTAATTACAGCTTAGGAATTGTGGTCCGTCACACCTGGTCTGAATATACAACTAACAACACATGTATTAATGAATTGTAAAATTGTCTACTGTATGTAACACTAAATTATGTATTAGTTCCTATATTGTATCTACTTTGAAAACACTAAACCCCAACTGTATATAATTATATTTGTAAATACTATGTAAGAAGAATAACCACTGTCGGTGGAAATAAACTTTATTATTATTATTATTATTATTATTATTATTATTATTATTATTATTATTATTATTAACTACCAACACAACACCTTATAGCTACCTCAACTACCTTTACAACCACCTCAACCCTTCAACTACCATCACAACCACTTCAACTACCACCACTACTATCTCGTAAACAATGCCGCCACTTCCACTATTGTCACCTCAGATTAACCTTTTCAAGACACGATGACGCATTTCTCTTCTGTTCTCTGGCTATTATCAGACGATTTTTCTCACATTAGGAAGAGCATATCGAAGTCAGATGTTTAATTGAGACAGTCTTTACCCTTTTACTTTGCACATATCCTTCATAAGTTGTACATACTCGTCTAAGGGTAGCCTGAATTGACTGACAAAATACGTCATAATCCTCAAGGGGATAAGGGAGCAGCAAACCTTCTTTCTATAAGCTTAAGGGGAGATTTCCACTTGAGGGATTTTTTTCAGAACCCCTTTCTCCCTCATGTTTAGCCCCATTGTTTTTGAGATTGTAAGGCGTTCGCCCCATTAGTTTGTCGATTTTAAGAACTTTCGCCCCATTTCTGTCAATTTTAAGACCTTTCGTGCCATTTAGGTGTCAATTTTTTCCTGGCGAGCGATAGTAAGCCTGTAATTTAAGAGGAATCGGCCTTTGCCCGGGAAATTTGTCTACTGAAAAATGTACAAATTGATCTTGTCTAGGGGGTGTAATTTTAAGCTTGATGGAGGTCTAGGGAACACATTAAATACCTCCCCTTAACAGATCAGATTTAATTAAGGGATTGGGGCGAGGGGGTATTTTTAGACTCCATTCTCCCTCATGTTTAGCTCCATTTCAAAAACATTCGCCCCATTAGTTTGGCAATTATAAGGCTGCGTGCCAGTTATGTGTGGATTTTTTCTTGGTGAGCGATAGCGCGCCTTCAATTTAGGGTGAATCGGCCTTTGGCCGGGGCATTTTACTACCGAAAAATGCACAAATTGATCTGGAATGGTGATTTTGGTGCCATTCTATTAAGCTTGATGGAGGTCTAGGGTGGAAACTAAAACTAATCATTAATTAACTAATGAATAAACATATAAATTTAAACCTCCCTTTAATCCCACATCCTTAAACCTGTTTGAAGAAGGATATAATATACTGACAACATAACTTGAACAGTATAAATATCAACATCTCCTTAATAACCAACGCATTTACGGGGAGCTTTTTATTTTGCTCCCTAGACCTCCATTAAGCTTTAAAAAAAAAACCCGAGATTCCCCTTCAAGATATATGTGTACATTTTTCGGTACAAAAATGTCCCGGTCGAAGGCCGTTTCCTCCTAAATTACAGGCTCGCTATCGCTCGCCAGGATAAAATCGACAGCTAAATGTCACGAAAAGTCTTAACATTGACAAAAATGGGGCGAAAGTTCTTAAAATCGCCAAACTAATGAGGCAAACGTCTTAAAATCTCAAAGGCAAAGTGGCTAAACATGAGGCAGAAAGGGGTACATACAAAATAATTCAAGTGTAAATTTCCCCTTAATCACCAACACATTTAAGGGGAGATTTACACTTGAAGGATGTTTGTCTTGATTCCTTTCTCCCTCATGTTTAGCCCCATTGCTTTTGAGATTTTAAGACGTTTGCCCTAGTATTTTTTAAATTTAAGACATTTTGCCCCATTTCTGTCAATTTTAAGACCTTCCGTGCCATTAAGGTGTCGATTTTTTCCTGGCGAGCGATAGCGAGCCTGTAATTTAAGAGCAACCGGCTCCGGCCGGGACATTTTTCTACCGAAAAATGTATAAATTTATCTTGAAAGGGGGTCTAGGGGGTGTAATTTTAAGCTTGATGAAAACGTAGGGAACAAACTAAATACCTTCCCTTAACCCAATACCAAGACATGAATCACTATGGCAAACATGAAATACAAACACTCTCACTAGCTTTCCTTTATAATGTTGCTTTCATACTAACTTGTTCTCATTACTTTTATGCAAGCCATTAATATCCCCTTTTATGGTGCTTGTTGCGAACCCTTGCATTTAATTTATAGCTTGAATGGTCGTGTCTTTGTTTGTTCACACGAGACCGTTTCCGATATTAATTTGGGTCAGTGTAAATGAAACACGTGTATATATACATTATGTGTATAATATATAGTTTAAATGCAGCTTCCATATGCAGTATATGCATTGAAATACTTGAAAGGATTTTCCTGTATTTTACACAATGAACATGTAAATTTCTTACTCTGCACGTATATATATATATATATATATATATATATATATATATATATATATATATACCGGGTATATATATATATATATATATATATATATATATATATATATATACCGGTATATATATATATATATATATACAGTATATATACCGGTATATATATATATATATATATATATATATACGGTATATATATATATACCTGTATATATAAGGTATGTGGTAAGTACTTAGAATATACAGAGTAGATGGCAAGTTGCTGAAAGCAGTGAAGAGCATGTATGAGGGTGCAAATGCGGCAGTACGTGAGGAGAATGAGCAGAGCGAGTTCTTTGATATGAATGTTGGGTTGAAACAGGGGTGTGTGATGTCCCCGTGCTTGTTTAATGTATATATGGATGGAGTCATGAAAGAAATACAAGGAAGAGCAGTGGATGTTGGTGTATCGCTGATAAGGGAGGGAAACGAATGGAAGCTACTTGTACTGCTGTTTGCTGATGATACAGTTCTGACGAGCGATAATGAATTGGAGTTGCAGGGTCTGGTAAATATGTTTGTAACAGTGTGCGAAAAACGGAATCTGAAGGTAAATGTGGGGAAGAGCAAGGTTATGGTCTTTGAAAGGGGTGAAGCCACAGAGTGTAAGGTGAAGTTGAACAGTCAGGCTATGGAGATTGTCAGCTTATTTAAGTATCTGGCCAGTTTGCTGAGTAAAGATGGGAGTATGGATGAAGAAGTGCGGGAGAGGATGCAACAGGGGAAGAGGTTTGTAGGAATGCTGAAAGCAGTAACAAGAAATAGGGTGGTCAGCATGGAAGTGAAGAAGTCCTTGCATGACAGTGTGGTAATCCCGACATTGACTTACAGAAGCGAAGCATGGACGTTGGTGGAGAGACTCAGACCAAGAGTGAGAGGGGTGGTAATGAGTTACTTGAGAAGTGCGTGCGGAGTTACATGGAGGGATAGACAGACGAATGAGGAAGTAAGAGGGAGGTGTGGTGTGGAGGTAGATGTGCTGAAAAGTGTGAAAAGGAACACCTTAAAATGGTTCGGCCATATGGAACGTATGGGAAGCGAGAGAATGACTAAGAGGGTGTACGAGAGTGAGGTGGAAGGACAGAGGGAGAGGTAAACCGAGAGAGAGGTGGAACAATGGAGTGAAGAAGTATATGAATAAAGGCGGTGCTAGGTAGGAGAGGCGTTGACTGACTGGGGACAGAGGTGCATGGGGGCGTTTCGTTCGTGGCCACCTCTTCGGGGATCACAGCGTCTGGCAATATATATATTATATATATATACAGTATATCAATGAAAGGAATAACATAATAGCTACCCTATACCTTTTCAAAAATAAAAAATAAATATATGTGCTAACATACTGTTTCATAAATGTGGACATACACCGAGTTTAAACGGATATATTGGCCATTAATAAAATGTAATGCCAAGAGGATTACCGTTAATATGACGCTCATGGGATACATATATAGTAGTGCCATCAAAATAAGTGTTACGTATAGGAATAATATTGTAGTCCTCTGAACGTCATTATTATATTAACCCCTTCCGTACCGGCAACGTCTTTTGTATTTTAGTCTTGCTATATTTAGACGATTTTGTGCAGCTTAAGAAGGATCTGAGGTAGTAAAAAGGGTTAAGTGAGATAGTTCGAAGGCTGTTAATTGCTGGAGGACCTTTTGAAACTGAACTAAATAGTCGTATAGTAACCAGAATAAAGTTAAAAAGACGTCGCCGGTACAGAAGGGGTTAATAGTAGGACTGTATAAGTATGTTTAAGTGAAATAGTAGTATCTGGACTATAAGTATTATAGGAAGGGTAGAACTCTATTCGTATGTCCACAAGGAATTATAGTGGCAAAATATAATCATTGATGGAATAGTACTACCATATGATAGTATAAGTAGGCCTAGAAGTTTTGTAGAAATTACCAGGTTAATATTCTTAAGGGAGCCCACCTCGTTTTTTTTCTCTTTCTCTTCCTCTCTCTTTAACTTTTATCCATTCGGCCCCATTCAGCCTACTGTTTAAAGACGTTTACCCCCATCCAGGTGTCAATATTTTCCTGGCGAGCGGTAGCGAGCCAGCATATATATATATATATTTTTTTTACAGCAAGCTTAATTTGTAAATTTTTCCATAGAAAAATGTCTCAGGCGAAGCCGGATTTCTCCATACAATGCTGGCCTTCCTGGCGAGCGATAGCTCGCCAGGAAGAAATCGACACCAAATGGGGATAAACGTCTTCAAACAGTTGGCTGAATGGGGCCGAATGGATATAAGCCAAAGAAAGGGAGAACAGGAGAGACAGAGAAAAAAAAAGCAGGTGACCCCCCTTAAACCCCTTTACCACCATTACGTAATTTTCATCCTATTCCGGTTACCATTAAACGATTTGCTTTAGTTCATAATTTACCTCTAGGACTCAAAGGGGTAAATACAATCTCAATAACCCTCTTAATAACACAGGTCCTGGTCAAACTGCATAGAATCATCGATTTTTTTTAACCATAGTCAAAGGTAAAAAGACGTCATGGTGCTGAAAGACGTCATGGTGCTGAAAGACGTCATGGTGCTGAAAGACGTCATGGTGCTGAAAGACGTCATGGTGCTGAAAGAGGTCATGGTGCTGAAAGAGGTCATGGTGCTGAAAGACGTCATGGTGCTGAAAGACGTCATGGTGTTGAAAGGGTGGGAAGTTGTTTGAGCATAAAGGTGATGGTTTCGCTTTTAGTAGAGAGACGTGTAGATAGACAAACACACAGACACTTGACATTGCGTACTAATAAGCAAATACCTATCACCACGAATACAAACTTATATTCTAGTTTTGTTTGGGCCGAATTCCTAGAGAGGCCAAAGTGGTTTAAGGGAGTAGTGGCCGTTTTTTTTTGTCAATATTTCATTTATTCATTTATTTCTTAGTTTCCTAGCTAGACCTCCATCAAGCTTAAAAAAACACCCCCTAGACCCCCTTCAAGATAAATTTGTAAATTTTTCGATAGAAAAATGTCTCGGCCGAAGGCCGCTTCCTCTTAAAGTTACAGGCTCGCTATCGCTCGCCAGGAAAAAAATCGACACCTAAATGGCACGAAAGGTTTTGAAATTGACAACGAAATGGGCCGAAAGGTATTAAAATCGCCAAACTAATGGAAGGAACGTTTAAAATCTCAAAACCAAATTGCTAAACACGAGGGAGAAGGAGGTCCATAAAAAGCGAGTAGTAGTAGTAGTACCCCCTTAAACGTAATGGCGATGGGGTTCCTTTAGTAGCGCATCACCTCCATTAGTCCGAACGTGCCACCTGACAGCCCAATATCCCTGCTATCTCCGGTAGTAAGACGACACCTGAATGCCGACGGAGAATTCAACTAAGTCGTCCCAGAGAGAAGGAGAGAATGAAAGGGAGAGCAAGGAAATAGGTAGGCTGGTTGATTCTCCTTGACGGGCTTATTAAGGGGAGGTTTTTAGTTTGGTCTCTAGATATCCATCAAGCTTAAGATTACACCCCCTTGAGCCCCTTTCAAGATAAATTTGTACATTTTTCGGTAGAAAAATGTCTCGGCTGAAAGCCGGTTCCTCTTAAATAACAGGCTCGCTATCGCTCGCCAGGATAAAATCGACACCTAAATGGCACGAAAGGTCTTAAAATTGACATAAATGGGTCGAAAGTTCTTAAAATCGTCACAATAATGGGGCGAACGTCTTAAAATTAGAAAAACAATGGGGCTAAACATGAGGGAGAAAGGAGTCAAGAAAAAAATCCCTCAAGTGGATATCTCCCCTTAAGGTGGGAGGTGGGAGGTGGAGTGGGCTTGGTGGAGGTGAAAGATCTTGGTAGTAGTAAGTGGAGCGCGATAGGTTAGTAGTTGTGGGTGAAGGTGTATGGTAGCAGGGGGGTGGGGAGAGAGGGTGTGTGAGTGGTTGACTTTCCTTAAGGGGAGGTTTTTAGTTGATTCCCTAGACTTCCATCAAACTTAAAATTACTCCCCCTAGACCCCCTTTCAAGATAAATTTGTACATTTTTCGGTAGAAAAATATCCCGGCCGAAGGCCGATTCCCCTTAAATTACAGGCTCGCTATCGCTCGCCAGGAAAAAATCGACACCTAAATGGCACGAATGGTCTTAAGATTGACAGAAATGGGGCGAGGGTTCTTAAAATCGCCAAACTAATGGGGCGAACGTTTCAAAATCTCAAAAAGCAATGGGGCTAAACATGAGGGAGAAAGGGGTCCAGAAAAAAATCCTCCAGGTGGAAATCTCCCCTTAATGGGTTTGTTATGGTGGGAGGTAATGGAGTTTAGCGGAAGGTCTTGGTGGTGATAGGTTGGGGTGTGGAAGGTAAAGAGTGACAGTCGGAGGAGGCGTATGGTAGCAGAGAAGGAGTGCTGGGAGAGTTAAGGGGAGATGGTTCACTTTTAGGCCGATTTTTGCATGTATTCAATATTTTTCTAGTTTCCTCCCTAGACCTCCATCAAATTTAAAAAAAACATCGATTAGATTCCCCTTCTAGATTAATTTGTACATTTTCGGTTGAAAAATGTCCCGGCCGGTTCTTCCAATATTACAGGCTCACTATCGTTCGCCAAGGAAAAAATCGACACCTAAATAGCACGAAAGGTCTAAATATTGACGAAAAAAATGGGGCGAAAGGTCTTAAAATCGACTAACTAATGGCGCAAACATCTTCACATCTGAAAACTAATGGGGCTAAACATGAGGGAGAAGTGGTCCAGAAAACCAGCCCATCCCCCCTTAAGGGGGATGACCTGCTTTTTGTTATTTCTGTCCTTTTCTCTCTTTCTCTGGCTTGTATCCATTCGGCCCCATTCAGCCAACTATTTTAAGACGTTTATCCCCATCTAGGTGTCGATTTCTTCCCGCGAGCCAGCATTATAATTATGAAGAAATCCGGCTTCGCCGGAGAAATTTTTCTATCGAAAAATTTACAAATTTAGCTTGCTGTCAAACAAAAATAATAAATATACTGGCTCGCTACCGCTCACCAGTAAAAAATAGACACCTGGATGGGGATAAACGTCTTAAAACAGTAGGCTGAATGGGGCCAAATGGATACAAGCCAGAGAAAGATAGAAAAGGACAGAACCAAAACAGGTCACCCTCCTTCAGCTCTATGTGGTTATACTGTTTACTCCTACGGCATATATTGCGTGTCAGGGAGCCGCGCTACCTACGAAAGGGACCCCATCCTCATTATACTTAAGGGAGCCCACTTCGCTTTTTTTTTTTATCTTTCTCTCCCTCTCTCTTTGGCTTGTATCGATTCGGCCCCATTCAGTCAACTGTTTTAAGACGTTTATCCCCATCCAGGTGTCGATATTTTCCTGGCGAGCGATAGCGAGCCAGCATTGTATGGAGAAATCCGACTTCCCCAGAGAAATTTTTCTATCGAAAAATGTACAAATTTAGCTTGCTGTTGCTACCGCTCGCCACGAAAATATTGACTCATGGATTGGGATAAACGTCTTAAAACAGTAGGCTGAATGGGGCCGAATGGATAAAAGCCAAAGAGAGAGAGGGAGAGAAAGAGAAAAAAAGCGAGGTGGGCTCCCTTAAACAACTTCCAACTCGCTAGGAATGCGTCCGGGGCGAAACCATTGCCTATATACCACCCCATCTCCACTATGCCCCAACAACTTCTACTACTACCTCTATAGGAATTCCACCCAAACGGAACTATTGCAGACATTTGTTCGCGGTTTGAAACATTTTGTGACTATATTGCAACACTTCTGTTTGTGTGTTAGAACATTTGTCTGTGTGTTCGCTATGTACTCCTTTTTTTTTTTTTTTTTAAGAGCATAGGTATAGTTCGACGCCCCACCTCCCATCCAGCACCGCCTTCACTCACGTCCATGCTTCGCTCCCGTAAGTCAATGTCGGGATTACCACACTGTCATGCAAGGACTTCTTTACTTCCTTGCTGATCACCCTATTTCTGGTTACTGTTTTCAGCATTCCTACAACCCTCTTCCCCTGTTGCACCCTCTCCCGCACTTCTTCATCTATACTCCCATCTTTACTCAACACACTGCCCAAATACTTAAATGAGCTGACATTCTCCATATCCTGACCGTTCAACCTCACTTCACATTCTGTGGCTGTACCACTTTCAAAGACCATAACCTTACTCTTCCCCGCATTTACTTTCAGATTCCGTTTTTTCACACACTGTTCCAAACATATTTACCAGACCCTGCAACTCCCATTCACTATTGCTCATTAGAACTGTATCATTAGCAAACAGCAGTACAGGTAGCTTCCACTCGTTTCCCTCCCTTATCAGCGGTACACCAACATCCACTGCTCTTCCTTGTGTTTCTTTCTTGACTCCATCCATATATATAATTATATACTGAACAATCTTGGGGACATCTCGCACCTTTGCTCTAACCCAACATTCAGATCAAAGAACTTGCTTTGTTCATTCTCCATATGCACTGCTCCCTTTGCACCCTCATACATACTATTCACTGCTTTCAGCAACTTACCAAATACACAAACCTTCTTTGTCAACTCGGTCATATAATATTATGCTCTCTCTAAATCCATAAATGCAGTATATAACTTTTGTTCCTTCTCCAGATATTTCTCAACAACATATCTCAAGGAGAAAACCTGATCTACATTATAATCTTCCCTTCCTAAACCCGCCCTGCTCCTCACCTACCCATTTCTCCGTCCTCACTCTCTCTTTCAATCACTACCTTGCTGTACATCTTCCCTACTATGGGATGTGTGTACATGCCTAGATTGATATGCAGGATTCGAAGTTGCATACTAAATCGTAGGCAGTGTCCACCAACCTTTAACTGTCTTCGTGGTGCGATGTATAAGGTGTTGATTTTCGGTGTGAGCATCCTGGGTTCGAGTCCACGGACTGCCACATGTGTTTGTAAATTTCATTAATCGATTTTAGGAGTATGGTTGGTTGTTGGAAGGAACATAATAATTGATATTGGTTCAGGAGTAATTTATCGAGAGGACTTCCCTAAGTGGTTAAGGCCCCATTAATTGCTCTTTCCATTCACATATGCATAGCCTACGTGAGTTGCAGTTGGGATGTGTACATGCTTAGATTGATATGCAGGATTCGAAGTTGCATAATAAATCGTAGGCAGTGTCCACCAACCTTTAACTGTCTTCGTGGTGCGATGTATAAGGTGTTGATTTTCGGTGTGAGCATCCTGGGTTCGAGTCCACGGACTGCCACATGTGTTTGTAAATTTCATTAATCGATTTTAGGAGTATGGTTGGTTGTTGGAAGGAACTTAATAAATGCTTAGGAGACATACTCCCCTGTGATTACCACACCCTTCTCTCTCCCCTTTACCTTTATACAGGAGGAATATTATACCTGATTTCCAGTCTTCAGGCACACTTACCTTCTCTCATGATATTCTATAACTCTATACATTGTCCATACCCATTCAATTACTATCTTACCACCATACCTCAGCATCTCCCCACATATTCCAGCTATCCCTGATGCTTTACTCATCTTCACCCTTCACGGAATATACAGAGAAGTAATAGAGAAAGGTGTAGAACATATATAATGAAAAAAGAGATACTAGATTAAAATGTAAAACTTGCAAACTAAACAAACCAAAACTGGGACAAAGACAATATAAAGTCAAATTATACATAATTATATATATATATCGATATTTTATTAATTTCACCACAACACGAAACACCCCCAATGAAATTAATTAAAGTATATATGATCCACCAGGATTCGAACCCGGGTTATCACACACAGATTATATATATATATAAGAAAATATAAAAGAAAAAAAAAATATATGAGAAAATATATAAGAAAATGGGTAATGATAATCTGACATAGTGCAGGAAGAAAAAAAAAATGAAAAAATGGGATGGCTATATAGAGCCAACATGTAAGCGAAAAGCTTCCCTCAATTTCTATGGCTGCCGAAGATGACCATTATCCCGGATAAATCTCAAAGTAGGTTGCAGGATAACAACCCACGTATAGGCCTACCAACTTTCATTCACACACTGTAAATCTTCACCAAATCACTTGCTTCATCGCCAACTTAAGGGAGCCCACCTCGCTTTTTTTCTCTCTCTCTCCCTCTCTCTTTGGCTTATATCCATTCTGCCCCATTCAGCCTACTGTTTTAAGACGTTTACCCCCATCCAGGTGTCAATATTTTCCTGGCGAGCGGTAGCGAACCAGCATATATATATATTTTTGTTTTGACAGCAAGCTAATTTTGTACAATTTTCGATAGAAAAATGTCTCTGGTGAAGCCGGATTTCTCCATACAATGCTGGCTAGCTATCGCTCGCCAGGAAGAAATCGACACCTGGATGGGGATAAACGTCTTAAAACAGTTGTCTGAATGGGGCCGAATGGATACAAGCCAGAGAAAGAGTGAAAAGGAGAGAAAGATAAAACAAAAACAGGTGACCCCTCATAAATATGATCAGCACCACACAAAGGATCAAAGCCTTTCAAGTTTGTCAGATACTTCTATTCCTGTTGGCTCTTTTGTAAGCCCTTGCCACGTGACCTGACTATAGTCTATTCGTTGTAAGTAGGCGATAATTCATGACCTCTATCCTCTGTAACTCAAAAAGGGCTAGAGCAAATTGGCTGTACATTTCTAAATCAATTCCTTGACTGACTCTTCCCAAATGGTAGAAAAATTAGCTCGATTACTCTAGTCGTTTTTGAGTTACAGAGGATAGAGGTCATGATTTCTCGCCTACTTACAGCGAATAGAGTATAGCTGAAGTCGACCATGCTCATAATGATGGTTTCGTAACGAATAACCCTGAGTGGAGGAGACCTATGGAACAACTACGAAACGTTGTTGAAGCAAGTTGATGTAATTTGAATGGAAAAAGTTACAACCCGGAAATTTGACTTTTGATTAAATTGTCGCCATATTCTCTTACATTGTTGGCATTCTTTGATTGGTCTATGGTGCTTTACAATGGACCTTTTGGTGTTTGTAGTCTAGTCCTAGTCTTGGCAAATATGGAGAGTAATATTAACCTAAACTTGCAGTACAATCAGCTCAAACAGACGGTAAGATTAATTCAAGCATACACTAAGGTCAACTCAAGCATACAGTAAGATCAGTGCAGGCATACAGTAAGATCAATTCAGGCATACAGTAAGATTAGTTCAAGTATGCAGTTAAGATCAGTTCAGGCATCCAGTAAGATCAGTTCAGGCATACAGTAAAATCAGTTCAGGTATACAGTAAGATCAGTTCAGGCATACAGTAAGATCGGTTCAGGCATACAGTAAGATCAGTTCAGGCATACAGTAAGATCAGTTCAGGCATACAGTAAGATCAGTTCAAGTATGCAGTTAAGATCAGTTCAGGCATACAGTAAGATCAGTTCAGGTATACAGTAAGATCAGTTCAGGCATACAGTAAGATCAGTTCAGGCATACAGTAAGATCAGTTCAGGCATACAGTAAGATCAGTTCAAGTAATCAGTTCAGGTATACAGTAAGATCAGTTCAGGCATACAGTAAGATCGGTTCAGGAATACAGTAAGATCAATTCAGGCATACAGTTCGATCAGTTCAAGTATGCAGTTAAGATTAGTTCAGGCATACAGTAAGATCAGTTCAGGCATACAATAATATTAAGATCAATTCAGGCATACACAAATATTAAGATCAGTTCAGGCATACAGTAACAACAACTCATGCATTGGGTAAGATTAACACAAGCATAATATAGACTTTACTCAAACTTACATAAGATCAAGATATACAGTCACAGTTAAGCATATGATAAAATCAAGATGTTCAGTCATACATACAGTAAGATCATGATATACAAACAAGTACTCAGTAAGATCAAGATATACAGTCATACAAACATCAAGATATACAGTCAAACATACAGTAAGATCAAGATATACAGTCAAACATACAGTAAAGGGGGTATCCCACTGTGCGACGGCTAACGCCCAGCGACAGAGGGCAACAGGATTTTTTGTCTAAGGATTTTTTGTCTATGTTCCAAAAATCGCCATATTCGCTCGATCATTCTCCCATTGTCGCCAAAATCGCAGAACGGTCGCCCTCGAGTCGCCCAGATTCCCCCAGATTCGCCGTAGATTTTGAGCATACCCAAAAAACGGTTTCGAATTCAAAATTTTGGCGAATGTTGTGCGACATTCGCCCTTTGTCTCACTTCATTCGCCCTTGGCCGCACTATAGTCTCACAATTCGCACCCTTGTCTCCCTATTCGCCAGTAGCGGCGAATATTGCGAATGTTGGGCGATGCGAACATGGGCGCTTGGGGGCGAATGACCTGCGACCTTTGGAGCGAATATGGCGATTTGCAATTATTGGCAATGCTGCTTGTGGGCGAATTCGCTCGATTATGGCGACTACTGTGCGGTGATTGTGCGAATGCAGTGAGTCTTTCGGCGAATATCAGCTAATGCAATGCGACGAAAGGGCGACATGGGTCGAATGAGGGTGAATGTAGGTCGAGTGAGGGCGAAAGTTGGGCACAGAAGTCATATCGGGGACGCCGCGACCCTTGCGATAACACTATCTATGGTCGCTCCGGTCTCACTGACCCATATATATACACCAGTAATGTGAGGGGGTCATTACCGAGTTTACCACCACTGAGAGCACACGTCCCTACTAGGGTCCGCGAACCACTTTTATCATGGAAAACCAGCAGAAGGCCCAGAAGGAGATGGAGGAGGAGGTGACTGGAGCCACACCCACATCACAGTTGACACCAGGCACGAGTGACGTAGGCCGGTCGTCACGTTTCCGGTCCCGGTCACGGTCACCTATTTCTGGGAGAGTGGAAGTGGAGGTGGAGGAGTATGTGGCGGCCCAAGAAATGGGGACAGAAGATACGGCGCAGAGACCACCTATTAAAGCAAGCATATTCACTAAAGAGCAGGAGGCTGAACTGGTCAGCTGGTTTGAGGCGCAGCCATTCCTATATACCAAATCACTGGAAGACTATAGGAACAGGCCGATGAAGATGGACGCCTATCACCAGAAGGCACAAACCCTCAATGTCACTGGTAAGTTGAAATCATGCAATTATGTGTCAGTATGGAATTGTGCAGTAGAAATATGCAAAAAAAAACAGTGTTTTATAAGTGACATTATCTGCGAAACAAAGTTTGTTTATGTTATTAATAATGCTAAAAAATCGCTGCTCTTGTTTAAAAAAAAATGTCATTTGCATATTTTCCTTAACTACACAGTCAACATGCACACACGCTCCGTTATTTGTGACATAATTTGTTGTAATGTAATGTGAGTTTTTGCTTTTGTTGACATACATATTACATTTAAGTGGCATAAATATGACCTTTATAAAGTGACACTGATTAATTGCTGTTGTTGATCGCCAGCACATTTTTACCATGTCCTACAATTACAAAACAAAATATATGTTTATTAAATGTTTTATTTTTATTTTATTCAACAGGTGATCAGCTTTTGGTCTGGTTCAGAGGCATACGGACTATCTTCACCAGACTCACACAGGAAAAGCGGGCCAGACCATTCTCCGAGAGGGAACAATGGATATTTGAGTATTTCAGGTTCCTGAACCCTCACATTGGGAGAGTGTGGACGCCTCCACCCAGACGGCAGGTAATTATAAATATTGATTTATAATGTTTACAATAATGTATTTATTTCAGTAATTCCTCATTTGATTTTTCACAATAATTTTGGTAGTGTCTCTCTCAAAGTTAATTTAATAATTATTACAAATTTTGTAAGTCTGTTTCTGTATTTAAGAATTTATTTATTTCTGAAATTAAAATTGTATATACATTTACAGGTTTCGAAGTAATTGACCACATATCCTGGAAACCTAGGCAATGTGTGATAAAATGTTCCCACATTTGTATGAGGTGTGGGGGGTTACAAACCTGTGTATGGTATCTGTCTCAACAAACATTACTATTTATATTCCTGTGTATAATTTTTTTTTTCTTTTTAGCCGGTGGTAGAACTTGGGGATGGTGGCGACAGTGATACCACTGTTGAGTTCGTCCCCAGTGATCAGGAAGCAGATAATTAAAAGGTATGACAATATACAGTATATCACTTTCTCTCTCTCAGTCTCTATCTTTATATATATATATATATATATATATATATATATATTAAATCTTTTCCCTACAGTACAAGATGGTATGCCACCTTGAGAGGGTACTGTGATTTGCCCCTAGGCTGTAAACTGGCCGTGTCATATTTCCCTCCCATTATCTCCCACTGATAGCCTACAGCTGCACGTGTGAAGGCGGTCACTTTAGCCCCAAGTAAAGTCAGATAAAATTGTCATGTTAAAAATGTTTCTTTACAAGTGTGCCTCATAAGTTCCAAGTGCTGAATAAATTTATATGGAAACATTCTCAGTACCGTTAAACAATTGGCACCCATTTCATTTGTGCGTTTACAGATGATAAAAGCATTGTCAGTATTCGTTTGGCAATCGTCACCCACTCAAATAACCTTCCCTGTACACTCGCAGATGGGGAAAGAATGGTAGCTGTAATCTGATACGATAGCGACACAAGCCAGAGATTATGACCCACAGGGTTTGCGACTCTGTTTGGGATGCCTGACGTAAAAATTAATGTAAATGATTGGTGTATGAATAAATATTTATATTATTTTATGAACGTTCCCTTTCTCTTGTTTACAGCTTTTGAGGGTCCGGAGTTTGCCTGGCGGTCCAGGAGGCGCGTGTGCAGGCAGGCAGTTGTCATACTTTTATTTATTTTTATTTTTTTTTGAATAAAACAATAAAACATCTTTTGGTTATTTTCAATTACCCATCTCACTACCTTATATAATTTTATCTTGGCAAGAAAACAGGTTAGTAAAGAAAACAGGTTAGTAATAACAATATTAAAAAAGGGAAAACAAAAAATATATTGCTATTCAAATAAAAACCTTGACAATATATAAAAATTATATTCTTGCTTTTAAAAAATTAAGTGACATATCCAAAAGAGATAAACATATCAATGGTTTCAATGGTTGACATAATTACGGGATTAAATTAATATTGTCAATTGAAATTGTTTTGGATAAACCAATAACTAAGCCAATTCCTCACCGTGACTAGACATATTTATATGATGGGTGGAGAATAGATTTCAATTCACCCATTCATACACATTCATCAATACTAATTACTTGATTATCAATGTAATCATGGTGTTCATCATCTATATAGAGGAAGGTGAGGGCTAAAATACTTCAATTCTCCCGTCGGATTGGATAGTCATATTTAATCTTAATACAATGCTCCATCTCTTTCAAAGGCTTGTAATTATGAATTCTACCTGTTGGCTATAATCACCAAAAATCAATAGGTGTCTGACATTCACCATTTTCGCACAACATTCGTAGTGTTCGCAATCTCATCGTCCAACATTGGTAGGACAGTCGCCCTGCAAACGCTGCTGTTGCCATCATCGATCGCCAAATTCGACATGATTCGCCATCAAACTTTGCACATCATTCGCCATTGTCGCTTAAATAGTCGCCACAATCGCACTTTGAGCGTACTTCTGTCGCACTGCTGTCGCCATAATTCGCCTTGTTCTACTTCATTCGCTTCTGAATTCGCCCTATTCGCTGCAAATTTTGGGACATAGAAAAAAAACAGGGTCGCACGGCATTAGCCATCGAAGAAAAGTCGCACAGTGGGATACCCCCTTAAGATCAAGATATACAGTCATACATACAGCAAGATCAAGATATACAGTCATACATACAGGAAGATCAAGATATACAGTCATACATACAGCAAGATCAAGATATACAGTCATACATACAGCAAGATCAAGATATACAGTCATACATACAGCAAGATCAAGATATACAAGTCATACATACAGCAAGATCAAGATATACAGTCAAACATACAGCAAGATCAAGATATACAGTCATACATACAGCAAGATCAAGATATACAGTCATACATACAGCAAGATATACAGTCATACATACAGCAAGATCAAGATATACAGTCAAACATACAGCAAGATCAAGATATACAGTCATACATACAGCAAGATCAAGATATACAGTCATACATACAGCAAGATCAAGATATACAGTCACACATACAGCAAGATTCAAGAAATACAGTCATACATACAGCAAGATCAAGATATACAGTCAAACATACAGCAAAATCAAGATATACAGTCAAACATACAGCAAAATCAAGATATACAGTCATACATACAGCAAGATCAAGATATACAGTCATACATACAGCAAGATCAAGATATACAGTCATACATACAGCAAGATATACAGTCATACATACAGCAAGATCAAGATATAGTCATACATACAGCAAGATCAAGATATACAGTCATACATACAGCAAGATCAAGATATACAGTCATACATACAGCAAGATCAAGATATACAGTCAAACATACAGCAAGATCAAGATATACAGTCAAACATACAGCAAGACCAAGATATACAGTCAAACATACAGTAAGATCAAGATATACAGTCATACATACAGCAAGATCAAGATATAGTCATACATACAGCAAGATCAAGATATACAGTCAAACATACAGCAAGATCAAGATATACAGTCAAACATACAGCAAGACCAAGATATACAGTCAAACATACAGTAAGATCAAGATATACAGTCATACATACAGCAAGATCAAGATATAGTCATACATACAGCAAGATCAAGATATACAGTCAAACATACAGCAAGATCAAGATATAGTCATACATACAGCAAGATCAAGATATACAGTTATACATACAGCAAGATATACAGTCATGCATACAGCAAGATCAAGATATACAGTCATACATACAGCAAGATATAGTCATACATACAGCAATATCAAGATATACAGTCATACATACAGCAAGATCAAGATATACAGTCATACATACAGCAAGATCAAGATATACAATCACACATACAGCAAGATCAAGATATACAGTCAAACATACAGCAAGATCAAGATATACAGTCATACATACAGCAAGATCAAGATATACAGTCAAACATACAGCAAGATATACAGTCATACATACAGCAAGATCAAGATATACAGTCATACATACAGCAAGATATACAGTCATGCATACAGCAAGATCAAGATATAGTCATACATACAGCAAGATCAAGATATACAGTCATACATACAGCAAGATCAAGATATACAGTCATACATACAGCAAGATCAAGATATACAGTCATACATACAGCAAGATATACAGTCATACATACAGCAAGATCAAGATATAGTCATACATACAGCAAGATCAAGATATACAGTCATACATACAGCAAAATCAAGATATACAGTCATACATACAGCAAGATATACAGTCATACATACAGCAAGATCAAGATATACAGTCAAACACACAGCAAGATCAAGATATACAGTCATACATACAGCAAGATCAAGATATACAGTCATACATACAGCAAGATCAAGATATAGTCATACATACAGCAAGATATACAGTCATACATACAGCAAGATCAAGTTATAGTCATACATACAGCAAGATCAAGATATACAGTCATACATACAGCAAGATCAAGATATACAGTCATACATACAGCAAGATCAAGATATACAGTCATACATACAGCAAGATCAAGATATACAGTCAAACATACAGCAAGATCAAGATATAGTCAAGCATACAGCAAGATCAAGATATACAGTCATACATACAGCAAGATCAAGATATAGTCAAGCATACAGCAAGATCAAGATATACAGTCATACATACAGCAAGATCAAGATATAGCCAAGTATACAGAAAGATCAAGATATACAGTCAAGCATACCGCAAGATCAAGATATACAGTCATACATACAGCAAGATCAAGATATAGTCAAGCATACAGCAAGATCAAGATATACAGTCATACATACAGCAAGATCAAGATATACAGTCATACATACAGCAAGATCAAGATATAGTCAAGCATACAGCAAGATCAAGATATACAGTCATACATACAGCAAGATCAAGATATACAGTCAAGCATACAGCAAGATCAAGATATACAGTCATACATACAGCAAGATCAAGATATAGTCAAGCATACAGCAAGACCAAGATATACAGTCAAGCATACCGCAAGATCAAGATATACAGTCGTACATATCTTGGGGAGGTGTGGTGGAGTGGTCTTGCCACTGGCCTGGTAATCCAAAGGTCCCGGGTTCAAATCCCGATGTATCAATGGGAAGATATTATTGGGATGGAATTTGTGCTGTACCTAGTATCAGTGCATTACCACAAAGCCCACCGAAACGTCAATAAAATACCCTCATTGTTCCCTGATTAAATAGCACTGTATGAATATTCCCATATTCAAAATATGCTATAGGGGTGCAATGCCTGGTGAGTTATCTGCTCAACAGGTGGCGTTGTGTGTGTGTAAGTGTGAGAGTCCGAGTGTAGTGGGTGAGACAGTGAAGCACGGGAACGAGATGGCTTCAGGGATGGGGTCGTTTCGGGCCATGAGTGAGCACCGTGCCTCATGTGAAGGCAAGATGGCAGGTGCTCGTTGTGCTCTACGTGCTTCACATGTCTCACTCCCTAGACTGGAACAAGACCTCACGGGCTTCACTGTTCATTGTAAAGCGGTGAATGTTAAGGCTCTCAGCCTATGCCCGAGAGGAAGTAAGTTGGAATATAGAAAAAAAAAAAAAAAAAAAAAAAAAAAAAACATACAGCAAGATCAAGATATACAGTCATACATACAGCAAGATCAAGATATAGTCAAGCATACAGCAAGATCAAGATATACAGTCAAGCATACCGCAAGATCAAGATATACAGTCGTACATACAGCAAGATCAAGATATAGTCAAGCATACAGCAAGATCAAGATATACAGTCAAGCATACCGCAAGATCAAGATATACAGTCGTACATACAGCAAGATCAAGATATACAGTCATACATACAGCAAGATCAAGATATAGCCAAGCATACAGCAAGATCAAGATATACACAGTCATACATACAGCAAGATCAAGATATAGTCAAGCATACAGCAAGATCAAGATATAGTCAAGCATACCGCAATATCAAGATATACAGTCGTACATACAGTAAGATCAAGATATAGTCAAGCATACAGCAAGATCAAGATATACAGTCAAGCATACCGCAAGATCAAGATATACAGTCGTACATACAGCAAGATCAAGATATACAGTCATACATACAGCAAGATCAATATATAGCCAAGCATACAGCAAGATCAAGATATATACACAGTCATACATACAGCAAGATCAAGATATAGTCAAGCATACAGCAAGATCAAGATATACAGTCAAGCATACCGCAATATCAAGATATACAGTCGTACATACAGTAAGATCAAGATATAGTCAAGCATACAGCAAGATCAAGATATACAGTCATACATACAGCAAGATCAAGATATAGTCAAGCATACAGCAAGATCAAGATATACAGTCATACATACAGCAAGATCAAGATATAGTCAAGCATACAGCAAGATCAAGATATACAGTCATACATACAGCAAGATCAAGATATAGTCAAGCATACAGCAAGATCAAGATATACAGTCATACATACAGCAAGATCAAGATATAGTCAAGCATACAGCAAGATCAATATATACAGTCAAGCATACCGCAAGATCAAGATATACAGTCAAGTATTCAGTAAGAACAAATCAGGCATGCAACCTGATAAAGTTAAGGGGGGTCACTGGCTTTTTTTATCTTTCTCTCCTTTTCTCTCTTTCCCTGGCTTATATCCATTCCGCCCCATTCAGCCAACTGTTTTAAGACATTTATCCCCATCTACTGTATGTGTCGATTTATCCGCGAGCCAGCATTGTATGGAGAAATCCGGCTTTGCCGGAGAAATTTTTCTACCGAAATATGTACAAATTTAGCTTGCTGTCATAACAAAAATATATATATACTGGCTCGCTACCGCTAGCCAGGAAAATATTGACACCTGGATGTGGGTAAACGTCTTAAATCAGTAGGCTGAATGGGGCCGAATGGATACAAGCCAAAGAGAGAGGGAGAGAAAGATAAACAAAAAGCGAGGTGGGTTCCCTCAGGCATACAGTATGCGCATGGTATTGATTATTTGACTGCATGATTCCCTCGACTCAAGCAGTTTCGGCAATTGTTGTTTCCTGAATTTACATAGATAGATAAATAGATAGATAAATAGATAGATAGGTAGACTTAAGATGGGATAGGAATCTTGTACTTTCTATGTATCTGCCCGGAATCAAGCCAATGTTTTTCGACTCGCCAAAAACTCTTTCATCAATAATAAATACTCTAAAACTTCCAACTCTAGCTTTTATCAAGCTTTTTGGCAACTAGCTAAAAACTTTCCCAACAATTTTGCTTCCTCGTCTTTCCCTCCTCTTTTCCACTCCAATGGCACTACACAGTCACTTCTTCCTCTGAGAAAGCTGAACTCTTCGCTCAACCTTTCGCTGATAATCCACCTAGCCCTACCCTATATTGTGTATATACAGTATATATATATATATATATACCGTACATATATATATATATACAGAGAGAGAGAGAGAGAGAGAGAGAGAGAGAGAGAGAGAGAGAGAGAGAGAGAGAGAGAGAGAGAGAGAGAGAGAGAGAGAGAGAGAGAGAGAGAGAACCACAAATATGGATAGAGATATATTCTAATTTCTTGGATTAACCAAAGTAATACTAGACTAATACGGTATGCGATTTTTTCGTCAGAACCAGTCAGAAAATATATTATAGGACTTGGAGAGCTAATTGAGAGGGATTGGTCATTTTAATCAAGGGGTTTAGGGGGGTCACCGGCTTTTTTTAATCTTTCTCTCCTTTTCTCTCTTTCCCTGGCTTGTATCCATTCGGCCCCATTCAGCCAACTGTTTTAAGACATCTATCCCCATCAAGGTGTCGATTTCTTCCTGGCGAGCGATAGCGAGCCAGCATTGTATTGAGAAATCTGGCTTCGCTGGAGACATTTTTCTATCGAAAAATGTTCAAATTTAGCTTGCTGTCAAAACAAAAATACAAATATGCTGGCTCGCTACCGCTCGCCAGGAAAATATTGACACCTGGATGGGGGTAAACATCTTAAAACAGTAAGCTGAATGGGGCCGAATGGATACAAGCCAAATAGAGAGGGAGAGAAAGGGAGAGAAAGAGAGAGAAAAGCGAGGTGGGCTCCCTTAAACCCCTTCTTTACCTGTGATGTACTTTTAATTATACTCTGGCAACTATTAAACGCTTTTGTTCAGCTTAGGAAAAACGTCTACCCATTAAAAGGCTACAAAGTATCTTAAATAATCCTTGTAGCTACTATATACCGTTCCTAAGTTTCATAAAATCGTCTAAAAGTAGGTGAAATGAAATAAAAAAAGACGCCGCCGGTATAGAAGGGGTTAAGCTTTGATTGACTGGCGGAATGGAATACGGCCCACGTTCAGAGAAAGGCAAGTTTATATTAGTATCGTTATTCTAATTACTAATATTACATTTCCATCATTATTATAATAATTTAATTAATGCTATTGTTTATGTTTTTGTAATGCTGCAATCAACATAATTATACTTATTGGATCATTCTTATGTAAATTACCAATATTATTTTACTACTCTATGATGTTGATGATGATGATTATTATTATCTAAACTTTTATTGATAGCACAGTGTATAGAGTCGTGTACTGCAGACCAAAAGGACCTGTGGTCGAGTCCACGCCAAACGTCAGGGGGGTTTTCTGAGGTGATCTGATCGTTCCTGCTGCTCTAAAAGTATCCTGGCTACACCAACGCGTCAAGAAAACACGCCTTAAATGGTCACCAATTCATAGTAGAGAAGAATCTGATGCCCGAACACATTGGAAGATGCTGTGAACGACCGTATAGCTGATCTCTCCAAATCAAGTGACGTGTATAAATAAGGTGTCGTCATCTAGTGTGGCAGAAAGGAAGCAACCAACACCTTGAAGCTCCACTGAGACCATCTATAGTCTATTTTTTTCCAGTTGATGGTAATTTGAATCCTTTAGCAACTGATTTATCGATTCTTACTGGAAAAATATGATACTGCTATATTTGTACGTCATATTCTTGCCAAGTTTTCATAATTAACAGCAAATTTAACTACAAAATCATGTTAATAGCCGAGTAAGCAGGATGGTGAGAGAGCAATTTAGTATCAGCTGGAAAAAACAGAGTATAGTGCGACGCATATGAAGCACCCAATATCTCGAAGTTCAATCGATAATCTCGGGGCCTTGTAAGAGTTACAGGTTACTAAACAGACATAGGATATAATAAATAAATGCATATGACACTGACAGAGTTGTGTAGGTTTAGGTTTTTAACAATACCAGGAATATGTATTCTTTCGTAGTGTTTTAAAAAGTGTTGTGGTCCACGACTTTAAATTTAATTAGCTTCTTACTAAAAATCATTTACTTTTAGGACCTTATCGATGCCTGATGATGGACCAAGATAGACCGAAATATCGCAAATAGAGCAATCAAAATCAGAACGGTCGTTGCCCTTATCCCCCTGTTAATACTGAAAATACGGTACCGGTACCCTAGCGGCCAACCCACCACTACCATCAGATATAGATAGATAGATAGAAAGACAGACAGACAGACAGACAGACAGACAGACAGACAGACAGACAGACAGACAGACAGACAGACAGACAGACAGACAGACAGACAGACAGACAGACAGACAGACAGACAGATAGATAGAGGTAGATAGATAGATAGATAGATAGATATATAGATAGATAGATAGATAGATAGATATAGATAGATAGATAGAGATATAGATAGATAGAGAGAGAGAGAGAGAGAGAGAGAGAGAAGAGAGAGAGAAGAGAGAGAGAGAGAGAGAGAGAGAGAGAGAGAGAGAGAGAGAGAGAGAGAGAGAGAGAGAGAGAGAGAGAGAGAGAGAGAGAGAGAGAGAGAGAGAGAGAGAGAGAGAGAGAGAGATAGAGAGAGAGAGAGAGAGAGAGAGAGAGAGAGAGAGAGAGAGAGAGAGAGAAGAGAGAGAGAGAGAGAGAGAGAGAGAGAGAGAGAGAGAGAGAGAGAGAGAGAGAGAGATAGATATATAGATAGATAGATAGATAGATAGATAGATAGATAGATAGATAGATAGATAGATAGATAGATAGATAGATAGATAGATAGATAGATGATAGATAGATAGATAGATAGATAGATAGATAGATAGATAGATAGATAGATAGATAGATAGATAGATAGATAGATAGATAGATAGATAGAGATATATAGATAGATAGATAGATAGATAGATAGATAGATAGATAGATAGATACAGACAGACACAGACAGCCAGACAGACAGATAGCTTAGATAGATAGACAAATACATAGTGAGATAGATATACTGGATGTGTCGTGGAATGCTCTATGTCCTAGCCTAGTATTACACACATAAAAACTATAATTACATATTATATTATTACAAGATTAACCCTCACAATTTACCGTAAGTTTTGCTCGCCCAAGGATAATAGTGGAAATAATTACTCCATTTCATTAAAACTGGCCGCGTGTATAGTGCTCCGGGCTGGTAATTAAATGGATGACTATTTATTAAGGGGACTGGCTATTTTGTTGGTCTATTAATTTATATACCGGTATTCAGTTATTTTGTTGGTCTATTAATTTATATACCGGTATACAGTTATTTTGTTGGTCTATAAATTTATATACCGGTATTCAGTTATTTTGTTGGTCTATTAATTTATATACCGGTATTCAGTTATTTTGTTGGTCTATTAATTTATATACCGGTATTCAGTTATTTTGTTGGTCTATTAATTTATATACCGGTATTCAGTTATTTTTTAGTTTCCTCGCTAGACCTCCATCAAGCTTAAAAAAAAACCACCCCCAAGACCCCCCTTCAAGATAAATTTGTACATCTTTCGGTTGAAAAACGTCCCGATTTTGTATAAAATTACACGCTCGCTATAGCTCGCCAGGATAAAATCGACACCTAAATGGCACGAAAGGTCTTGAAAATGACAACGAAATGGGGTGATAGGTGTTAAAATCCTCAAACTAATGGGCCAAACGTCTTATAATCTCAAAACTGATGGGGCTAAACATGAGGAAGAAGAGGGACCAGAAAAACCGACCCATCTCCGTTAATGAAAAGGTATATGTATATATAATTATCTATCTATCAGTGCGTAGCCTTTGATGGCCGCTTAATTGGCAGCCGGTACAGTCGGCCTAATAAGTGATGTCTCGGCACCAAGTATGTTTTGATCAATAATTGGTATCAGCACTATCTAAAACTTGATTTATTCGATTCGAGTGAGATCCATAACCATGTTCCTAAACTTATCCACCCTATTCAACATCGGACAGACATTAATACAGCACACAGCGAGCCAAACCTAATGACAACTGGGCCATGACTTATTAGTGCCACCGTACAATCGCGCTAATAAGTGATGTCTCGGCACCAAGTATATTTTGATCCATAATTGGTTTCAGCAATATCTGAACTTAATTTATTCATTTCGAGGGGAATATACAAACCTACTTCTGCACTTACCCACCTTATTCAACATCTAACAGACATTAATACAGCACACAGCGAGCCAAACGTAATGCCAGCTGGGACATGACTTACAGTATAGTGCCACCGTACCTGTGTGAGCCCGGGGATTATGAATATATTAATTAATAGGGGCTCTGAAGGGGTGGTATTAATAGGGGCTCTGAAGGGGTGGTATTAATAGGGGCTCTGAAGGGGTGGTATTAATAGGGGCTCTGAAGGGGTGGTATTAATAGGGGCTCTGAAGGGGTGGTATTTGTTTGTTTTGTCTGGACCACTTTTTTCCTATTGTTTAGTCCCATTAGTTTTGAGATTTTAAGAAATTTGGCCCATTAGTTTGGCGATGTTAAGAACTTTCGCCCCATTTCTTTGTCAATATTAAGACCTTTTGTGCCATTTAGGTGTCCATATTTGTCCTGACCAGCGATAGCGAGCCTGTAATTTAGTAGGAACCGGCCTTTGGCCGGGATATTTTTCTACCGAAAAATGTACAAATTTATCTTGAAGGAGTGTGTGTGTGTGTGTGTGTGTGTGTGTGTGTGTGTGTGTGTGTGTGTGTGTGTGTGTTTAAAGCTTGATAGAGGTCTAGCTAGGGAGCTATAAGTAGAAGAAAATATCTAATAATAATAACATAAAAATATAAAATAGCATAACCTCCCCTTAATTGGCCTGACCTAATTCCTTGCCTAACTTCCGGTCGTATGGGTGGATAGGGAGGGGCAGCTTCAAAAGGACTGGTATTTAGGATTAGGGGGAGGGTTTTAGTTTGTTCACTAAATCTCCCCCTCCCCCCCAAAAATAAAATAAAAAAATAAAATAAAATAAAATAAATAAATCAATAAATCAATCCATCAATCAAATAAATAGAGACAGAGTGAGAGAGGCAGTACAAAGGAGTACAAAGGAAATCAAGCAACAACAGGTCTAGTGACCCTTCTAGGTTGCTTGTCCTCCAAAACACTGAGGATCAAGTGTCCAAACAGTGGTTTAGAGTGGGTAAGGGAACATTGGAAAGGGAATTACTGCCCTGGAACTAATGTCCGTGGCAGGATTAGGGAGTTAGTAGAGGACAGATGGGTTAGTAACTGAGGGGGGAAAAATAAAAGTTTATTCATTTACAAACGCAGTCGTCGCGCGGTTTGATGCGAGATAGTTGTCTAGGCGGAGTTTACAATGAATCAACGGTGATGCAGTCCTATAACGTTTCGGGGGAAGGCCCATGCCACAAGTGACAACTCTCGAGTTGAAGAAGAAATTCTTAGATTCGTGCGAGTTAAAAAGATTTAACCATAATTTTGCAACCGTTTTCCTTCCCCCGCGTGTAATTAGATTGGTCGATAGTGAAGTACTTACTACAGTTCATATTGTCGATGCCTTTGATGATTTTGAACACTTGAATTAAGTCACCTCTTAATCTGCGCTGGGTTAAAGGAAATAGATTTAATTCTCTAAGACGCTCTTCGTATGGTTTGTTCTTTAGGCTAGGTATCATTTTGGTAACTCTACGTTGAACTCGTTCTAGCTTGTTTATATCTTTTTGGTAATAAGGGCACCAGGATTGAACGCAGTATTCGCAGTGAACGCAGAGAGAGAGAGAGAGAGAGAGAGAGAGAGAGAGAGAGAGAGAGAGAGAGAGAGAGAGAGAAGAGAGAGAGAGAGAGAGAGAGAGAGAGAGAGAGAGAGAGAGAGAGAGAGAGAGAGAGAGAGAGAGAGAGAGAGAGAGAGAGAGAGAGAGAGAGAGAAAAAAAAATACTTGGAGATTAATTTGTACATTTTTCGGTAAGGCCGGTTCCTCCCAAATTGCAGGCTCATCAGGAATAAATCGGCACGAAAAATCATAATATTGGCAAAGAAATGGGCTGAAAGGTCTTACAATCAAACTAATGGGGCGAATGTCTTAAAATCTTAAAACTAATTGAGCTAAGCATGAGGGAGATGGGGTGAGGAAATAAAACCCTTCCCTTAGGTGTGTGGATGTATGGATGGGGTGCTTTAAGGGGAGATATCCACTTGAGGGATTTTTTTCTTGACTCGTTTCTCCCTCATGTGTAGCCCCATTGTTTATCTAATTTTAAGACGTTCGCCCCATTATTTTGACGATTTTAAGAACTTTCAACCCATTTCTGTCAATTTTAAGACCTTTCGTGCCATTTAGGTGTCGATTTTATCCTGGCGAGCGATAGCGAGCCTGTAATTTAAGAGGCACCGGCTTTTAGCCGGGACATTTTTCTACCAAAAAATGTAAATATTTATCTTGAAAGGGGCTCAAGGGGGTGTAATCTTAAGCTTGAAGGATATCTACGGACCAAACTAAATACCTCCCCTTAATAGTGATATTTTATTATATATATATACTGTATTTACATTATATATATTATGCACCAACTATGCATTACTGAGGTACATAATGGGCCAGGAACTGCCCCATGTGTCTGAATATCAATACACGTACAATATATAAGACATATATTGTATTAATGGGAGGAACTTAATTGCATGATACCATTATTTCACTGGAGAGAGAGAGAGAGAGAGAGAGAGAGAGAGAGAGAGAGAGAGAGAGAGAGAGAGAGAGAGAGAGAGAGAGAGAGAGAGAGAGAGAGAGAGAGAGAGAGAGAGAGAGAGAGAGAGAGAGAGAGAGAGAGAGAGAGAGAGAGAGAGAGAGAGAGAGAGAGGTGGGGGTTAGGCTTTAAGATAGGTAATTTGGTAACACTTATTCCTTTAGCCTGTAAAATATTGTAAGACAATCTTACAATCCATTGCAAAAATGTAGGCAAAACGGTATGAAAAAAGAAAGAATATATATATATATATATATATATATATATATATGAGAGAGCGAGAGATTTATACAGATACTCAGACCACACAGACTTTGCGGTCTCTACTAGGTGGTCCGGCCTTAATACTGCTAGACAGGGACAGTTTAAATAAGAAGAGGACAGCAAAGTAGAAGGCCCTCTCCCCACCTTCCGATCCCTACGGTTATAAAGCCGTACCGGAAAATAAGATGAAGGGTAACCTTATACCTACTGATAAATTCCTATTAATCCAATCTTCCAGTCTTTTATCAAACGTATCAATTGAATGACTGTCGACCACCTCCCTTGGTAAACTATTCCACTCTTTAACCACACTGTATGTGAAGGAATCTGGTGTTACATCAAGGCATGCCTTCTTTCTAATTAATTTCGTTCCATTACCTCTGGTTGCAGGATTGTTATTAATCGTGAACAGTGCACTGATGTCTACTTTGTCAAATCCTATAAGTATTTTAAAACACTCGATAAGTTGGCCTCGCAACCTCATTTTCTTAAGGGGAGGCAGACCGTTTTGCTGAACCACCTTCTCCCTAATGTTTAGCCCCACTAGTTTTGAGATTATAAGACGTTCGGCCCATTAGTTTGGCGCTTTTAACACCTTTCGCCCCATTTCGGTGTCAATTTTAGGTGTCTATTATTTCCTGGCGAGCGATAGCGAGCCTGCAATTTTAAGAGGAGCCGGCCTTTGGCCGGGACATTTTTCTACCGAAAAATGTACATACTGAGCCGTGGTGGTCCAGTGGTGAGCATGCTCGCGTGTGAATCTGAAAGACCCGGGATCGAATCCCTGCCACGGCGGACATTTAGTGGGTGCGGTAGTACGTCCTAGCATGTTTCACATGCTTGCACCCAGTCAGGGGACATCCTGACGACGTATACAGACAAAACACACATAACAAAGCCACTCCAACACCTTCTTCTCTCTCCAACAACCCTTCTCCCCTCTCAACACTCTTCTCTGAGCTATTGCCGATAAAAATGGCATGTTCAGTCCTGTACAGAATCGTAAGATTCAGAGTCGTAAAGATTCCAGGACCGAGCTCATCAGCGGCGGAACCCCAGTTCGACCGTGGTGATTGTCACCTAAACATCAACAAAACAAACAAACAAATATT
>CM064562.1:15543265-15624191 GCA_032716605.1 Paralithodes platypus | reverse complement strand
AAGATAAAAACAAAACAAAAATGGTGATCCCCCTTAATTAAATCCGCACAAACCTGTTGCACGTGTGAAATGTAATTCTATTCTGGAAACAAGCCGTGCCACTTTAAATCCTCTAAATTATACATGCGTGGCTAAATTTATATCAGATTGTCAATGTCAGTTCTAAACGTGTCGGGTTTATGCATTAAGGGAGCCCACCTCGCTTGTTTTTTCTCTTTCTCTCCCTCTCTCTTTGGCTTGTATCCATTCGGCCCCATTCAGCCTACTGTTTGAAGACGTTTACCCCCATCCAGGAATCAATATTTTCCTGGCGAGCGGTAGCGAGCCAGCAAATATATATATATTTTTTGTTTTGACAGCAAGCTAAATTTGTAAATTTGTCGATAGAAAAAATGTCTCCGGCGAAGCCGGATTTCTCCATACAATGCTGGCTCGCTATTTGTCGCCAGGAAGAAATCGACACCTGGATGGGGATAAACGTCTTAAAACAGTTGGCTGAATGGGGCCGAATGGGGCCGAATGGATACAAGCCAGGAGAAAAGGCGAGAGAAGCAGAGAAAGAGGAGGGGGAGAAGGAGAAGAAAAGCAGGTGACCGCCCCCTTTAATTCAGTATTATTTAGAACTATTTTGCTTCATGCCTTCAGTGTCGTGGTTGGTCATGCATACAATTACGTAACCACTTTAAAGAGAGATATTTATTATTGCATTTATCTATTGGGGGCAGGGGGCTAGGAATCCTCCTCCCCTTGTCCAATTATTCTACTCGACGAGACAGAGAAAGGGACGAGGGAACGCGAAAGTGGTCCCGGACCCTGAGAAAGGGAACAATAAATGTTGTTTCTGTTCGAGCTCTGTCTCGTGTCGGCCACCACCAGCAATGGGGTATGTGCCTGAGTATATACATACATACATATATACTTATTTACAGTATATATATATATATATATTTTTTTTTAGTTACCTACCCAGACCTCTATCAAGCTATAACTAGCCAGAACATAATCGACACCTAAATGACACGAAAGGTCTTAATATTGGCAATGGAATGGGGCGAAAGGTCATAAATAGCCAAACTAATCGGATGAACGTCTTACAATTTCAAAACTAATGGGGCTTAACATGATGGAGAAGGGGGTCCAGAAAAACCCCAGAACTCCTCTCGCTGTAATGAACCTTAAGGGGAGATCTCCACTTGAGGGTTTTTTTTCTTGACTACTTTCTCCCTCATGTTTAGCCTCATTGTTTTTTCTAATTTTAAGACGTTTGCCCCATTATTTTGAAGATTTTAAGAACTTTCAACCCATTTCTGTCGATTTTATCCTGGCGAGCGATAGCGAGCCTGTAATTTAAGAGGAACCGGCCTTCGGCCGGGAAATTTTTCTACCGAAAAATGTACAAATTTATTTTGAAAGGGACTCAAGGGGGTGTAATTTTAAGCTTGATGGAGGTCTAGGGAACAAACTAAATACCTCCCCTTAACATCCATCCAGTGTTATAATTATTTGCGGATTCACTTAACTTATTTTTAGAGCGCATGTATTTCCATAACTATGCAATATATTACAATGTTTGTACTGTATTGTACATATGTACTGTATTACACATATGTATTGTATTACCCATATGTACTGTATTACCCATATGTACTGTATTACACATATGTACTGTATTACCCATATGTACTGTATTACCCATATGTACTGTATTACCCATATGTACTGTATTGCCCATATGTACTGTATTACCCATATGTACTGTATTACCCATATGTACTGTATTACCCATATGTATTGTATTACCCATATGTACTGTATTGCACATATGTACTGTATTACCCATATGTATTGTATTACCCATATGTACTGTATTGCACATATGTACTGTATTACCCATATGTACTGTATTACCCATATGTACTGTATTGTACATATGTACTGTATTACACATGTACTGTATTGCACATATGTACTGTATTACACATGTACTGTATTGCACATATGTACTGTATTACCCATATGTATTGTATTACCCATATGTACTGTATTGCACATATGTACTGTATTACCCATATGTACTGTATTGCACATATGTACTGTATTACCCATATGTACTGTATTACCCATATGTACTGTATTGCCCATATGTACTGTATTGCCCATATGTACTGTATTACCCATATGTACTGTATTACCCATATGTACTGTATTACCCATATGTATTGTATTACCCATATGTACTGTATTACCCATATGTACTGTATTACCCATATGTACTGTATTACCCATATGTACTGTATTACCCATATGTACTGTATTACCCATATGTACTGTATTACCCATATGTACTGTATTGCACATATGTACTGTATTACCCATATGTACTGTATTACCCATATGTACTGTATTACCCATATGTACTGTATTACCCATATGTACTGTATTACCCATATGTACTGTATATCCCATATGTACTATAGTGCCCATATGTACTGTATTACCCATATGTGCTGTTTAACCATATGTACTGTATTACCCATATGTACTGTATTGCACATATGTACTGTATTACCCATATGTACTGTATTACCCATATGTACTGTATTGCACATATGTACAGTATTACCCATATGTACTGTATTACCCATATGTATTGTATTACCCATATGTACTGTATTACCCATATGTACTGTATTACCCATATGTACTGTATTACCCATATGTACTGTATTACCCATATGTACTGTATTGCACATATGTACTGTATTGCACATATGTACTGTATTACCCATATGTACTGTATTACCCATATGTATTGTATTACCCATATGTATTGTATTACCCATATGTACTGTATTACACATATGTACTGTGTTACCCATATGTACTGTATTACACATATGTACTGAATTACACATATGTATTCATTCATATAAGGTTTGTAACTTGTATATAGATTTATGCTTAATAATAGTGGATTATTTTATTAACTTTTTCACATTTTGTACTTACTCTTCTCAGGCCGGACATTGTTTGGTGGACCCCGTTTTCGCTCATGTTTAGTCCCATTAGTTTTGTTAAGACATTCGCTCCATTAGTTTGGCGATTTAAGACCTTTTGTGCTATTTAAGTGTATATTTCTTCCTGGCGAGCGAAAGCGAGCCTGTAATTTAAGAGGAACTGGCCTTCGGCCATGAACATTTTCTACCGAAAAATACACAAATTAATTGACGGAAAAATCGCTCGTGTGACAGCGGATTTAATAAGGCAATTTATTAGCCACATTAATATACAGTACATTACGTTAAGTAAGTTACGGTAAGGTACGTTAGGTAAGATAGTTAGGTTAAGGGGGGTGACCTGTTTTTTGTTATTTCTGTCCTTCTCTGGCTTGTATCCATTCGGCCCCATTCAGCCAACTATTTTAAGAAGTTTATCCCCATCTAGGTGTCGATTTCTTCCTGGCGAGCCAGCATTAGCCTATATGAAGAAATCCGGCTTAGAGACATTTTTCTATCGAAAAATGTACAAATTTAGCCTGCTGTCAAACAAAAATAAAAAATATGCTGGCTCGCTACCGCTCACCAGTAAAAAATTGACACCTGGATGGGGATAAACGTCTTAAAACAGTAGGCTGAATGGGGCTGAATGGGGCCAAATGGATACAAGCCAGAGAAAGATAGAAAAGGACAGAACAAAAACAGGTCACCCCCCTTAAGTTACATTGAAAACTAAACATTCCCGGTATATATCGCTCAAAACTCAAATTATGTGTAACCTGGGGTTCATATCCTAACCAATGAGTGTGTGTGATTGGCCACATTTGCCTTTATTTCGAGCTCAGTTGGAAATGGAAATGTCTCTTACTTGACAATTTGTGAATAATTATGTTTGAAATTTACTGAAATCCTTGGATTTAAATACCCTTTTGACTTTTTAACACTAAAGCCAAAATATGTCTGACAAATTAGCCCTTAAACTAAACTTTATCATAATTATAAAGCCGGCCCACATCGGTAACATAAAGCCGGCCCACATCGGTAACATAAAGCCGGCCCATAATAAAGCCGGCCCACATCGGTAACATAAAGCCGGCCCACATCGGTAACATAAAGCCGGCCCACATCGGTAACATAAAGCCGGCCCACATCGGTAACATAAAGCCGGCCCACATCGGTAACATAAAGCCGGCCCACATCGGTAACATAAAGACAATGTTATTAAGGGGGGTCACCGGCTTTTTCTTTTATCTTTCTCTCCTTTTCTCTCTTTCCCTGGCTTGTATCCATTCGGCCCCATTCAGCCAACTGTTTTAAGAAGTTTATTCCCCATCCAGGTGTCGGTTTCCTCCTGGCGAGCGATAGCGAGCCAGCATTGTATGGAGAAATCCGGCTTCGCCGGAGAAATTTTTCTATCGAAAAATGTACAACTTTAGCTTGCTGTCAAAACAAAAATATATATGTGCTGGCTCGCTACCGCTCGCAAGGAAAACATTGACACCTGGATGGGGGTAAACGTCTTGAAACAGTAGGCTGAATGGGGCCGAATGGATACAAGCCAAAGAGAGCGGGAGAGAAAGAGAAAAAAGCGAGGTGGGCTCCCTTAACGGGATGCCTCCCACGATGCGGCCCTTTCATATTTACTCATAAGGAGATAATGAATGGTGATTTTGTAAATAGCGTTGTATTAGCAGTACTTTGCCCAAACGCGCTATCATGGGGAAATTGAGGGGCCTGCGAGCGAGGGAGAGGATGTTGTGTGTGTGTGTGTGTGTTAGCTAGTGGGAGGTGTTCTTCGTTGTGTGTGTGCGTGTGTGTGTGTGTGTGTGTGTGTGTGTGTGTGTGTGTGTGTGTGTGTGTGTGTGTGTGAGAGCGAGAAATTGTGTGTGAGAGCGAGAGATGTGTGCGCGAGATAATGTGTGTGCGAGATAATGTGTGAGCGAGACAATGTGTGTGCGAGACAATGTGTGTGCGAGACAATGTGTGTGCGAGACAATGTGTGTGCGAGACAATGTGTGTGCGAGACAATGTGTGTGCGAGACAATGTGTGTGCGAGATAATGTGTGTGCGAGACAATGTGTGTGCGAGACAATGTGTGTGCGAGACAATGTGTGTGCGAGACAATGTGTGTGCGAGATAATGTGTGCGAGACAATGTGTGTGCGAGACAATGTGTGTGCGAGACAATGTGTGTGCGAGACAATGTGTGTGCGAGATAATGTGTGTGCGAGACAATGTGTGTGCGAGACAATGTGTGTGCGAGACAATGTGTGTGCGAGACAATGTGTGTGCGAGATAATGTGTGTGCGAGATAATGTGTGTGCGAGACAATGTGTGTGCGAGACTGTGTGTGCGAGACAATGTGTGTGCGAGACAATGTGTGTGCGAGACAATGTGTGTGCGAGACAATGTGTGTGCGAGATAATGCGTGTGCAAGATAATGTGTGTGCGAGACAATGTGTTGTTTTTTTTTTTTTTTCTATGTGATTGAGGGAGGCAAAAGGCATTACTGCCTATAGCGAGTGCCTCCCCATAGTTGAAAGAGTGACAGGGCCAAAATCAAGGGACGTTCGAGCCAAAATGCCTGGACACACAGAGTTTGAAGCAATTTAAGTCATAGGAAGAGAGAAAGACTGATTCTGGGAGAGAGTTCCAGAGCTCAGCTGTTGAGTAGAAGAAAGTTTGAGAGTAACGTTTCACTCTTGGGTTGGAGAGTTGCACAGAGTAGGGGTGGGATTGAGTTGCAAGACGGGTACCACGTGCCCTACGTAAAGGAGGTGGTATGCACTGGGATAGCTCTGAGGAACACTGATTATTATAGTAGCGATAGAATAGCGAGAGAGATGCAAACATTGCGGCGGAGAGAGAGAGATTGCAGAGAGTTGGTGAGTGGACGGGAGTTAATGATACGAAAGGCCTTCCTTTCAACTTTGTCTAGGAGAGCGGTGTGAGAGGAACCTCCCCACACATGTGAACAATACTCAATACAAGGGCGCACTATGCCCCTGTACAGAGCAAGAAGCTGTGCTGGGAAAAGAACCCCCTAAGGCGGTTGAGCACACCCAGCTTCTGGGAGGCTGCCTTAGCAAGACTGGTAATATGGTCCTTCCAAATGAGAGCAGAAGAAAAAGAGACACCAAGAATATTGAGAGAAGATGAAGGGTTGATTTTTGTATTGTTGAAGAATAAGGGATAGTCCGCTGGGAGATCCTGACGGGTAGATAGATGGAGAAATTGGGTTTTGGAGGCATTAAAGTTAACAAGGTTTTCTCTGCCCCAATTGGAAATAGTATTTAGATCAGAATTTAAGAGTTCTATGGCTTCATTACGTTTATCGTTGAGGAATTGCTGGCTGGGGCGTTCTGAAAAACTAATGGAGTAGTGTAAGGTTGAGTCGTCTGCGTATGAATGGATGGGAATTAAGGTACAGTTAAGGAGATCATTTATAAAAATTAGAAAGAGAATAGGAGATAGGACAGAGCCCTGAGGAACACCGGAGTTTATAGGGTGAGGAAGTGAACTATGGCCGTCCACAACCGCGGCTATGGAACGGCCGGAAAGGAAATTAGAGACAAAGGCACAGATGGAGGGATAGAAACCGAAGGAGGGTAGTTTAGAAATTAAAGATTTATGCCAGACTCTATCGAAGGCTTTCGATATATCTAGTGCAATAGAAAAAGTCTCACCGAAGTCCCGAAAGGAGGATGACCAAGAGTTAGTAAGATATGAAAGAAGATCACCAGTAGAGCGACCCTTAAGGAAGCCATACTGGCGATCTGAGAGCAGATTATGAGAAGAGAAATGCTTAAGAAATTTGGAAGCAAGAATAGTTTCAAAAACTTTAGAAAGACAAGAGATGAGAGCAATTGGACGATAGTTGGAGGGTTGAGAGCGGTCACCCTTCTTTGGGACAGGTTGAATGTGAGCAAACTTCCAGCATGAAGGGAAGACGTTAGAGGATAGACAGAGACGAAAGAGTTTGCCTAGGCAGGGAGTCAGCACGGAAACACAGTTTTTGAGAACAACAGGAAGAACACCGTCCGGACCTTACGCCTTATTAGTGTTAAGGGTAGAGACAATGTGTGTGCGAGATGTGTGTGCGAGACAATGTGTGTGCGAGACAATGTGTGTGCGAGATAATGTGTGTGCGAGATAATGTGTGTGCGAGATAATGTGTGTGCGAGATAATGTGTGTGCGAGACAATGTGTGTGCGAGATAATGTGTGTGCAAGATAATGTGTGCGAGATAATGTGTGTGCGAGATAATGTGTGTGCGAGACAATGTGCGTGCGAGATAATGTGTGCGAGACAATGTGTGTGCGAGATAATGTGTGCGAGACAATGTGTGTGCGAGACAATGTGTGCGCGAGACAATGTGTGTGCGAGACAATGTGTGTGCGAGACAATGTGTGTGCGAGACAATGTGTGTGCGAGACAATGTGTGTGCGAGACAATGTGTGTGCGAGATAATGTGTGTGCGAGATAATGTGTGTGCGAGATAATGTGTGTGCAAGATTGTGTGTGCAAGATAATGTGTGCAAGATAATGTGTGCGAGACAATGTGTGTGCGAGATAATGTGTGCAAGATAATGTGTGCGATAAAAATGTGTGCAAGAGAAGACAATGTGTGCGAGATAATGTGAGCGTGCGGTAATGTGAGCGCGAGACAACGTGCGTGCGAGACAACGTGCGTGCGAGACAACGTGCGTGCGAGACAATGTGAGCGCGAGACAATGTGAGCGCGAGATAATGTGTGCGAGATAACGTGCGTGAGAGATAAGGGTAGCATTCAAGGAGACTACTGCAAGACTCTTCTTCTTCTTACCTCTGACCGGGTATAGGCTATCCTAGTGTTTACTAGCCTATACCCCTTTGAAAGGACATTAGCCTAACCTAACCTAACCTATCCTAGTATTATGGGTGGGGGCTGCCACCCCCACACCCCCGCTTTGACTTAGATTTTTGGTGTATTTGTCTGTGAAGTGGGTATTTTTCAATTTGTTGATAACGAAAATCCTCCATGCCGACTATATGGAGAAAAATATGGCGAATCTATTGGTGCCTATTTTCCCTAATAAATTGTTTCTCATAACGTCGCACTAGTGTCCTTGAATATTATCAGATAACGTGCGTGCGAGATAACGTGCGTGCGAGATAATGTGTGTGTGCGAGATAATGTGTGTGCGAGATAATGTGTGTGCGAGATAATGTGTGTGCGAGATAATGTGTGTGCGAGACAATGTGTGCGCGAGACAATGTGTGCGCGAGACAATGTGTGTGCGAGACAATGTGTGTGCGAGACAATGTGTGTGCGAGACAATGTGTGTGCGAGACAATGTGTGTGCGAGACAATGTGTGTGCGAGACAATGTGTGTGCGAGGAAATGTGAGCGCGAGATAATGTGAGTGCGAGATAATGTGTGAGTGCGAGATAATGTGTGAGTGCGAGATAATGTGTGAGTGCGAGATAATGTGTGAGTGCGAGATAATGTGTGTGCGAGACAATGTGTGAGCGAAATAATGTGAATGCGAGATAATGTGTGAGTGCGAGATAATGTGTGAGCGAAATAATGTGTGTGTGTAAACTTTCATCTTGTGCTGCGTGTTTTATATATTCTCCAAGTCAACGCTCGAATTAGCGAATGTATAATTATAAAATCCACAACAAACTTTTAACCCTTTACCCACTAAATGTCAGGGTCATGGGCTGAAACTGTGAACAAACTGGTATTTACACTATTGTTAATTTTGTTTATATTACAGTATATTATTAATATATTTCTGCAGGAATATGAAACAGTATATGGCCCTCTAAATTAAATTATTTAAAATAGAATAATTTGGAGATCATTAAAGACGTCTTGCGCCGCACTATTAGAAACAATTTATTAGGGAAACTAGAGAACTATAGACTCGACATTTTTCTCATTATAGTCCGCATGGAGGAATTTGGATATCGACAACTTGAAAACACCCGATTACACCGAAAATTAACACAAAAAATAATCAAAGTCCTGACCATAATCAAAGTCCTGACCATAATCAAAGTCCTGACCGTAAACAAAGCATTACGTCGACTTTACCTCCTCTCCTTGTTTTAAACGATGCGGCGGGCGCGATTCACCAAATAGCTCAAGCGTTACTCACCAAAACGAAGGGTCAATATTTACGAGTCGCACCACAGCTGGGATCTCATTTATAATGGTAGTTTTGGGTTCCTATCATTCTATGCTTCATTGCTATATACTTTTTATCCACGGGATTTTTTTTTTTAGAATTAGCCTAACCTAACCAAAAACCTAACCTAACCTAACCTAGTAGCCCCAAAATACATTTAGGTTAGGTTAGGTTAGGTTAATGCAAAAAAAAAAAAAAAAAAAAAAAAAAAAAAAAAAAAATATATATATATATATATATATATATATATATATATATATATATATATATATATATATATATATATTCTTTAATACATACGAGGTTGAAAGAAATGGCAATTCTGCGTTGGAAATTTTATTATTCAAAGTTTCCAGGTCTCTGATGAGTTTTCGCTGGGTGGCAGGAAGTAGATGGAGATGAGCAAAATTTATGGTGGTACAGGGTTACATAAATGTAAATGATGATACAGGATATACGACGCGTTTCACTGGACAACCAGCATTATCAAGTAAGGATGGAATGATATAAAAGGTAAACAGGAAGGGTATATATAGAGGGTGGAGGATCAGAGGAGGCGAAAAACAAGGGGCAAAAATCTAGTATTGGTGGAGGGGGATTCTGGAAAAGAGAAAGGGGGAACCGCTTCACGCATGCGCACTGGATGCGGGATGGTGGTCGGTTGGTGGGGTCGAAGCTGATTGGCTGCGTGTCGAGGGGCGTGGCCTAAGTTGTGTGGCGCCTGCAGAAGACGAAGCTGAAGGAGGTAGCGCGGGGGGCTGCATCAAGGGCACCGGGGGGCGAGGGGGGGTGTTAGGTCCTGTAGGAAAGTGCCTTTTGGCAGAAGGAAGGATCTGAAGGTCCAGAGTTTGGTTGTTGATGTTGGGATGTAAGGCTTGGATATATAAAGCTTCGAGTATAGGTAATCTCCTTGGGTCACTTTCTTTATCGAGTATGGTGGTGTGTTTCTCTAACTCGTTGCGTGTGAGGTGAGGGTGGTTAGGGGTGAGATAGTGGTCTTTGATGGCTCCAGCCTGAAGGTGAAGTGTTAGCCGACGTGAAAGACGAGTCTGCGTCACACCAATATAGGAATGAGGTCCACAGTCCTCATAATTACAGGTATGTTGGTAAATGACGTGATCGTCGGTCATCGGGCTCTTTATCTTGGTGGAGGCAGGTTTGTTGCGGAGAACGAGGTTGGAGGTCTTGGGGTATTTGTAATAAATTATTAATTTGATTTTGTTTTCCGGGTTGGTTGGGTGGACATGCTTGGAGATTATTTCTTTTAAGACGGCCTCATCATTTTTGTGTTCAGAGGACATGTAATTGCGGTAGAAGATCTTAATTTCGTTGGGAGGGCTTTGGGTGTACCATTTTTCAAGATGGTGCTGGAGATGTCGGAGTTGGAGTATCCGTTATTTACTAAAACTTTGGATAGTCTTTCTAGTTCCTGGTGGGTGTCGGCCCAGGTAGAGCAGTGCGTGAGGGCTCTCCTAACATAGGCGGAGATGAAGGATAGAAGATAACGGCGGGGGCATTCACTATCGCCGTTGAGGCATTGTCCTGTGTTAGTTGGTTTAATGTAGACGGTGGTTTTGAACCCATGGTCGTTCAGAGCTACGAGGATGTCGAGGAAGGGGAGTTGTCCATTGTTAGATTTTTCAAAGGTGAAGTTAAAGTCCGGAGGAGGTCATGAAGCGACGCTGGAGTTCCTGTAGTTCGTGGAGGTCCTTGATTTGCACGAAGATGTCATCCACGTATCTACAGTAGACGGCGCGTCGTATATCCTGTATCATCATTTACATTTATGTAACCCTGTACCACCATGAATTTTGCTCATCTCCTTCATCTACTTCCTGCCACCCAGCGAAAACTCATCAGAGACCTGGAAACTTTGAATAATAAAATTTCCAACGCAGAAATTGCCATTTCTTTCAACCTCGTATGTATTAAAGAAAATTTATTACCTGGCTTTACTAACATATATATATATATATATATATATATATATATATATATATATATATATATATATTTTCCCGTGGATAAAAAGTATATAGCAATGAAGCATAGAATGATAGGAACCCAAAACTACCATTATAAATGAGATCCCAGCTGTGGTGCGACTCGTAAATATTGACCAAACGAAGTACCGGCAACCTGTTTTTGCCCCCTTATAGATCAACATATATGAGGATGACAATAAGTCAGGAGGTGGTAATTGGGGGCAACGCCCCCCCCCCCCCCCCTAAACCCATCATGTATCCAATTTACCAGACAATTTCCCTTACATAATGTAAATGCGCGATTCACCCAGATTGTGGATAATGGGTAAGTAAATGCAAATCCTCAACTCAAACCATGAAAAACAACAAAAAAACACTAATATTCCTTGACAAAATAGTAAAATATAATGCTCTAGCGGTCTTAAAAGCTACCGCAAACGCCTATCGAAATTGATCATGAAAATTATATTTCGGAATATTGCCCATGCTTACCTGTAGAACGTCATTCAAAAGCCCCTATTTTCCCAAGGCTGAGATTACATCACGGTGTTGGTGTGTTTCGTCACTAGGAATGTGGAGAGTAGGGTGGTCCAGGATATATTAAGGGGAGATGGTTTACTTTTTGGCCGATTTTTGTATGTATTAATTATTTTTCTAGTTTCCTCCCTAAACCTCCATCAAATTTAAAAAAACAAAACATCCATTAGATTACTTTGTAAATTTTTCGGTAGAAAAATGTCCCGGCCGAAGGCCGATTCTTCCAACATTACAGGCTCACTATCGTTCGCCAGGGAAATAATCGACACCTAAATAGCACGAAAGGTCTAAATATTGACTAACTAATGGGACAAACATCTTAACATCTGAAAACTAATGGGGCTAAACATTAGGGAGAAAGTGGTCCAGAAAACCGGCCCATGATCCCCCCTTAAAATGTTCCAGCTGCACGTAGATCCTCACAGCACAGTTTACTCGCGACGAATGACGATGAATGGTTCCGGCCGTAAATATAGTTCGAATCTACTTGAATCGGGGACTCTCATCGCTTCGGTGCTTCCGATGTACACTCGACCCAAAAAACAATCTTTACACTAACGCTCTAAACATTCTGGAAGTGGGTCGAAGTCGTATGATTATACCTCACAGACGTATGTTTCACCCGATGCATTCCGTTCACACTAGATTATTTACAGCTCACCAGTGTAAAGATTGTTTTATGGTCGAGTGTACTGCTCTGTTTCCCATCACTGAATTTACGTTTTCTATAGTAAAAGCTTTATGTGGATCGTTTCATAAGCGTGAAGCGTCTACCTGTTTGTGAATCAATACAATGTTCGCGTGGAGAATAAATCTAGTACAGTCATGAGCCATAATACCTGCACGCTATTTTGAATCTGTATCGAACCCAAACGAGACAATTCAATGTTCTTGGTGGTGTAATGGTTAAGGTGTCTAAAAATTTGTGTGTGATAACCCGGGTTCGAATCTTGGTGGATCACATATATGGTTTCATTCATTTCATTGGAGGTGTTTGGTGTTGTGGTGAAATTAATAAAAACTAGAATATATCAGAGGCTTCACAACTTGGCTTTAAAGATTCAAGGATTCATATGGGTGTGCAGGTATTATGGCTCGTGAGTGTAGTCATAAATGCTACACAGAATTTTCGAACCTGTTTTGAGCTGAATTGAATCTCAGTATTAATTTTCAACCTGTATTTTGTCATTCGAAAGTTCGTTTGATCACTTCAAAGGTTCAATATTTATCTGAATTTGTGACCACGTCATATTGTGTATGGTGTGAATGTTTTCGGAGTATTTGAATCCACGTTAATCAATTCAGGCGTTGTATTATCTCAGAATTAATTATATCTTGTTGAATAATTTTCTATGCGAATTTCGAAGGTCCGCTTAAAAAGTTCTAGAGTTCGAAATGGGTCTGAATCACTGTTGTTGGCGGGACCAGAGTGACTGCGAATGAGCACACACACGGATGAACGAACATATCATAACATACAGTTTTCTTTAAGGAATTACCCATAGAAAATGTAAATGTTATGTATAACTAACGTGTTTAAAACGATTTTTCCTCTCCGGAATATCAATCCCTAAACACTGAAATTGCTTCACAAATCGAGCTATTGTTCTAAATATATATTGTGTCAAAGTACTCATTCATACAGTGTATTTAAAATGTAACACTGATTACCTATGATTGCTTTCCTTTGCTCTGTATAGTGCAAGTGTCACTATCGTAATTTTCACTATCTTTCATTCATGTTTATAATAATGTCAAACGTTTGTGTGAAATAAGTGCTGTCAATTCACGAAGACGTAATATGCAAAATAGAATAGTGTTCTTATCCTCACTAAAAAAAAACCCACCAAGATGAATAATTAATAATGTCATTCCACCATACGTAAATTATAATCAATAAAATTAATAACACATAATATACTGTATATATATATAGCATAGCTTTCTATATGTTTTGATGTTAATGTCACAATGATTAAATGCATAGATATGATTGTCATAGTGGTGTGCCAGATGGAACCAACAAAGATGCCGATGCGCTTTTGTTACCACAGAAGCGGACGAAATTACCAGGGAACGAAAACACTGGTGTAATTTTCGAAGCTCTCACGTACTGAATCGAATCTTGTCATGAAATCTTTACCGAATATTTAGATTTCGGAGGCTAGTCTGCGCTTTTCGAGGGCTCACAATAGGCCAGAGTTTGTTAGTTAGTTAAAATAGGACTTCAGAGGCTATCAACCCTTCTGGATTATTAAGCCAGCACATTGTAAGTCAAGAAGAGCGTCAGGACTGGAGCCTATTTTCGAGAACCACAGTCCCTTGCTGAGTTGGTGTTGTAGAGGGTATATATCACACCATATTACTCCTATACACTTCTTTTTAGATGACAATGGTTTAATACTTTAGGCGTGCAATTTGGTGACCTACTATTACAGAGTTATTATTTTTTTCCCTGCAGCCTGCTGCTATCCTATTACTCTTCCTGTGTTGTGTAATTCATCTTTAGGAGACGCTATGTACCTTTTTGGGACAATATAAAGATCTTGTAATTAAATTCATACATCGATTTTATCGTGGCCTATAGGTTTCTTATACCATGTATTTCATTCTTATATGGATTGGGTCTAAATGCCCGTACAAATGTATTACTGATCCTGAAAAAAACAAAATATCCTCTATATCGCCTACCTCGCAAGAGGCGGGTGGCTTTGTTTACCACCGCCGCGAGTGTAGCCTCGGCGTCTCGCGTTGGTGAAAATTTGGTTATTGCCCCCTACTGTTTAAATATATGAGGATTTCAATAAATCCTGGGGGAGGGGGGGGGGGGGGGGGCTTTCCCCCCCCCCCCCCCTCCCCCCTCAACATATTTCTTATCCCACGGCAAACGGTTATGGCCAAATAGTTATTTTTCGCGAGTGGAGTGGAGTCTTTTTAGATTGTTGTTTAATGGGTAAATATGCATTTCCTAGTATTATCACACATCAAAACACCCTTACACAACTCTAAACTAGATACAAACAATCGAAACAATTATTAAGCAATTTAATTACAAGATCTTTATATTGACCCTTTTTTGGTCAATCTATCAATTTTTTTTTTTTTTTTTTTTTTTTTTTTTTTTTTTAAAGTTTCCTCGCTAGGTCTTTTACAGGTTTCCTCTAGGTCTAGGTCCTCTAGCTTTAAAAAAACAGCCCCAAGATCCCCCTTCAAGATGTCGTCTAATAGCAGCCAGAATAAAGTTAAAAGGACGGCACCAGTACTGTAAGGGTTAAGAGGAGGTTTTTAGTGTTCCCTAGACCTTCATCAAGCTTAAATTACACCTCTTAGACCCCCTTTCAAGATCATTTTTTTAAATGTTTTCGGTTGAATAATGTCCCAGTTCCTCCTAAATTACAGGATCGCTTTCGCTCGCCAGGAAAAAAATCAGCACCTACTGTAAATGGCACGAAATTTCTCAAATTTGACAAAATTGCGGCCAAAGTTCTTAAAATCGCCAAACTAATGGGGCGAACTTCTTAAAATCTCAAAAGCAATGGGGCTAAACATGAGAGAAAGGGGTCCAGAAAAGAAGAAAAAACTCAAGTGGAAATCTCCCCTTAAAATAATAAGAAGGCAAAAAACGGCCGACAACCATTGATTCCGACACTGATGGATGGGGTCGAGATACAACCACCACCACCACCTGGATACAACCACCACCACCACCTGGATACAACCACCACCACCACCACCTGGATACAACCACCACCACCACCACCACCACCTGGATACAACCACCACCACCACCACCTGGATACAACCACCACCACCACCTGGGCGATCAGTAATACAAGCTTGGAGAATGGGGAGGCTTGATTACAGTGGGAGGGGCCGACAGTGAGGAATGACAGTGGGGAAAGAAAGAAACGCTTGCAATACACCGAGGAAAATTAGTTGCCGGGGCCGCAATGGATTTTTGTGTATGCAACGAAGACGGATGACTCGACAAATCAACCATTGCAACCTGTAAATATCAACTGTAGTTTTTGTTGTCCTTTTTTTCAGCTGATGGAAAATTCAATCCCCTAGCGGCCGGGGTCACCGTTTTTTTTTTTTTTTATCTTTCTCTCCTTTTCTCTCTTTCCCTGGCTTGTATCCATTCGGCCCCATTCAGCCAACTGTTTTAAGACGTTTATCCCCATCCAGGTGTCGATTTCTTCCTGGCGAGCGATAGCGAGCCAACATTATATGGAGAAATCCGGCTTCGCCGGAGACATTTTTCTATCGAAAAATGTACAAATTTAGCTTACTTTCAAAACAAAAATATATACTGTATATGCTGGCTCGCTACCGCTCGCCAGGAAAATATTGACACCTTGAGGGGGTAAACGTGTTAAAGCAGTAGGCTGAATTGGGCCGAATGGATACAAGCCAAAAAGAGAGAGGGAGAGAAAGAGAAAAAAAAGCGAGGTGGGCTCCCTTAATAGACTGCATCAGTGACCGCGACTGCCACAAGCTAGGATATCAATCGGTGTCCCTTGTGAACCCTTAACCCCTTCATTACCGGCGACGTCCTTTTCTTTTTATTCTGGTAACTATTATACGATTTGTTCAGCTTAGGAAGCACGTCTACCCATTAAGGGGAGGTATTTAGTTTGTTCCCTACTTTTCATCAAGCTTAAAATTACACCCCCTAGACCCCCTTTCAAGATAAATTTGTACGTTTTTCGGTAGAAAAATGTCCCGGCTGGAGGCCGGTTGCTCTTAAATTACAGGCTCGCTATCGCTCGCCAGGAAAAAATCGACACCTTAACGGCACGAAAGGTCTTAAAATTGACAGAAATGGGGTAAACTGTTTTAAAATATCCAAACTACTAGGGCGAAGGTCTCAAAATCTCAAAAGCAATGGGGCTAAACATAAGGGAGAAAGGGGTCCAGAAAAAAATCCCTCAAGTGGAAATCTCCCCTTAAAAGCCACCAGCCTATATCAATTCACCCATTTTAACTACCACAGCTCCTTCCTAAGCTGCATAGAATCGTCTGAATATAACTGAAATAATACAACAGGCATTCCCTGGTAATGAAAGGGTTAACCCCTTCATTACCAGCGACGTCTTTTCGATTTAATTGTAGCTATGTTTAGACGATTCTGTACAGTTTAAGAAGGATGTGTGTAGTAAAAAGGGTTAATTCAGATTGTTCGAAGCCTGTAAATTGCTGGAGGACTTTCTTAAACTGATTAAAATCGCCTAATAGTTGCCCAAATGTAATGGAAAGAACGCCACCGGTACAGACGGGGTTAATCAGAGCAAATGAACATCAGAATGTTAAGATTAGGTAAACAAATTGATAACCTATAATTCGCTCGGTGCTGTATTAATGTCTGTCAGATGTTGAATATGGTTGGTAAGTGTAGGAACAGGTTTATATATTTCACTTGATATGAAGAAATGAAGCTTAGATATTGATGATACCAATTATTGATCAAGACATACTTGGTGCCGAGACATGACTTATTAGTGCGACTGTACAATGTAGGATGTATCGATTAAAGGGGAGACTGACCGTTTGTTTGGTCTATTAATTCATTTAAGGGGAGACTGACCGTTTGTTTGGTCTATTAATTCATTTAAGGGGAGACTGACCGTTTGTTTGGTCTATTAATTCATTTATTCATATATGTTTGTTTTAGTTTCCTCCCGAGACCTCCATCAAGCTTAGAAAAACACACCCTAGACCCCCCCTTCAAGATAAATTTGTACATTGTTATCTCGCCATCCTGATTACTACGCTATTATCGTGATTTTGTAGCGAAATATGTTGTTAATTATTATAACGTGGCAATACTATGACGCACAGACATCGCAGTATCATATTTTTCCAGTAAGAAGCAAGAAATCAGCTGCTAAAGGATTCAATTGATCATCAGCTGGATTAAGGGGAGATATCTACTTGAGGTATTTTTTCTGGACTCCTTTCTCCCTCATGTTTAGCCCCATTGTTTTTATTAATTTTAAGACGTTTGCCCCATTATTTTGACGATTTTAAGAACTTTCAACCCATTTCTGTCAATTTTAAGACCTTTCGTGCCATTTAGGTGTCGATTTTATCCTGGCGAGCGATAGCGAGCCTGTAATTTAAGAGGAACCGGCTTTTAGCCGGGAAATGTTTCTACCGAAAAATGTACACACTTATCTTGAAAGGAGCTCAAGGGGGTGTAATCTTAAGCTTGAAGGATATCTAGGGACCAAACTAAAAACCTCTCCTTAAATAAACTATACTGAGCATATTATCCCCTGACCAATCCTATAGCCCATTCACTATAGGTAGGCCGGGCATCGTGACGTCTATCCTTCCTAACTCTTAAGTGGGCTAGAACAAATGGGCGGTAGATTGCCCCACTTATTCCCTATCTGACTCTTACCGATTGGTAGAACATTGAACTCGATTACTCTAGTCCTTTTTGTTTAGTCTCAGAGGTTAAGGGGAGGCCGACCGTTTTTCTGGACCCCCTTCTCCCTAATGTTTAGCCCCATTAGTTTGGCGATTTTAACACCTTTCGCCCCATTTCGTTGTCAATTTTAAAACCTTTCGCGCCATTTAGGTGTCGATTTTTTCCTGGCGAGCGACAGCGAGCCTGCATTTTTAAGAGGAATCGGCCTTCGGCCGGGACATTTTTCTACCGAAAAATGTACTAATTTATCTTGAAGGGGGGTCTAGAGGGTGTTTTTCTAAGCTTGATGGAGGTCTAGGGAGGAAACTAAAAAAATATATGAGTACATTAATGAATAGACCAAACAAACGGTCTGCCTCCCCTTAAGATTGAAGATATCTGGCCTACCAATAATGAACGAGGTATACTTGAATATATTTACTGTACACTCGCGGTCACACATTCCTGGAACTGATGAAGCGCACCTCCGAAAGGCAAATAACAGGGACAACATTATAAAAAGGAAATTACTTTGAACCCAAAAGAGCTTCTAAAATGTATTCACAGTATTTATGACCCCCGCTGCGCATACTAACCCAACTATGTTGTATATAATATAACTTTACACCAAAAAAAAAAAAAAAAAAAAAAAAAAAAAAAAAAAATCCGGGAAACGCGCTCGTGTAAACACTAGCTTTCTTAAATACGGTGAACGGAAATGGAAAACAAAAAAAGAAGAGAAAAGAAAAGAATGAAAAGAAAGAAAACAGACGTAATACGTAATCAAATTCATACGAGATAATAATATTGATCTCGTCAAACAGCTCTTAGACTACCTCATGCCTTATTATAAGATAATATAAGTTAGAGTTAAGCTAAAAACTGTTCCTCTGTACATTTTCAGCCAACGGCTGCAATTATCAATACATCGTTTATTATTATTATTATTATTATTATTATTACAAACACACACACATACTGTATGACTGCATGGGCAACACTAAATCATGAAGAGTGAAAAATGGTGCTGTTTTAAATTCAAGTGAGGCCATCTAGCTTGCTCTTATCTCGTAGTTTCATTCAGGTCGAACCAAAAAGTAGATTTGCTCACCAATTTGCATACACGCGCACTGTAACATGTAGCCTCAATTACACAAAGTTTAACCCCTTCTGTACCGGCGAAGTCTGTTGTACGTTATTCTAGCTATATTTAGATGATTTTATGTAGCTTAGGAAGGATCTGTGGTGGTTAAAAGGCTTGATTGAGATAGTTTTGAGGCTTATAATTGCTAGAGATCCTTTCATAAACTGAATAAAATCGTCTACTAGTTGCCAGAATATAATGAAAAAGACGTCGCCGGTACAGAAGGGGTTAAACATAAATACAAAACAAATTGTTTTACAACATTAGTGACATACAGGTAAGTCTGTGTCACACAAACAAAGTATTGACGATTACCGGGTATATATTATATGAAACGTGTTATCAAATTATTTGTATATACTGTATGTTTTATTGGTTTATTCCAGATAAAATTTCCTAATATTCTCCCCCCCCCCCCCTCCCCAGACACACACAATCAAAATGAAAATACTCTAGTATACACCTCTGTATTTAGATTTGTTTGTCTTGGATGGATGCCACTCGGACTTACTTATGGTTGCAGGACAACTAGAGACGGGCGCACACGAACAATTTTCTTGGCAACTATATATATATATATATATATATATATATATATATATATATATATATATATATATATATATATATATAGTATATATATATATATAGTATATATATATATAGTATATTAAAACCAGCGCTAGGACTACTGTACGTTCATCTTTAAGGGGAGATATCCACTTGAGGGACTTTTTTCTGGACCCCTTTCTCCCTCATGTTTAGCCCCATTGCTTTTGAAATTTTAAGACGTTCGCCCCATTAGTTGAATTATTTTATGAACTTTCGCCCCATTTCTGTCAATTTTAAGACCTTTCGTTCCATTTAGCCGTCGATTTTTTCCTGGCGAGCGATAGCGAGCCTGTAATTTAAGAGGAATCGGCCTTTGGCTTGGACATTTTTCTACCGAAAAATTTACACATTTATCTTTAAAGGGGGTCTAGGGGGTGTAGTTTTAAGATTGATGGAAGTCTAGGGAACTAACTAAAAACCTCCCCTTAATGGGACGCGTTTCTACTTACACAAAAACCACCATCAGCCTAAAAACACATTAAAAGTCTACATAATTTGCTTGAAATATAGTATTTCTTCGATAGTGCGATGATGTAGGGATTAAGACATTTAATTTTGTGATAATTAGTTAAAATAGTAAACGTTTGGTCAGAAAAAAAGGGGATTGTAAAGGAAGGAGAGTAAAAACTGTAGTTCAGGAGCGTACAATCGTGTGAAATGTCGTCGAGGTCAAATTAAATTTAACCCGTGCAGTACCAGAGACGTCCTTTTCATCTTATTCTGGCAACTATTAGACGATTTAATTCAGCTCAGTAAGGACCTCTAGCAATAATAAGGATTCAAACTATCTCAACCAACCCTTTTAACTCCCACAGATCCTTCCTAAGCTGCATAATATAATCTAAATATAGCTAGAATAAAATATAACGCACGTCGCTGGTACTCAAAGGGTTAAGGGGAGGTTTTTAGTTTGGTCTCTAGATATCCATCAAGCTTAAGATTACACCCCCTTGAGCCCCTTTCAAGATAAATTTGTACATTTTTCGGTAGAAAAATTTCCCGGCTGAAAGCCGGTTCCTCTTAAATTACAGGCTCGATATCGCTCGCCAGGATAAAATCGACACCTGAATTGCACGAAAGGTCTTAATATGGGGTGAAAGTTCTTAAAATCGCTAAACTAATGGGGCAAACGTTTTATAATATCAAAAGCAATGGGGCTAAACATGAGGGAGAAAGGGGTCAAGAAAAAAACCCTCAAGTGGAGATCTCCCCTTAAGTACAGTTTGTAAATACGAGATTAAAATTGAGAAGACACTAAAGATCATGAGTGTACAGTCGCGCTAAAAAGTCATGTCCCAGCTGTCATTACGTTTGGCTCGCTCTGTGCTATATTAATGTCTGTTAAATGTTGAATAGGGTGGGTAAGTGTAGGAACATGCTTATATATTGCACTCGATATGAAGAAATGAAGCTTAAATATGGCTGATGCCAATTATTGATCAAAACATAATTGATGCCCCGAGACATGACTTATTAGCGCGACTGTACATTAGTTTGAAATATCGCCGAGGTCAAAGTATCCTATAATGCGTATACCGGTAACAAATACGTGTAAATACAAGGCGTTTGTTTAGTCTCGGGTGTAATTTGAAGGATAGGGTATTAAAACAGTGTTAGCAGTCCTGGAATACCACAACAAGTACTAACCACATCATGTAATTAAGGGGAGATTTCCACTTGAGGGATTTTTTTCTTGACTCCTTTCTCCCTCATGTTTAGCCCCATTGCTTTTCGAATTTTAAGACATTCGCCCAATTATTTTGACGATTTTAAGAACTTTCGACACATTTCTGTCAAATTTAAGACCTTTCGTGCCATTTAGGTGTCGAGTTTATCCTGGCGAGCGATAGCGAGCCTGTAATTTAAGAGGAACCGGCTTTCAGCCGGGACATTTTTCTACCGAAAAATGTACAAATATATCTTGAAAGGGGCTCAAGGGGGTGTAATATTAAGCTTGGTGAATATCTAGAGACCAAACTAAAAACCTCTCCTTAAGCTTCAAAACTAATAATAAGAGGTAGATTGGCTCTGACTTATAAACACCGTGTAACGTATAGTGCAATCTATCCTTCCCTTTAATTAATTCCACCCTAATCTATCCTTCCCTTTAATTAATTCCACCCTAATCTATCCTTCCCTTTAATTAATTCCACCCTAATCGTTACAGCTGACTTGAATATTAGAGGGCATCATTTGGTTCACTGTCATATCGTGTGTGCATCGTAGAAGTCAGTCGCGAGCCGTGGCATAGTCAGTAGAGCATCGGCTGCTTATCAAACGGTCGGCGGATTGAGGCCACACTGGCAAAATGTTATTAGTAGATGTCAAGCCCGGGCAACTTGGCTTAGCGATTCGTGATAAACGCCTAATGGTCATGGCCACCCCTTCTCGGGAATTACGGCGTCTGGCACAACAAAAATAATAATGATAATAATAATAATAATAATAATAATAATAATAATAATAATAATAATTATTATTATAATAATAATAATAAAAATAATAATAATAATAACACTATTAATAACAATAATAACGCCTAATGTTCATGGCCACCCCTTCTCGGGAATTACGGCGTCTGGCACAACAACCAAAAACAAAAATAATAATAATAATAATAATAATAATAATAATAATAATAATAATAATAATAATAATAATAATAAAATTACAGAACACGTAACCTGCAGGGAAACTGGTGACAAGCAAATGGGTTTTGTGAAGACAGCCGCGGGGGAGATGCTTCGGATTGCTTTGACCGAGTGTGTGTATTCAACTGGGTTCCATGTCATCTCAACCAGTAGACCATTTCAACCAAGTAGCTCTCAACCAGTGTCAGATCAACCAAGACCAACCAAACCAGTGCCAAAATATAGTACTAACCTAACCTAACCTAACTGTATTGGTTATGTGGTACTGGTTGAGAGCTACTGGTTGAAATGGTCTACTGGTTGAGTTGACCGGTCACCATTCAACTGAGTTCTCATAGCGACGGGACTTTGCACTCAGCTAATTTCACTTGAATTCATAGTTAAGGAGAGGCGGACCGTTTTTCTGGACCCCCTTCTCCCTCATGGTTAGCCCCCATTAGTTTTGAGACTTTAAGACGTTCGGCCCATTAGCTTGGCGATTTTAACACCTTTCGCCCCATTTCTTAGTCAACTTTATGACCTTTCGTGCCATTTAGTTATCAATGTTATCCTGGCGAGCGATTGCGAGCCTGAAATTTTAAGAGAAACCGACCTTCGGCCGGGATATTTTCTATCGAAAGATGTACAAATTTATCTTGAAGGGGGTGGGGGGGGGGGGGGGGGGTTTAAGCTTGATGGAGGTCTAGTGATGTAACTAAGAAATATAGGATTGAATGACCAAACAAACGGTTGTTGTGATATCCACTCGTATTGATAGTTTCCATATTATGTCTACGATTTTGGGGAAGGGTTTTGAGCGTATAATATTATGCCTCCCCTTAATACAGCATGATCAACATTATCTATGTCACAAGTGAACTGTAAGCGGATGATTATACATTTTTTTTTTTTATAAAATTTATAAAAAAAATCTAAAATAAATATAACATAATTATGTAACCTAATACCCTCCTTCATTCACAATAAATTTGAAGCCATTGCCGACTTGCGAGTTTCGTTCTATAAGGAAGTTGGGGCTGTAGATATCGATATTTAGCAGAATTACCAGCTAAAATACAGTCGTAGTACATTCATAAATACACAAAACCCAATTCAACATACGTTTTATCCATTAGAAACCTACAGTATTATTGTATTTCTGTTTTAGTATCGATGTTTATGGCTCCAACTTCCTTATAGCATGAAATTCGCAAGTGGAGAATTGGCGCATTCACAACAGCTACATGGCCTACGTTTATTTATATATTTATGAATATATGTGTTATCGAATTTGTTTGATTGGTGTAGAGATATGGACCATAGCGGATCATCATACAAAAAAAAAAAAAAAAAAAAAAAAAAAATTATATATATATATATATATATATATATATATATATATATATATATATATATATATATATATATATATATATATATATATATATATATATATATATCGAATACTAGCAATGAATGTTAAATCTTTACTGCTTTTACCTGTTAATCGTGGTTGGGGTCATTGGGCAAATTAAAGCTTGTAAATTAGCTCAACAAACACCTGTGCCTCATGTCAAGGCACTTATCATATGACTGTCTATATATCTATCTATATCTATATGCTCAGGCCCAATCCCCACTCTTCCTATTTGTATTTGTATTTTCCATTTAATTCCATGTTTATTATTTTTGTTTCCCTTGGGGGTGGGAGGGGGGGTCTAAACCATATGACACGAACACAAAATCCGCATCAATGAAGTTGATTTGAATATTTACTAATTTTTTAATTGCCACACAACGCAGCCATATTCATCTGCAGTTATAATGTATAGTGTATCTGCTAAACATGTATACGCACTTTTAAGGGGGATGACCTTCTTTTTGTTATTTTTGTCCTTTTCTCTCTTTCTCTGGCTTGTATCCATTCGGCCCCATTCAGCCAACTATTTTAAGACGTTTATCCCCATCTAGGTGTCGATTTCTTCCTGGCGAGCGATAGCGAGCCAGCTTTATATGAAGAAATCCGGCTTCGCCGGAGAAATTTTTCTATCGAAAAATTTACAAATTTAGCCTGCTGTCAAACAAAAATAAAAAATATGCTGGCTCGCTACCGCTCACCAGTAAAAAAATGACACCTGGATGGGGATAAACGTCTTAAAACAGTAGGCAGAATGGGGCCAAATGGATACAAACCAGAGAAAGATAGAAAAGGACAGAAAAAAAACAGGTCACCCTCCTTAACATCAATAACGTGACATTTCTACGTAAATATGTGTCTACTGGACATACATTTGCTCGTTATACGCATATGAAAATAGCCATAGATATTTTTGTAGTTACAGGCTGAAAATGCAATATGTCATGTAATTCCATAACTAATTAACCCTTTCAAGCTCCAGATACGCGTTTCTGTTCTGTTTTCTGGCTACTATTAGACGATTTTATTCAGTCTAGTATCGGTATATGAAAGTCAAAGGGTTAATCGAGATAGTATTTACCCTTTTAACACCCACAGATCCTTCCTAAGCTGCATAAAATCGTCTAATGATAGCCAAAATAATCTGCTAAAAAAACGCGTCAGAGCTTCAAAGGGTTAAGCTTCGAGGCTGGATTTCACTTTCGCATGGATTCACATTTTGTTTCTTTCCATTTTTTTTAATCTGATACATTAACATTCGGGAAATTATATATACTGTATAGCAATGCAACTTAAGGGGAGATGGGTAGTTTTTCTGGTCCCCTTTCTCCCTCATGTTTAGCCCCATTAGTTTTCAAATGTTATGACGTTTGGCCCATTAGTTTGGCGATTTTAAGACCTTTCGCCTCATTTCTTAGTCAATACTAAGACTTTTCGTGTCATTTAGGTGTCGGTTTTGTTCCTGGCGAGCGATAGCGAGCCTGTAAATTAAGAGGAACCGGCCTTCGGCCGGCAATTTTTTTTATCGAAAAATGTACAAATATATCTTTATATATACAGTATATATACCGGTATATATATATATATATATATATTTTTTTTAAAGCTTGATGGAGTTCTAGGGAGGAAGCTAAAAAACCGATAACAATATACATAATGAGGAAATAAATACGCCCATCCCCCCTTAATACACTTCAAACTCAAAAATACATAATCCAGTACAACATTGGCGAGTACAAATGTAACCCTAGACTACAAATACACACACATAGCTATAACGTAATTATGCAGCAAACAAACACATCTGCATATCAGTACAATGTTCCCGTGTACCCATCTACAGCTAGCACACACACACACACACACACACACACACACACACACACACACACACACACACACACACACATACTGTACATCCACCACACACACACACATGCTGTACATCCACCACACACACAGTACACACACACACACACACACACATGCTGTACATCCACCACACACACAGTACACACAGACCTATCTGCATATCAATACTATGTCCCCATGTACCCATCGTCAGCTAGCGTACACACACACACACACACACACACACACACACACACACACACACACACACACACACACACACACACACATACACATATAGACACACACACACATATACATACATATACACATACACATATACACATACAGACACACACACACACACACACATATACATACATATACACATACACACACACACACGAGAGAGACAATATATCGCAGTAACAGACATTGGCCAGCCTTCACAATATTGGTGTCACCAGCCTCTCTTTATCCTCAATTACGTTCATGCCCATAACAAACACTCGGTAATATTGGTACTGTATGTCTGTATGTATGTATATATTCAGTCACATACCCCATTGCTAGGGGTCACGGGGTGGCCGACACGAGACAGAGCCCGAACAGAAACAATATTTAAATTTCCTATTCTCAGGGTTCGGGACCACTTTCGCGTTCCCTCGCACCTTCCTCTGTCTCGTTGAGTAGGAGAATTTTACAAGAGGAGGAGGATTCCTAGCCCTCTGCCCCCAATAATATTGGTTCATGATATAATAATATATAGTTTGATATTTGGATATATTATTTATATAATCAAATATATATTATCATCATATTGCTGATATTTACGGGACTAAGATTGCCGACGATGACTCTTACTACAGGATCTGAAGCACACACACACACACACACACACACACACACACACACACACACACACACACACACACACACACACACACACACACACACACACACACACACACACACCCACACACATACACATACACACACACACACATACACTAACACACACACACACACACACACATACACTAACACACACACACACACATACACCAACACACACACACACACACACATACACTAACACACACCCACACCCACACCCACACACTCAAAGCCCTAACGATCATGTATCAAGCGCACACACGCCCTCAGTTCCAAGCACAAACAGGAACACGTGAGTTGGAATAGCCAGAGTAGAAGCCGGATACGTATATTATATCATTGCCGACTTGCCGACTTGCCAGTTTCATTCTATAAGGAAGTTGGAGCTATAGATGTCGATATTTAGCAGAATAACCAGCTATAATACGGTTTTAGTAATGTTATAAATACATAAAACCAAATTCAACTATTTATCCCTCAGAAACCTACATAATTACTGTATTTGTGTTTAATATCGTGTTTACAGGCCGAACTTCCTTATAGCCTGAAACTCGCAATTGCTCGTTCACGGTAAACATCAGCTTGTAACATTGACCAGATGCTACGTAGTCTGTCATATACTGTATATTATGTAGTTACGGTTATTGATTTGATTTGATTTGATTTGAAACATATTTATACTGGGTAAAACCAATTACAAAAATGTATTCTTACTTGGTGCCCAGTTAAAAAAAAAAAAAAAAAAAAAAAAAAAAAAAAAAAAAAAAAAAAAATCTAGGATACAATAATAGTTCATACTTTGGCTAACACTCACACATAAAATTACATACCGGATAGTTACTCATGTGATTGTCATTCTAACAAGATGTCCTAGTAACTTTAACCCATGTAATATGAAGTATTTTTACATTTTATTTTTCTCCCAATTTCATTTGAAAGACGGCTGGGTTTTTCTGAATTGAATGTTGTCGTCTTCCAAACCTTTTATGCACCACTCCTCCTGAACGACTGCCTCCACAACATTGCAGACTAAGACAAAAATTATTCGCAGAGCCAAAATGAACGAAATGAACCTGCTACACTTGTTAAGTAGATAATTTTGCTGTATTTGTAATCTCCAGAACATTTGACGCACTACTCCTCCTAAACAGATGCCTCCATGTCATTGACGACAGGGATCAAAGTTGTTCACAGAGCAAAAATAAACAAATTGAACCTGCCGGATTTCGGCTACTGACTGTGGTGGCTCTTGCACTGCGAAATAAAAACAGGATGTAGCAGGATCGGGATGTATAGGATTCATCCGCCTTATAGTGTATATATATATATATTTGGTTCTTTATCATTAGACTCTGATACAACTTAGGAAGGTCCCGTGGGAATTAAGTAACCCATGAGCTGAATTTCCGGGAAAATATCTGGACGTTGCGGAAAATTACCCAGAAACGGCACCTCGGGAGAGTCGGGGGGGGTAGTGGTACTGGGCAGAGGAGAATATGATGGTCCTCTTTGTATAGATTTCTGCCCTGATAGCTAGTTTACTTCAGAGGCGCCTGAGAAAGATGGAAGTCGGGTTTTTGAGGTGAAAATGCCTCTCGATAATTTTGTATACCGGTACATAATTTTCGATTTTGTTTTTGTTTTCTTGTGTGTTGGTCTGTATTCCATTGTACTTTTTAATAGATTTTGTTGTTTTCTTGTGTGTTGGTCTGTATTCCATTGTACCTTTTCATAGATTTTTCTCATGATAACTAGTTTACTTTAGAGGCGCCCGAGAAAGATGAAAGTCTGATCTATGAGTGGAAGGAGATACCCAAAATTACAGTATATCTATTTTATGTGTTGTTCATTATATTTAGGCCAACAATTTTGACCACTAACAACTATAGCCTAACTAAAAACAGACTAGAATAATAATTGAGCTAATATGTCTACCGTTTGGGAAGAGTCAGCCAGGGGATAAGTGCGGAAATGTATGGCCCATTTGCTCTAGCCCATTTTGAGTTACAGAGATGAAGGGTCACGATTACTGGCCTACTTACATAATGAATGGACTATGGTTTACTTAAGGGGACATGGGCTGTTTTTCTGGTCACCCTTCTCCCTCATGCTTACCCCCAATAGTTTTCAGATTGTATGACGTTCGGCCCATTAGTTTGGCGATTTGAATACCTTTTGCCCCATTTCGTTGTCAATTTTAAGACCTTTCGTGCCATTTAGGTGTTTATTTTTTCCTGGCGAGCGATAGCGAGCCTATAATCTAAGAGTAACCTGCCTTTGGCCTGGACATTTTTCTACCGAAAAATTTGCAAATTAATCTAGAAGGGGGATCTGATGGATGTTTTTTTAAAGTTTGATGGAGGTCTAGGGAGGAAACTAAAGAAAATAACAAATAAATGAAAAAAATCTACCAAAAAGTGAACCATCTCCCCTTAGGAGTAAAGATGAAAGTCTGGTTTATGAGTGGGAAGTGCCTTTTGAACGTTCTTTATTTTTTTTTTCAGTTTTAGTTTTCTTTTCCCTGTCTTTGGTCTCTTGTTCTTGTTTATTGGTATCTTCCATTATAGCTAGTTTACACCAAACGCCTTCTGGAAAAAAAATGAGACATCGGCTTTGATGAGTTGAAATTGCATCGCTAATGTATTGACATTTACTTTTTCCCTTACTCTTTCACACACATTTTTTCAACCTGATAACTAGTTCACTTCAGGCGCGTTGCGATAAGATGGAAGTAGGCTTTTATGAGTTAATAATGCCTCTGGAATATATATATATATATACATATATTTGTTTTTTCTTTCTCTTTCCATCTGTATATATTTCTTCTGTGATATATAGTTTATTTCTGACGTGCCAGAAAAGATAGCAGTCAGGTATATGAGTGAAAAAATAACAAAAATACGCTTCTTAGATATTGTTCTATTTTCATTTATCATTTATTTATTTGTGCATTCTTTTTACATTTCCTGTCTGCAAGCTGTTTGACAAATCTGTAAAGACAGATAATCTAATAGAGACCCCAAGGCTCTGAGACACTCACTCACTTGAGAAAGTCTGATAAAATGGAAACAGAAATCAGACTTTCTCAAGTGCTTGAGTGCCTCAGAGCCCTAGTGTCTCGATTAGATTGCCTGTGTCGCCAGAGATTTGTCAAACATGAAACTGAACCACTTAAGGGGGTCACCTGTTTTTTTTCTCTTTCTCTCCTTTTCTCTTTCTCTGGCTTGTATCCATTCGGCCCCATTCCGCCAACGGTTTTAAGACGTTTATCCCCATCCAGGTGTCGATTTCTTCCTGGCGAGCGATAGCGAGCCAGCATTATATGGAGAAATCCGGCTTCGCCGGAGAAATTTTTCTATCGAAAAATTTACAAATTTAGCTTGCTGTCAAAAAAAAAAAAAAATATATGCTGGCTGGCTACCGCTCGCCAGGAAAATATTGACACCTGGATGGGGGTATACGTCTTAAAACAGTAAGCTGAATGGGGCCGAATGGATAAAAGCCAAAGAGAGAGGGAGAGAAAGAGGAAAAAATGCAAGGTGGGCTCCCTAAAGGATAAAGTGACTAACGTCCATAATGGAAGAGAGCTTCACAATATTGGCGCCAGTCACTCATTTCATTCTTATAAATACAATCATTTTTACTTTTCATTTTCTTATGTGCTTAAAGATTTTCTCCCTGCTTGCTTGGGTCGTTTTTCTGGTCCCCTCTCTTCCTCATGTTTAGCCCCAGATTTTAAGACATTCAGCCCATTAGTTTGGCGATTTTAAGATTGTTCGGCCCATTTCTTTGTCACTATTAAGACTTTTCATGCCATTTAGGTGTCGATGTTTTCCTGGCGAGCGATAGCTAGCCTGTAATTTAAAAGGAACCGGCCTTCGGCCAGGACATTTTTCTACCGCTGGCTCAGTCGATAGCGTCACTGCTTCCCATCTTGCAGTCTCGCGTTTAATCCCCGCTCAGATTGAAAAGTTTTTCTGGGATATAGCCGGCGGTTACCGTCTCTCCATGAACAAGGGGGATGGGTAATGGTCTCTGGTTGATTAAAGAAGTGTCAAGCGCTTGAGAATCCTCAAAGTAGGAGATACGGGCGCTATATAAGTAACCAGACGATTATTATCATTATTATCGACAAATGTAGGCTACAAATTAATCTTGAAGGAGGGTCTTGGGGGTGTTTTTTAAGCTTGGTGGAGGTCTAGGGAGGAGACTATAATAATATTATAAAGATACATAAATGACCAATTAAATACCCCCTTAAGACGTGTTGGTTAAACATGTAAGTAAAGTTTAGTTTGTTCCTGTTTTCATAATTACATCTGCATTAATTGTTCCTGAATAAATATCCTGTGGCCGGATAAGGCTGTTTACATGAATTACCCATTTACCTATTAGTATCAACATCATATAATTTTATGGTAATAGGGATACGGAGGCAGCATCACTACTACTTATATAATAATAATAGAAATAAAGGAGGTTAAGGGGGGTCACATTTTGTTTTCTTTTTCTCCCTTTCTCTTTCCCTGGCTTGTATCCACTCGGCCCCATTCAGCCAACTGTTTTAAGACGGTTATCCTCATCCAAGTGTCGATTTCTTCCTGGCGAGCGATAGCGAGCCAGCATTGTATAGAGAAATCCGGCTTCGCCGGAGACATTTTTCTATCGAAAAATGTACAAATTTAGCTTGCTGTCAAAACAAAAATATATACTGTATATGCTGGCTCGCTACCGCTCGCCAGGAAAATATTGACACCTGGATGGGGGTAAACGTCTTAAAATAGTAGGCTGAATGGGGTCGAATGGATAGAAGCCAAAGAGAGAGGGAGATAAAGAGAAAAAAAGGGAGGTGGGCTCCCTTAAACCAGAGTCTACATTCAACAAAAGAATCTACCAGAAGCAGATAATATCAACCAGTTCTACATTCAAGTACATAAAACATTCATAACACCTTTCACTTGTTTGCACCTTTATATATATAGTGTGTGTGTGTGTGTGTGTGTGTGTGTGTGTGTGTGTGTGTGTGTGTGTGTGTGTGTGTGTGGGGGCTATCATTGGCTTTTGTTTTTAACTCTACTGGAAAGGATTCTCTGCTGGCTTTTAACTTTTAATTAGAGTTAGTGAGTTGGGAGTGCTTTCCGAACTAATAATAATTTAATGTTGTTGTTTTTTCTGCTTATATTTGTTCTCATCAGTGTTTTTTGTAAGGCATTTCGGCTGAAATTTATCATTTACTAAGGAAACTCTCATAATGTATCTTTAATGCGATGAAGGTTGAACATCTCTGACATGAACTTCTATTGTTATCTGCTGTTCAGTACAACCTACTTACCATATGGTTCCTTAGCCGTATGACTACCAAAGGCCTTTGCTAAGTGTAATAAAATAATTTTGGGTGAGCCAGAATTAGCGAAATTACGCCATTATTGTAAGGAAGTAGAGTTGGAGGCATTTTCTATATCTATTGATGATGAGACGTATTATCAAACACTAAGACAATCCTCGCATGCAAGCCCAACTATGATACAAAGGAGTATAAAGGAAAACAAGCAACAACAGTTATATTGATCTCGGAGAGGTTCTGGTCTCAGCAGCAGACATGCAGCGAAGCTTTGCCACCACAATGCCGGCCCACCTCACATCCAGGCATGACCCTTCATAATACACTGGTTCCCCGGGTCAGGCAACTGACGGACTAATATCTAGTCTAACTGGTGCGCGACCCCCTCTCCCAAAGACCGTGGTATCACTCATCTATTCACAAGCATACTCCATTCATGTCTATTCATTACCACATCTCTTGCCTGTTCTTCAGTCATCTATCTAAACTCTTAAGTGGAACACATCCTAGCAATCTCCCCTTTCTCTGAAATCTCGATCTTAGGACACTTCAATGTTCACCACCTTCAATGGCTCTCCTTTCATTTCACTAACGAACCTGATGAACAAGCCTACATCTTTTCTATCCTAAACAATCTCAATCATTCTTAATTAATTAATTTACTCTCAACACCAAACACCCGCAAACAAAATTAATGAAAGCATGTGATCCTTCCGGGATGACCGAGAGTAATTAGTCCAACACCCTACTCGTATTCCTGACCACCTTGGAGATCGGTCCAACATCGTTGACTTATTTCTAACTTCTAACCCTTCTCCTTATGCTGTAAACATTTTCTCTTCGTTGGGTTCATCCAATCATAACCTGATCTCTGTGACCTGTCCTATCTCTCCAGTACGGCCATCCGATCCTCCCAGTCAGCGGCGCTTGTGAAATTTGGCGATGCTGACTGGGATGCTCTTTGCAACATTTGTTTGATTTCCCATCTTCCACACGACTCTCCTATATTTGTCAACAAAACACAAATCAACTATTTATCTTCTCTCAGTATTCTTGGTATTTTTTCTTTTCTCCTAATCTTTCTTTGAAAATCATATTACCACTCTTGCGGAATCAGCTTACCAGAAGTGAAGTGTGCTCAACCGCCTCTGTGGGTTCTTCACCACTGCACAGCTTTTTGCTCTGCATAGTGGGACAGTGCACCCATGTATCGAGTATTGTTCACTAGTGTGGGGAGGTTCCACCCATACCGCACTTCTCGAAAGGGTAGAGACACAAGCATTTGGTCTCATGAATTCACTTCCTCTTACTAATTCCCTAAAATCTCTTTCTACTCGCTACAATGATGCATCTGTTTCACTCTTCTACCGCTATTACAATAATAATCAGTGTTCTTCGGTGCTTTCTCAGTGTATACCTCCTCCCTTACAGAGAGTGGGGGGGGGGGGTCACCCAGCTTTCAACACACTCCCACCCCTATTCTCTCCAACTCTCTAACCCACGGAGTGATTCGATTTTAACAGTCTTCTATTCAACAAGTAAACTTTGGAACTCTCTCCCTCAATCTGTCTTTTCCTCATCCTATGACTTAAACTTCTTCGAGCTCCGTGTATCCAGACATTGTATATACATTCCAACACACCTTGAATGTGGCTCTCTGTCACTCCTTCAACTTGGCCTTTTGTCTCCTTCATAGTTCATACACATAGGAAAAAGGGGGTTCCATGTCATATCCATTCGGCTCCATTCAGCCAACTGTTTTAAGACGTTTATCCCCATCCAGGTGTCGATTTTTTCCTGGCGAGCGAAAGCGAGCCAGCATTGTATGGAGAAAATTTAATCCGGCTTTGCCGGAGAAATTTTTCTATCGAAAAATGTACAAATTTAACTTGCTGTAAAACAAAAATATATACAGTATATGCTGGCTCGCTACTGCTCAACCGGAAAATATTGACACCTGGATGTGGGTAAAAGTCTTAAAACAGTAGGCTGAATGGGGCCGAATGGATACAAGCCAAAGAGAGAGGGAGAGAAAGAGAAAAAAAAAGCGAGGTGAGCTCCCTTAATGTTACTTAATAATTAAAATATCGAAAAGCTGCAAGGTCCAAAACCAGTAGCTCTCAACCAGTGCCAAATTAACCCAGACCAACCAAACCAGTGCCAAAATATAGTACTAACCTAAGCTAACCTAACCTGACTGTATTGGTTGATTTGGTACTGGTTGAGAGCTACTGGTTGAAATGGTCTACTGGTTGAGTTGACCGGTCACCAAAAAAGGGTGCTTTTGGTTTTCCGTTGTGTATATGCTAAGTTAAGGGGAGGCAGACCGTTTTTCTGGACCCCCTTCTCCCTAATGTTTAGCCCCACTAGTTTTGAGATTATAAGACGTTCGGCCCATTAGATTGGCGATTTTAACACCTTTCGCCCCATTTCGTTGTAAATTTTAAGACCTTTCGTGCCATTTAGGTGTCGATTATTTCCTGGCAAGCGATAGCGAACCTGCAATTTTAAGAGGAATCGGCCTTCGGCCGGGACAATTTTCTACCGAAAAATGTACAAATTTATCTTAAAGGGGGGTCTAGGGAGTGTTTTTCTAAGCTTGATGGAGGTCTAGGGAGGAAACTAAAAAAAATATATGAATAAATGAATTAATAGACCAAACAAACAGTCAGTCTCCCCTTAATATCGAATTCTCAAGATCTCATCCAAACTACTATCAATATATTCAACGAACTCTTGAATTTGACTGAACATCGCTTATTGAACCAACTGTATACTCGGCGCCAGAGGACGACCCATATATAGGCACGGTGCCAACTGGTGTAATACTGCAGCACTGGCGCCACTGAGGAGGCCCTGCAGTACACAGACGTTGGCATACTGGCGACACTAACCCTTTTGGGATGGTCTTGCCTGTCTTCCCATATTCCGGCTATCATTAGGGGATTTTTATTTCGCTTGATAGATAAATGTGGACCTTGCAGCATTTCGACATTTGAATGATTAAGTAACATTAAGGGAGCCCACCTCGCTTTTTTTTTCTCTTTCTCTCCCTCTCTCTTTGGCTTCTATCCATTCGGCCCCATTCAGCCTACTGTTTTAAGACGCTTACCCCATCCAGGTGTCAATATTATCCTGGCGAGCGCTTACTCCATCCAGTTGTCAATATTATCCTGGCGAGCGCTTACTCCATCCAGTTGTCAATATTATCCTGGCGAGCGCTTACTCCATCCAGGTGTCAATATTATCCTGGCGAGCGCTTACTCCATCCAGGTGTCAATATTTTCTTGGCGAGCGGTAACGAGCTAGCATATATAAATATTTGTTGTACAGCAAGATAAATTTGTACATTTTTCGATAGAAAAATGTCTCCGGCGAAGCCGGATTTCTCCATACAATGCTGGCTTGCTATCGCTCGCCAGGAAAAACTCGACACCTGGGTGGGGATATCATTATTGTATTTATTTATTTTGTTTGTAAACTAAGCTTACCATCCTCATATCTGTACATCTCATGTTCATCCACTAAATTGTAAAATGTGTATTTTCAGCTCATGAGGCTGCCATTCTTTAATAAACCGTTTATTATTATTATTATTATTATTATAAACCTCTTAAAACAGTGGGCTGAATGGGGCCAAATGGATACAAGTAAAAAACAAGAGAGAAAAGGAGAGAAAGATAAAACAAAGCAGGTGACCCCCCCTTAACCCTTTATGGACGATGTTGCCTTTCTCCCTATACTCTGGCTACCATTAAGCGATTTTAATTAATTTAAATGAGACCTTTAACCCCTTCTGTACCGGCGACGTCGTTTTAATTTTATTCTAGCTATATTTAGACGATTTTGTACAGCTTAAGAAGGATCTGTGGTAGTAAAAAGGGTCAAGTAAGATAGTTAGAAGCCTGTTAATTGCTGGAGGCCCTTTGTAAACTGAATGAAATCGTCTAATAGTAGCCAGAATAAGGTTGAAAGTATGGCACCGGTACTGAAGGGGTTAAACCTGGTAGCTTCTGAATTTGAGATGCATAACAATCTATTTTTTATTTATTTCATCACAACACCAAACACCTCCAATGAAATTAATGAAAGCATATATGTGATCCACCAGGATTCGAACCCGGGTTATCACACACAACTTTGTAGACACCTTAACCATTACACCACCAAGACGGTTAAATTCAGCCATCTAGAATCACACGTCTGCATTATAGGTATCCATATTTATACTATGGGGTACTGAATTGTTTGCAACGGGAGGTTAACGACCGATAATTGCTGGACAATGACCCGTTCGACTACACACACACACACCCACACCCATACACACACACACACACACACCCACACACACTTAATAGGCTTTCTGTCCCGGATCATAACAACTTAATATAATAACCAAGATAATACCAACCATAGAGTCAAAACATGTTTACACATAGACCAACAACCTACAGTAATCACTTCAATGAGGGGAGTGAGGTCATTATCTTTGAAACATAACACACATCAGACCATAATTTAGACATAATTATATTAACAGCCCACCTTGTGTTATTCCAGACTGGTTATATTCGAAATTTCGATTCTAAGTGGCAAAGACATTTCAGTTGGTAAGATCTACGGCATAGGCGTGTTCAATATCAGATTAGTATTAAATTAAATTAATCAACAAATCAAAATGTCCCAACCCAAAGTCCACCTATGATACGCAAACGGGTCAACAACAGCGGCAACAAATTCGATTACTAATAATATATTCCTGCCAAATAAAAAAATAAATAAATAAATAAATATATATATATATATATATATACAGTATATATATATATTATATATATATATATATATATATATATATATATATATATATATATATATATATATATATATATATATATATATATATATAGATAGATAGATAGATATATACCAGTACATAATTGTAGGTGCCTCCCTCCTTCCACACACATACACGGAGTGTGTATTATTGTATTAGATACACACAAACACATGCTATCGTTAATACAAATTTAGGGACCCAGTGTTAATTATGCATCTATGCCAATAATAGCTTAGTTATGATGGAAATATTATATACATACATGAGTATTACAACTGTATAGTATATATATTATATACATACATGAGTATTACAACTGTATAGTATATAATTATATTATATACATACATGAGTATTACAACTGTATAGTATATATATTATATACATACATGAGTATTACAACTGTATAGTATATAATTATATTATATACATACATGAGTATTACAACTGTATAGTATATATATTATATACATACATGAGTATTACAACTGTATAGTATATATATTATATACATACATGTGTATTACAACTGTATAGTATATATATTATATACATACATGAGTATTACAACTGTATAGTATATATATTTTAATATATGTACATTACGTTACACATAATTTTGACTAATAATTACGTAAGAAAATCAAAATAAAATCAGAAATGTCTTCGGCTGACTGGATAAATACGAGGCGCGCGCGCGCTCTCTCTTTCTCTATTTCCCTCTCACTCTCACACTCTCTCTCTCTCTCTCTTCTTTTCCATCTCTGCTTCAACATTCCTTTGCTATCGGATATGCCATCTCTACTAGAATTAAGTCCTGACCACCTCGTTTGGATCGTAAGATCTGTGTGGCCAGTGAATCTATGTAAATCTATGTACATCTGTCTCTCTCTCTCTCTCTCTCTCTCTCTCTCTCTCTCTCTCTCTCTCTCTCTCTCTCTCTCTCTCTCTCTGCCTGCTTGCTAAAAATTTTGCTAATGATAGATTAAAATCCTCACAAAATGACGAAGAACGGGTGAAATTTGTAGAGCTACGACGCAAAGCCAAAAAGTTAATTAAGCAAAGTAAAAAGACCCTAGAGTTACATATTGCGAATCAAAGTAAAACAAACCCGAAAGAATTCTATAGTTATATCAGAAAGAAAAAAGTAGTTACTTCAACTGTTGGACCGTTAGTCGATGAAAATGGAGAATACACCAAAGACGAAGTACAAATGAGTAATGCCCTCAATACCTTCTTTGCATCAGTTTTTACAACAGAAGACCTCAGTGATATCCCTACACCATCGCCGATTCAGATTGATAATTCAGATGTTCTAAGCAATATCACCGTTACAGAGAGAGAAGTATTGAATTGTTTAGATAAACTCAAGGTAAATAAAACGCCTGGACCTGATACAATCTCGCCTAGAGTTCTAAAGGAAGCAAAGGATGAGCTCTCCAAACCACTGACATTACTATTCAATAAATCCTTGCAGTCTGGAACTATGCCTGATCAGTGGAAGCTAGTCAACGTAACACCGATAATAAAAAAAAAGCAGCAAATCCCTACCCAGTAACTATCGTCCAATTAGCTTAACCTCAGTTGTATGTAAAATGCTAGAAACGGTCATAAGAGACAGACTCGTAAATCACTTAGAGGCAAATAACATACTTAAAGATACTCAACACGGCTTTCGTAAAAAACATTCCTGTTTAACAAACCTCTTAGACTTCTTCCACGATATCCTCAACCTCTACGATGAGAGTAAAGCTGTAGATATTATATACCTTGATTTTCAAAAGGCCTTTGACAAAGTTCCCCACAAACGTTTACTGCTAAAACTAAAAGCGCATGGAATACAAGACGGTGTGTTGAAATGGATAGAAAATTGGCTCAGCGACAGAAAGCAAAGAGTAGTCATAAACGGTAAGGCATCTAAATGGACCAATGTAAGTAGCGGGGTACCCCAGGGATCGGTACTAGGACCAATTATCTTTCTAATTTACATCAACGACATAGATGAGGGTCTCCCCTGTACAATCTCAAAATTTGCTGACGATACAAAAATTGCAAATAGCGTACTCTCAAAAGATCAAGTTGACGATATGCAACACAATCTAGATAAATTGTCACATTGGGCCCAAATTTGGCAAATGAGTTTCAATGCGGATAAATGTAAAGTACTACATATCGGATACCTAAATGAGAAAGCAAACTATTCGATGAATGGCACTCAGCTTAAGAATGTAAACAGAGAAACCGATCTGGGAGTAACAATATCGAGTAACCTAAAACCGAGTCAACAATGTTCAGAAGTTGTTAAGAAGGCAAACAAAATAATTGGCTTTATAGGCCAAATCCAAAGACGTAATCCTAACCCTTTACAATTCCTTAGTCCGCCCTCTTCTGGAATACTGCGTTCAATGCTGGTGCCCTTATTACCAAAAAGACATAAACAAGCTAGAACGAGTTCAACGTAGAGTTACCAAAATGATACCTAGCCTAAAGAACAAACCATACGAAGAGCGTCTTAGAGAATTAAATCTATTTCCTTTAACCCAGCGCAGATTAAGAGGTGACTTAATTCAAGTGTTCAAAATCATCAAAGGCATCGACAATATGAACTGTAGTAAGTACTTCACTATCGACCAATCTAATTACACGCGGGGAAACGGTTGCAAAATTATTGGTAAATCTTTTAACTCACACGAATCTAAGAATTTCTTCTTCAATCGAGTTGTCAACTTGTGGAATGGGCTTCCCCGAGACGTTATAGACTGCAGCACCGTTGATTCATTTAAACTCCGCCTAGACAAATATCTCGCATCAAACCCGCGACTGACTGCGTTTGTAAATGAATAACTTTATTTTATCCTCCCCTCAGTTACTAACCCATATGTCCCCTACTAACTTCCTAGTCCTGCCACGTTAGTGGCAGGGCAGTAGTTCCCTTTCCAATGTTCCCTTACCCACTCTAAACCACTTTTTCGACACTTGATCCTCAGTGTTTTGGAGGACAAGCAGCCTAGAAGGGTCACTAGATCTGTTGTTGCTTGATTTCCTTTGTACTCCTTTGTACTCTCTTTCAGGCATAAAGACCGTGTTTGAGGCGTGCGAGAAAATGGGGTGGAGAAAAATATCGGGTCCCGGGTGTTGAGGAGGGATTAGTAGGCTTAATTAGGGGTCATCTGGGGCGGCACGGTAATTAACTTAAGGGAGCCCACCTCGTGTTTTTCTCTTTCTCTCTCTCTCTCTCTCTTTGGCTTGTATTCATTCGGCCCCATTCAACCTACTGTTTTAAGACGCCTACCCCCATCCAGGTGTCAATATTTTCCTGGCGAGCGGTAGCCAGCGTATATATATTTTTGTTTGGACAGCAAGCTAAATTTGTACATTTTTCGATAGAAAAATGTCTCTGGCGAAGCCAGATTTCTCCATACAATGATGGCTGGCTATCGCTCGCCAGGAAGAAATCGACACCTGGATGGGGATAAACGTCTTAAAACAGTTGGCTAAATGGGGCCGAATGGATACAAGCCAAAGAGAGAGGGAGAGAAAGAGGAAACAAGCGAGGTGGGCTCCCATAATTAGGGGTCATCTGGGGGGGTCAGGATAATTAACTGAATAACTCCCCGCTGCCTCTAATAAGCCTGCGTCTCACCTCCCATCCTCGCTAACAGCATACAGGGGGGTCAAGAATTCCTACCCCATACTCAATTTACATGTAGCTTAAGGGGGGTGACCTGCTTTTTGTTATTTCTCTCCTTTTCTCTTTTTATCTGGCTTGTATCCATTCGGCCCCCTTTAGCCAACTATTTTAAGACTTTTATCCCCATCTAGGTGTCGATTTTTTCCTGGCGAGCGAAAGCGAACCAGCATTATATGAAGAAATCCGGCTTCGCCGGAGAAATTTTTCTATCGAAAAATGTACAAATTTAGCCTGCTGTCAAACAAAAATAAAAAATATGCTGGCTCGCTACCGCTCACCAGTAAAAAAATGACACCTGGATAGGGATAAAAGTCTTAAAACAGTAGGCTGAATGGGGCCAAATGGATACAAGCCAGAGAAAGATAGAAAAGGACAGAACAAAAACAGGTCACCCCCCTTAAGGGTCACGTAGCAAATACCCGGTCTTAAATTTTCGACTGCATGTATAATCGCGCTAATAAGTGATGGTTCGGTACCAAGTATGTTTTGATCAATAATTGGTATCAGCAATATCTAAGCTTCATTTCTTCATATCAAGTGAAATATACAAACATGTTCCTACACTTACCCACCCTATTCAACATCTGACAGACATGAATACAGCACAGAGCGAGCCAAACGTAATGACAGCTGTGCCATGACTTATTTGCGGGACCGTACTTTAGTAATGCATTTCATTCGTTACCCTTCATTTAATGGCTGAAGGTGGATTAGTAGTCTGTTGCTGCTTGGTTTCCTTTGTAACCCTTTGTATGTGTTTTGTACTAGCCTAATAACCCCTTTTTTGTTTATTCCCCAACAAATTGATGTATTTATGCATTATTATTATTATAATTATTATTATTATTATTATTATTATTATTATTACAGTGGTTTGTGGTGCAGCAGCTAGCATGATCGGCTCCCAACAACCGAGAAGACCCTAGTCATGTATGTGCCTGGGCCGGTGGTGATATTAATTCATATTTTGTCACCGACCAACTTTACTTCTAAAATTTATTAATGAAATCAACAAATACGTGTGGCACTCCAAGGACTCGAACCTAGGATACTCACACCGAAATTCCGCGCATTTATGCATTACGCTATCAAGACAGTTAATTGCTCACACCCGATGAATCTGTTGACCAAGGAAAATATATGAAGGTAAGAGTAAACTGATTTGCAACATCCCGTATGGGGTATTATAAATAATAATATAAAATGCTAGACGCCGTAATTCCCGTGAAAGGGTGGCCGTGAACATTAGGCGTTTGTCACGAATTGCTAGGTCAATTTGCCCGGGCTTGACATCTACCAATAACATTTTGACTGAGCGGATTTAACCTCACGTGGTATTAATCTGTGGAAATGGGTTTCAAGTACTAGTGAATTCTCCGGAGCAACTATTGATAAACAAAATACCTAAGATTAATATTACTTCAACTTTGTCATCCAACATATTTGCTAATCAATACTGTAGCCTACCGTTTCATCAACCCGTGTTGTGCGTCAGGTCATGTGGCGTAGTTAGCGGATCATGATGCTGGTCGACTTTCTGCTCGGCTTGACGATTAAATATGACTCTACGTGTATACAGGGTGTTCCAGTAATGTTTTTCATAAATTATATGGTGGACTCATCAGACAAAAATAAGAATACATTACTCTATGAACATGACGTTGAGTATTTATAATAACGGAGTTATTACACGATTTAAGTTAACGATAGATACAATGCCATTCAGTCCAAGGGGTAATGTTGCCATTTTAGTGGATTATATCCATTTGGCCTTCGCTATCGCTTGCTAGCCCCAAGATAGTGAGCAGTAGCGATCTGACTTTTCGGTAGAAAAATATGTCCGGCTTCGCCGGATTTGATTTTTCTACCGGCGAAGCCGGACATATTTTTCTACCGAAAAGTCAGATCGCTACTGCTCACTATCTTGAGGCTAGCAAGCGATAGCGAAGGCCAAATGGATATAATCCAATAAAATGGCAACATTACCCCTTGGACTGAATGGCATTGTATCTATCGTTAACTTAAATCGTGTAATAACTCCGTTATTATAAATACTCAACCTCATGTTCATAGAGTAATGTATTCTTATTTTTGTCTGATGAGTCCACCATATAATTTATGAAAAGCATTACTGGAACACCCTGTATAAATGTGACACTTTGTCCTGAGGAATTCACTAGCGCTCAGGTCGCACCAATACACTGCAAATTTGATAAGCAATGACACGTATGTATGCACAAACTGCAAAGCTTGAATGTTTAATTTCTCTAACGTTGTGAATTATGGAATCTCTCTGAAGATGGGTTCTGCGTAGCCCGAAAGGCTAAAGAAATGCAGAAATAAAGCTTTTCTCTGTGTTTTGCTCTTCCCCAGTGAGTTCATTGCTGTATAACAATAACAACAAAAGTGGTATTGACTCCAAACTCTCCAACCTTCCCTTTAAACAATTAGAGACTCTGCAAAAAGTTAAGGTCAAGGTTGCCCGAAATTAGATGAAAGCGAGCGAGAGAGAGAGAGAGAGAGAGAGAGAGAGAGAGAGAGAGAGAGAGAGAGAGAGAGAGAGAGATTTTGTGTGTGTGTGTGTGTGTGTGTGTGTGTGTGTGTGTGTGTGTGTGTGTGTGTGTGTGAGTCAGTAAGTGAGTGAGAGAGAGTGAGAGTGAGAATGAGTGGAAATGAGAAAGAGTTAATTTAAATGAGAAAAGGAGTGAATGAGAAGGCTTGAACGAGTGATTAATATTTGAAGGATTAGGTTAAGGGAGCCCTCCTCGCTTTTTTTCTCTTTCTCTCCCTCTCTCTTTGGCTTTCATTCATTCGGCCCCATTCAACCTACTGTTTTAAGACGTTTACCCCCTTCCAGGTGTCAATATTTTCCTGGCGAGCGGTAGCGAGCCAGCATATATATATTTTTGTTTTGACAGCAAACTAAATTTGTACATTATTCGATAACAAAAATTTTCCGGCGAAGCCGGATTTCTCTATACAATGCTGACTAGCTATCGCTCGCCAGGAAGAAATCGACACCTGGATGGGGATAAACGTCTTAAAACAGTTGGCTGAATGGGGCCGAATGGATATAAGCCAGGGAAAAAAAGAAAAGGAGAGACAAAAAAACGGTGACCCCCCTTAAGAGCGGTCTGATTTATGTATTATTTTAACATCGTTCTTAACACCAATAACCCCCCAAATGAAATTATTGAAAGCATATGACCCTCCCAGGATTCGAACCCAGGATACCTCATACAGAACTTATACGCTCACAATTTAGCATTACACCATCAAGACAGTTACAAAATGAAGGTACGTACTTGCCACGTTTTGTATAAATCTCTATACATATTTTACTAGATATTTTACTAGATATCTAGCTTACAAATACATAAATAGACAGATTTGATTTTGATTTTGCCCCGAGGGGCGAGTTTATTGAGCAGCGCCCCCCATCCTGTGAGGGGACAACCACTAGTAAGGCGATACATACTGCTCAAAGAGCCATTATTCCACTGAAACAACAGCATCGTCGTCTGGTTACATTCATATTTGTGTTTATAAGTCAGGTTGGCATTATTCAGATGCGTTATTATAGTTTCCTCATTTAATTGTCACATGGTCTGTATATACGTATTTCATTAAAAAAAAAAAAAAAAAAGAAAAAAAAAAAAAAAAAAAAAAAAAAAAAAAAAAAAAGCAAGCAAGCAAGCAAGCTTGTAGTGACTGAATTATTAATTGACAGGTTGTAAATAATAGCACTACAGAACTAGTGCAATCGTATGAGGAGACTATTCATATTTTCATTACATCAATGATTATTGAGATCATAGTTAGCTGAATACAATTATTACAAAAATAGGCAAGGGTATAAATCAACATAATACATAATTTAATACAGGCGGACATAATCATGATCGGGTTCGTTGTGCACTGGGAGCTAAGGTGTCTTGAGATCGCCTCGTACCCACACACAACGAACGTATTATAGTCTGCATGGTTGGTATCTAATTGAATATACTTAGTGGGTATTTCAAGAATGTCAGGGGGTAAGGAAATGTGATTTGTATATAGAAGACTGTGATTAACGAGACGTGTAACATGTGGAGGGAGGTGGTAGAAAGAGAGGGATCTCGTTGGGGGTGGAAGTTTCGCTCCCAGGAATTTTTGTTCCTGTGGTATTTCAATAATAATAATAAAATAATAATAATAATAAGGGGACAACCACTGGTAAGGCAATACATACTGCTCAAAGAGCATTATTCTACTGTAGCAACAGTATCGTCGTCTGGTGTTATTATAGTTTCCTCATTTGATTGCCACATATGCTGTATATACGTGCTCATGAAAAAAAAAAAAAAAAAAAAAAAAAAAAATGACTGAATTATTAATTGACAGGTAAATAATAGCACTACAAAACTAGTGCAATCATATGAGGAGGCTATTCATGTTTTCTTACATCAATGGTTATTGAGATCATAGGTAGCTGAATACAATTATTACATACAAGATGTGACTAATATTTCGAACTACATTAATTATTATGCAATAATAGTACCACAAATATATTACAATCATATGAGGGACACTTCACATTCTTCATTACATCAACGGTTATTGAGGTCATAGTTAGCTGAATACAAGAGTCACATACATAATGTTGACCTAATATTTCTAACAATATAATACAAACAAAAGTACTACATTTATAATTGCAACAGAAGCTCATACCTAATCTACTGTATTGAGGGGATAGTTAGATATGACCAGTGGAGAAGTTTACATGAGAGAACAACAAACAAACACACATTGGTGCAAACATAGCTTTCGTAGATATCGTTGGTACCTATCGTAAACAAATATATTAACCCTTTCAAGCTCCAATCATCTTCCATCTGAACTGAGTAACTGAACAAAAAGCATTTTACAGCATACACAAGATGGAAGTCACACATTGAGAGAGTCTTTACCCTTTAGAATACCCATCAGAAATCATGCCTAAAACTGTATAAATCTTCTAATTATAGCCAAAATATACTGCTAAAACGCGTCGGAGCTTCATGGGGTTAATAAATATATAAATACACTAAATATTTGGTCTACTCTTAACTTTGAAATCCAACTTCACTACTGCTTCATCCAATACAACACATGTATTCTTCCATAAACTTATAATGGAAAACAAAATGATATGCCTATTTAAGGGGGGGTGACCTGTTTTTGTTCTGTCCTTTTCTATCTTTCTCTGGCTTGTATCCACTCAACCATTTAGATGTTTTAAGACGTTTATCCCCATCCAGGTGTCCCTGTACTTAGCGGTATTCGAGCCTCATTTGTTTGATCCACACCAGATCATGTCGATAGAAACTATTTTGCAGAATCTCTTCATATGCTGTCTCCTGGTCGCCAGATGAATCCTCCAATATACTTAAAAATAGATGCTTGAATGTGCTCGCTCCAGAGTATTGGACAACAAAAAGCGGTCACCCCCCTTAACAACAGGCTTTACTAATAATCAATAGTTAAAGTCACCATTCCTTCTCCACAAATTTCCGTCTCATACCTCATGCTACCACCCTGGAAAGAAGCAAACATCCATCCAGTTCCTAAAAACGGTGCCTCTTCAGATCCATCAAACTACAGACCAATAGCTATAACTTCCACTCTTGGTAAAGTCTTTGAAATGATATTAAATAATCACATAATTAAGCATCTTGATAATAATAAATTAATCAGTGATAGGCAATATGGTTTTAGACGATGTCGATCAACTGCAGATATTCTTTGCCTTCTTACGCATCAAATCAACCAAGCTACAGACCAACATGGTGAAACACATACAATAGCACTGGATATATCAAAGGCATTTGATAGAGTCAGGCATCAATCCTTATTGTCGAAGATGTCACACTACGGCCTAGCATCATTAGTTCCACTAATTTCTTCTTATCTTCATAACAGAAAAATACGTGTAATGGTAGATGTCCTTTATTCTCAATTTCACTCAATAAATGCTGGTGTTCCCCAGGGATCAGTTTTGGCCCCAATTCTGTTCCTCATTCATATCAATGATCTCATATCTACCACTCATAATCCAATACATTCCTACGCAGATGACTCAACACTCCACAGTTCCTTCATATTTACCAATTCTTTCACCCAACCCGATCTTATAAATTCAAAAATAAACACTGCAATTTCTCTGAACCAGGACCTTTCTAGAATTAATGAATGGGGACAAAAGAATCTAGTTTCCTTTAATGCACAGAAAACCAAGTACATTCAATTTTCTAACCAACAGAATCTCACTGACTCCCATATATTTTTTAATGGTGTAAATATTCCCACTTGCCCTAGTATTAACATTCTCGGTGTAACATTAACTACTAACTTGAGCTGGACACATTATGTTAGAAACATTGCTAAGAATGCCTCTAAAAAACTGGGACTCCTGTACAGAGTTCGAGAATTCTTCACTGACGAGCAGTTGGCCGTAATATATAAAAGTCATGTGCGTTCTCAGATGGATTACTGTTCACCTCTGTGGAGTGGTTGCATTGAGGCAGTTGGACACAATTCAAAATAAAGCTATTAGATTAATCAATAACCCTGTAATCACACAGGACCTTCCTACATTATCCATACGTAAGAAACGTTGCATCCCTTGCATTATTCTACAGATATTTTCACAGCAATTGTTCCGAGAAACTTGCTTCAATTGTGCCGCCTCTCCACATCTTTCCCCGTAGAACTAGGGCAGCTGAGAGCGCCCATGAATTTACACTTTCTCCTCCACAATGCAGAACTTCTGCTTATCAAAATTAATTTATCCCTAGAACTACTACTCTTTGGAATTCACCAAAATTCATACCAAACTCTGCTTACGCAGAGATGATAAATTTCGCTTTGCTATCTAAATTTACAATCTGAGGGTTTCATTTAAAGTTGGGTAAAACTAACAAAAAAATACGTGACCTAAAATGTCGACGAAGGGTCATTCCTATTCTCATAATGGGTAAAACAAACAAAAAATCATCACACTGCATGGCTTAAGGTCAAGGTTGTCCCAGAACAAAAAAGTTGATATAATAACCGACACGGTCCAGGAGGAAAGGGGTGCCAGTGGACAGCGAGTTATATGGAGTTACAAGGAATAGTTAGTATCCAACGATATTGCGGTCAATTCCAGGGAGATACTCAAAGTGGAGAGAGATTGTGTAGTTCAGTACACTCATTCCAGTGTGCAACATAACTTGAACTGCTCTACTGAACAACCATTTACAACTTCTGAGGGAGGTTTGTTCCATGTAAAATCGATCATATAAGTGAAAATATTTCCTCACACACTATTGCTGAACCTTTTTAATTCCATATTCCATAACTGTGAGTGTGTTGAGTTCATATTGAGACTAAACATTTTCCAATTATCTACATTATCAAATATATTAAGTACTTCAAACACTTCAATGAGCTAACCTCGTTGTCTGCGTATTTCCAACGAAATGAGATCAACAGCTCCCAACCGGATCTAAAAGCTTAGTTTTCTAATCTATATTTTATTAATTTCACCACAACACCAAACACCTCCAATGAAATTAATGAAAGCATATAAATTATGTGATCCACCAGGATTCGAACCTGGGTTATCACACATATTTTTAGACACCTTAACCATTACACCACCAAGACGGTTGGAATTGTTGGAAAACAACTTTGTAGCCCAAGCTAAGGACTCTTTCTAGTCGCTCTAGATATTTCTAGAGTGCAGGAGTCAACTGAAAACCTATTCTAAGAGAGGCCACATCAGTGTGTTGTAGGACTATCTCCTTATTTCTATACGAAAATTACCACTTAATATCGCCTGAGAGAGAGAGTGTGTGTGTGTGTGTGTGTGTGTGTGTGTGTGTGTGTGTGTGTGTGTGTGTGTGTGTGTGTGTGTGTGTGTGTGTGTGTGTGTGTGTGTGTGTGTGTGTGTGTGTGTGTGTGTGTGACTGAGTGGAACCGTGTAAAGGGAGTGAACAAGAAGATAAGAATAGACGTGGACAATGGGTGACAGTTTAAATGTAACTTATTCAGAGAGAGAGAGAGAGCGAGAGCGAGAGCGATAGAGAGCGAGAGAGAGGTGTCAGTGAGAATGCGTGACACAGGGCCCCACACATACTATAATCTGTTCATCTTTAATGGATGAAAAATTTCTTCCCCTCGCAACCCTCTTCCTGAAAGATATATATATATATATATATATATATATATATATATATATATATATATATATACGTAGACATATATATATATATATATACACAGTATATACTGTATATATTGTATGTGTAATGATAAAAATCATTATTTCTGGCCTCATAATGATTATAGTTAGCTTTCATGACTTACGATTTATGCCATTGTTAAAATCAAGTCATAGTTCGACAAATACGGTAAGGGCATGTCGAGTTGTCCACCACCAAAGCTTATATTATAGTATATTCGTTATCCCATTCAGTACCACGGACGTCCTTTTCATCGTCTTCTGGCAACTATTAGACGATATTACTAAGCTTAGGAAGGACCTTTAGCAACTATAAGGCTTCTACCTATCTCGACCAACCATTGTAAGTACCACAGATCCTTCCTAAGCTACATAATATCGTATAAATATAGTTAGAATTAAATACAACCCACGTCGCCGGTATCTAATGGGTTAATGGGTGGCTCTATTCACTGCTAACAACTCCTATGCAAGTTCCTTTTATCTTCAAACTACGAATTAAATGGGCGAGAACAATATATTCAAACACACACTCACAAAGCCTGTAGTTACCTCATCTTCAAACACACACTCACAAAGCCTGTAGTTACCTCATCTTCAAACACACACTCACAAAGCCTGTAGTTACCTCATCTGTCTCCAACTGTACATCTTCCCACGCAGTTTGGTCAAGTCATGTGACCTTTAAGCCGGTATCACACGAGGTATTTTATAGTCAACATTCGATGATCACCATTTTTCTGACAACATTTCTTGAGTATGTTGCACTGGTATCGGCAACTAGACTGATGATATATGAATTTAGGCGACAGAAATATTTTAAATGTTAACCTCATAAGCTGTCAGACCAGTTTTGAGGATAAATGTTGAGAGAAAAAGCGCTCCGTGTGAACCCGCCTTTATCTCCTACTTATATAAACTTCTTCACTTCCTATTACTTCCTCACTTCCTATTACTTCCTCACTTCCTATTACTTCCTCACTTCCTATTACTTCCTCACTTCCTATTATTTCCTCACTTCCTATTACTTCCTCACTTCCTATTATTTCCTCACTTCCTATTACTTCCTCACTTCCTATTACTTCCTCACTTCCTATTACTTCCTCACTTCCTATTACTTCCTCACCTCCTATTACTTCCTCACTTCCTATTACTTCCTCACTTCCTATTACTTCCTCACCTCCTATTACTTCCTCACCTCCTATTACTTCCTCACCTCCTATTACTTCCTCACCTCCTATTACTTCCTCACTTCCTATTACTTCCTCACTTCCTATTACTTCCTCACTTCCTATTACTTCCTCACCTCCTACTTCCTCACCTCCTATTACTTCCTCACTTATTACTTCCTCACTTCCTATTACTTCCTCACTTCCTATTACTTCCTCACTTCCTATTACTTCCTCACCTCCTATTACTTCCTCACCTCCTATTACTTCCTCACCTCCTATTACTTCCTCACCTCCTATTACTTCCTCACTTCCTATTACTTCCTCACTTCCTATTACTTCCTCACCTCCTATTACTTCCTCACCTCCTATTACTTCCTCACTTCCTATTACTTCCTCACTTCCTATTACTTCCTCACCTCCTATTACTTCCTCACCTCCTATTACTTCCTCACTTCCTATTACTTCCTCACCTCCTATTACTTCCTCACCTCCTATTACTTCCTCACTTCCTATTACTTCCTCACTTCCTATTACTTCCTCACCTCCTATTGCTTCCTCACCTCCTATTACTTCCTCACTTCCTATTACTTCCTCACTTCCTATTACTTCCTCACTTCCTATTACTTCCTCACTTCCTATTACTTCCTCACCTCCTATTACTTCCTCACCTCCTATTACTTCCTCACCTGCTATTACTTCCTCACCTCCTATTACTTCCTCACTTCCTATTACTTCCTCACTTCCTATTACTTCCTCACCTCCTATTACTTCCTCACCTCCTATTACTTCCTCACCTCCTATTACTTCCTCACCTCCTATTACTTCCTCACTTCCTATTACTTCCTCACTTCCTATTAATTCCTCACTTCCTATTAATTCCTCACCTCCTATTAATTCCTCACCTCCTATTACTTCCTCACTTCCTATTACTTCCTCACTTCCTATTACTTCCTCACCTCCTATTACTTCCTCATCTCCTATTACTTCCTCACTTCCTAGTACTTCCTCACCTCCTATTACTTCCTCACCTCCTATTACTTCCTCACTTCCTATTACTTCCTCACTTCCTATTACTTCCTCACTTCCTATTACTTCCTCACTTCCTTACTTCCTCACTTCCTATTACTTCCTCACCTCCTATTACTTCCTCACTTCCTATTACTTCCTCACTTCCTATTACTTCCTCACCACCTATTACTTCCTCACCTCCTATTACTTCCTCACCTCCTATTACTTCCTCACCTCCTATTACTTCCTCACCTCCTATTACTTCATCGCTTTCCCTCCTTGCTACGAGACATTTGGGCAACCTAATATACATGGTCTGTCTCTCAGCTGTCCTTTAAGGTATGTATGTATGTATATATGTATGTATGTATGCATGTATAAGGTGCCTATTGTCTCTGTCGGCATTCGCGTAAACCATTATAGACCGTCTTTATATTTAGTTACAACCGAATGAAAGCTTGTGTCTGTCAAATTCATATATATATATATATATATATATAATTATGTTGTTTATTTAATGACAACTATAACTGCATGCTAGGGCTAGGATTTAGGTTAGGATGAGTTATACCATGGTTGGTGTTAGGTTAGAATATTACCTTTCATTAACTAATATAATTCCTAGTCGAATACACCCTTTGATGCGAGATGGAATTACCCACTCTTTCTCTCTTCGGGGAAACTTTAATTATTGGAGGAAAAAGTGAAAGTGACATTTGAAAGATTATAAAGCCACTCAATTAAGCGAGTCACTTTTTGTGCTATTATGAAAATAACAGCTCGGATCAAAGTACTATTAATTTGATGAACGCATACTCATTCTCAGCTAAAAGGGAAATTACGGGATTCCTCAGTTCTTCTCGGACTTTAAATGTGCATTAATTCTATTTAAATTATACTTTTTGGGAAGATCTTGTTTTTATCTAATGCCTCAGATTTTTTCCAAATTAAAATGTGCAGTAATTATATTATAATTTTATATTGGAGTTAATTACTTTCTTTGTTTCTCTGAATCAGTTGAAATAAATACAATTACAGTGAAAGTTAATCAACTAAAATGGGATGTAATATTACAACAATTATATATTTTCCTGGTTATGTTATTTTGTATGTGTTTCAGTCAATCAGTCAGTCAGTAGCCAGCCCTTACTCCCTCAAGGGGTAAGAGGGGGGGGGGGGGGGGATAAGCAAGAAACACAACAAAGGAAAAATAGGTGACAGGAGAATAATACAAATAACAGTTCGCCCACAAAAAGCAAGCACACAAGCATTCAGAAGCACCAATCACTCATCAACCCCGAAATCAATGGCTTCACCGCAGATGTTATACTACCGGACAAGGTCTCTTCACATCAACACCTGGGATAAAGGACTTCCAGGTTTGTAATTTAAAAGGATCCAGAGACCTTCATGTACTCTCTAACAAACTACCTCCATTCATTCCTGTCATTTGTTAATTATTTTACTTCAACCATTCCCTTGTCACGCTTTGACACACATTCTGGCACCATATCATACCATCTTCTTCTCGGCTTTCCACGCCTTCTTCTTGCTTCCACTTCACTTACATAGATCCGTTTAACTATTCTTTCTTCAGGCATTTTTGTCATGTGACCATACCATCTCAGAACACTTTCTTCAATCATTTGCTCTACCGGCTTTTTAACTCCACATGCCTCTCATATGTTCACACTTCTTTCTTTGTCCATTCTTCGAACTCCACACACATTTCTGAGCAAATCCATATCAACTGCTCTTACTCGTGGGTTCTCATTACTATGCCATAACAGAGTTTCACATCCATGCATCAATGTCAGCACAAATACACCCTCATGCAATCCTCTCATTGCTTCCATACTCAAGTTTCTGCTCCTAAACAAGGCTTTCATTGTTCCAGCTACCTTTCTTCCTTGTGTTACTCTGTGTTCTACTTCTCTTGCACATTTTCCCCTTTTCTCAATCATGGCTCCCAGATACATAAAATCTACTAGTTCAAGCTGTTCTCCATTAATAATTACATTACACACAGTGTCTCCTTCTCTTTCTACCATCATTACTCTGCTTTTATTAACATTTACTTTCAGACCTCGTCTTTCACATATTTCCACAAATATCTCCACCATCTGGCACAGGTCATTCTCACCCTCGACACATAACACTGTGACATCTGCATACAACACATTAGTGACAGTCATTTTGTTCCCATCACTCACCATCTCTACTCCCTCTCTTATTGTTCTGTTCTTTACTCCTCTGATTACCCCACCCATGTAGATATTAAAGAACCAGGGCGACATCACACATCCCTGTCTCACTCTGACCTGCACAATAAACCACTCGCTTAATACGCCATTTACTCTAACAAATGCTTCACTACCATCATAAAAACTCTTCACAACATTCAACAAATTGTCTTTTACACCATACAGCTCTGAAATATTCCATAATTATTCTCTATTAACCCCTTCAAGCTCTGACGCGTTTTAGAAGTTTATTGTGGCTATCATTAGACGACTTTATACAGCTTAGGTAGGATCTGTGGGTATTACAAGAGTAAATACTATCTCAATCAACCCTTTGGCTTCCGTATACCGTTACTAATCTGAATAAAATCGTCTAATAGTAGCCAGAAAACAGAACAGAAACGCGTATTGGAGCTTGAAAGGGTTAACTTTTCCATATGCTTTCTCAAGATCCGTAAATGTCATGTACTGTATTGTATGTATAAGTAAAATACAATATATTACTGTGCCAACTAGTCAGTTGGTTCAGTCACTCGAATACATCCATTTAGTATTTGTAATTAATAGTGCTAATATTTTTGCGATATGATAAAGTAAATTCCGTCATATATTGGTTTACAGTATTTCGGCCAATACTACTATTGCAATGAATTAAATTAAATGGCTTAAGGGGAGATTTCCACTTGAGGGACTTTTTTCTTGATCCCTTTCTCCCTCATGTGTAGCCCCATTGCTTTTGAGATTTTAAGACGTTTGCCCCATTAGTTTGGTGATTTTTCAGAATTTCCACCCAAGTCTGTCAATTTTAAGACCTTTCGTGCCATTTAGGTGTCGATTTTATCCTGGCGAGCGATAGCGAGCCTGTAATTAAAGAGTAATCGGCCTTCGGCCGGGACATTTTTCTACCGAAAAATGTACAAATTTATCTTGAAAGGGGGTCAAGGAGGTGACATTTTAAGATTGCTGGAGGAGTAGGAAACAAACTAGAAACCTCCCCTTAAAACATGTAGGCAATCGTTCTAAATAGAGCACAACAATTAGGATAACCAGACCGTTCAGCTAGTTTAACAGACGCACCATTCGCTAACGTAGGCCACCTATAATGTCAACCATTCGTCTACATCCAGTGCGTTAATAGTGGATCATCTCCATTAATACAGGTAGCACCAGCATTGTAGGCTTGCATGGCATAACACACTACATATGTAGAATTAGAGGGTTAACTTTAAGGGGAGATATCCACTTGAGGGATTGTTTTCTTGACCCCCTTCTCCCTCATGTTTAGCCCCATTGCTTTTGAGATTTTAAGACGTTCACCCCATTAGCTTGGTAATTTTAAGACCTTTCACCCAATTTATGTCACTTTTAAGACCTTTCGTCCCATTTAGGTGTCAATTTTTTCCTGGCGAGCGAGAGCGAGCCTGCAATTTAAGAGGAATCGGCCTTCGGCCGGGACATTTTTTCTACCGAAAAATGTACAAATTTATCTTGAAAGGGGGTCAAGGGGGTGTAATTTCAAGCTTGATGGAAGTCTAGGGAACAAACTAAATACCTCCCCTTAAGGAACGGGTCGATATCAAGCTCCTTATAGCTCTTTGAAGATTGTGTGACCCATTCTGTCAGTTTATCCTGGCTATTATGAGACGATTGTATTATACAGGTTAAGGGGAGATATCCACTTGAGGGATTTTTTTCTTGACTCCTTTCTCCCTCATGTTTAGCCCCATTGTTTTTCTAATTTTAAGACGTTCGCCCATTATTTTGACGATTTTAAGAACTTTCGACCCATTTCTGTCAATTTTAAGACCTTTCGTGCCATGTAGGTGTCGATTTTATCCTGGCGAGCGATAGCGAGCCTGTAATATAAGAGGAACCGGCTTTCAGCCGGGAAATTTTTCTACCGAAAAATGTACAAATTTATCTTGAAAGGGGGTCTAGGGGGAGTAATTTTAAGCTTGATGGAATTCTAGGGAATCAACTAAAAACCTCCCCTTAAGAAGGATCTGTGGGAATTATAAGGGTAAAGGCTATCTAATTTAACCCTCTGACTTTCATAGACCCTTCCTAATCGTCATTGTGTGTGTGTAAGTGTGAGAGTCCGAGTGTAGGGGGTGAGACAGTGAAGCACGGGAACGAGGTGGCTTCAGAGATGGGGTCGTTTCGGGCCATGAGTGAGCACCGTGCCTCATGTGAAGGCAAGATGGCAGGTGCTCGTTGTACTCTACGTGCTTCACATGTCTCACTCCCTAGACTGGAACAAGACCTCACGGGCTTCACTGTTCATTGTAAAAGCGGTGAATGTTAAGGCTCTCAGCCTATGCCCGAGAGGAAGTAAGTTGGAATATAGAAAAAAAAAAAAAAAAAAAAAAAAAGAAAAAAAAAAAAAATCTGAATAAAATAATAACCGGAAAGCACAAAAGACATGCGTATTGGATTTTGAAAGTGTTAAGACGAGATTTTCACTTGGGTGTTTTTTTCTGGACCCCCTTCTCCCTCATGTTTAGCCCTATTATTTTAGATATTTTAAGACGTTTGTCCCATCAATTTGGCGATTTTAAGACCTTTCGCCCCCCTCTCTGTCAATATTATGACCTTTCGAACCATTTAGGCACCGATGTTTCCTTGGCAAGGAATAACGAGCCTGCAATTTAGGAGAAATCGGTCTTTGGTCGGGACATGTTTCTACCGAAAAATTTACATTTTTATTTTCTCGAAGGAGAAGGTCTTGGGGATGCAGGTCTAGGGAGCAAACTATAAACCTCCCGTTAAGGGGAGATTTTTAGTTTGGTCCCTAGATATCCATCAAGCTTAAGATTACACCCCCTTGAGCCCCTTTCAAGATAAATTTGTACATTTTTCGGTAGAAAAATTTCCCGGGTGAAAGCCGGTTCCTCTTAAATTACAGGCTCGCTATCGCTCGCCAGGATAAAATCGACACCTAAATGGCACGAAAGGTCTTACAATTAACAGAAATGGGTCGAAAGTTCTTAAAATCGTCAATATAATGGGGCGAACGTCTTAAAATAAAAAAAAACAATGGGGCTAAACATGAGGGAGAAAGGAGTCAAGAAAAAAAATCCCTCAAATGGATATCTCCCCGTTACATAATGCTGCCCGATAAAAACTGCGACCCACTTCCACACGCCATCAGACATAAAGATCGACATGCAACGTGAAAGGTAGGTCCCTGCTTCCCAAGGGACATTTGGTCTATGTAACCAATATTTTTACACTGCAACCCCTACCAGTGAGACATAGAGCCCCCCCCCCCCCCCCACCCCACCCTCCACACACACACACACCTGTAAGTGGAGATAAAAGATAATTTTTAACCCGTTCAGTCCCGGTGCCGTCCTTTTTTACTTTACTCTGGTTGGTATTAAACGATATTATTCAGTTTAAAAAGGGTCTCCAGCACTTAACAGGCTTCCAACTATCTCACCTAACCATTTGTACTACCACAGCTCCTTCTTAAACTGCACACAATTGTCTAAATATATCTGGAATAAAATCTAAAAGACTTCGCCGGTACAGAAGGGGTTAAATCAAATATGGCCGCTCGAGAATTAGTCTATATCTCCACTAACTGGGATCTGCCTCTATACAGTCTATGCCCCACTGGGAGGGGTTGGTAGAGGGGGAGGTAGTCGCTTTTTCTGGGTCCCCTTCTCCCTCATGTTTAGCATATTATTTTGGAAATGTTTAGAAGTTCGTTCCATTAGTTTGGCGATTTTGAGACCACATTTCTGTGTCAAAACTAAGAACTTTCATGCCATTTAGGTGTCGATTTCTTTGTGGCGAGCAATAGCGAGCCAGCAATTTTAGAAGGAACCGGCCTTTGGCCGGAACATTGTTCTATCGAAAATTTTACAAATTTATATCGAAAGGGGATCTAGGGGGTGTATTTTTAAGCTTGATGGAGGTACAGTGAGGAAACTCAAAAATACATTAATATATATATACATTGACCAAAAAACCAGCAGTACCCCCTTAGAGTGTGAAAATATCTGATGTGTTTTCAGCACGTTAACCCGGATTACTTTAGTTAGCCAGAATAAAAGACAATAAGAAATAACTGAACTGGAAGAGTTATAATTATATGGTACGAAACACATTATATGGTACGAAACACATTATATGTTACGAAACACATTATATGGTACGAAACACATTATATGTTACGAAACACATTATATGGTACGAAACACATTATATGTTACGAAATACATTATATGGTACGAAACACATTATATGTTACGAAACACTTTATATGGTACGAAACACATTATATGTTACGAAACACATTATATGTTACGAAACACATTATATGTTACGAAACACATTATATGGTACGAAACACATTATATGTTACGAAACACATTATATGGTACGAAACACATTATATGGTACGAAACACATTATATGTTACGAAACACATTATATGGTACGAAACACATTATATGGTACGAAACACATTATATGTTACGAAACACATTATATGGTACGAAACACATTATATGTTACGAAACACTTTATATGGTACGAAACACATTATATGTTACGAAACACATTATGTTACGAAACACATTATATGTTACGACACACATTATATGGTACGAAACACATTATATGTTACGAAACACATTATATGGTACGAAACACATTATATGTTACGAAACACATTATATGTTACGAAACACATTATATGTTACGAAACACATTATATGTTACGAAATACATTATATGGTACAAAACACATGTTACGAAACACATTATATGGTACGAAACACATTATATGTTACGAAACACATTATATGTTACGAAACACATTATATGGTACGAAACACATTATATGTTACGAAACACATTATATGGTACGAAACACATTATATGTTACGAAACACATTATATGTTACGAAACACATTATATGGTACGAAACACATTATATGGTACGAAACACATTATATGTTACGAAACACATTATATGGTACGAAACACATTATATGGTACGAAACACATTATATGGTACGAAACACATTTATAGCATTAGCCGATCGCCTTTTAGTTATTTGCCTGGAGAATTACCATGGACTAAAACGCTCAAAAACCTTGTTCTACCTCCATACACTCGTTTTCCTCTCCAATATAGTAAAATGAATAACAAATCTCTCTCTCTCTCTCTCCTGTGTGTATGTGTGCTGTTATTTGTGTATGTTTATGTCTGCGTGTGTATGAAATTCTTACGATCATGATGAAGAACACACACACACACACACACTTTGACAAATGGTGGTCATGAATCGAACACCTCCTGATGACAATAACAAGATGAACACTATAACAAGTGACTACAAATAATTTGATCTTTGACACTCGACCAGATTATCAAACAGTTTGCCAGTGTACCATTAGTGACACCATAACTTCATGAGAATTTCCTGTCCACGCCCGAAAGTACCGTACAGAGACATACACGTACACACACATACACACACACACACACACACACACACACACACACACACACACACGCTTGCATTCACAAAGGCACACACTCATGATGATCTCTGAGCGTTTCTTACATGAAAGGAAATTTAACCCCTTGAAGCTCTGATGCGTTTTAGCAGTTTATTTTTGGCTACCATTAGACGATTTTATGCAGCTTAGGAAGGATATGTGGGTATTAAAAGGGTAAACACTATCTCAATCAACCCTCTGACTTCCATATGTGGGTATTAAAAGGGTAAATACTATCTCAATCAACCCTCTGACTTCCATATGTGGGTATTAAAAGGGTCAACACTATCTCAATCAACCCTCTGACTTCCATATGTGGGTATTAAAAGGGTAAACACTATCTCAATCAACCCTCTGACTTCCATATGTGGGTATTAAAAGGGTAAACACTATCTTAATCAACCCTCTGACTTCCATATGTGGGTATTAAAAGGGTAAACACTATCTTAATCAACCCTCTGACTTCCATATGTGGGTATTAAAAGGGTAAACACTATCTCAATCAACCCTCTGACTGGTGATGGGCTGGTCTATCAGAATGAGAGTTGAGCGTTCTCTGCCATACCCATAGCTTACTCTGACTGTTCCTTTTACTTATATATTTTCTAGATCACAAGTGACGGCGTCTTTTCCGTGGATTGACCTCCCTACTGCCAACCCTGGCAGATTGGGAGCCAAAGCGTCACATTTTTCCTTTGCCCCTCAACTTTCCCTTTATAATTGCTGAGGGGCACAGGGCCTTGGGTGGGGCTTTTGTTTCTCGGGCGTTTCCGCACCCTCCTCAGCTCCCCGCCTTTGAGTGGCTTCGGTCACCTGGGCATTATTAGTGGTAAGCTGGGAGGGTTCTGTGGGGGTGCTCGGTTATGGCCTTGGCCTTGCTCGGGACCTTGGGGCTGCTCGGCCAGACAGCCTGAGGAACAGCAGCAACAACAACAACAACAACAACAACCCTCTGACTTCCATATACCCTTTCTATTTTTTTTTTTTTTTTTCTATATTCCAACTACTCCCTCTCGGGCATAGGCTGAGAGCCTGTACATTCCACCGCTCAACACGGTGAAGCCCGTGAGGTCTTGTTCCAGTCTGGGGAGTGAGACATGCGAAGCATCCATCATGGCTCGAAGCAGCTCCATCTCTGAAGCGGCTGGTTGCTTCGTTCAAGTGCTTCACCGTCTCACCCTCCAGACTCAGACCCTCACTCTCAGAACGCCACCTATTGAGCAGTGAACTCACTAGGCATTGTCCCCCTGTAACATATTTTGAATATGGGAATATTCATACAGTGTTATTTAATCAGGGAGCAATGAGGGTATTTTTTTGGCATTTCGGTGGGTTTTGTGGTAATTCACTGATACTAGGTACAGCACAAATTCAATCCCAATAATATCTTCCCATTGACATATCGGGATTTGAACCCGGGTCCATTGGATTACCAATCCAGTGGCATAACCACTCCACCACACCTCCCCTCTGAATAAAATCGTCTAATAATAGCCAGAAAACAAAAAGGAAGTGCGTCATCGATCCCCAGAGGGTTAAGGGGAGGTTTTCAGTTTGTTCCCTAGACCTCCATCAAGCTTAAAACTACACCCCCTAGACTCCCTTTCAAGATAAATTTGTACATTTTTCGGTAGAAAAATGTCCCGGCTGAAAGCCGGTTCCTCTTAAATAACAGGATCGCTATCGCTCGCCAGGATAAAATCAACACCTAAATGGCACAAAAGGTCTTAAAATTGACAGAAATGGGTCGAAAGTTCTTAAAATCGTCAAAATAATGGGGCGAACGTCTTAAAATTAGAAAAGCAATGGGGCTAAACATGAGGGAGAAAGGAGTCAAGAAAAAACAAATCCCTCAAGTGGATATCTCCCCTTAACATGTATCTATTCCCACCCACCTGTCCCAGACGCTGCAATAATACACGACTCACAGCGGTGGTGTTGTCGTGAATCTCACATTGATCTATATTGAGCTATATTGAATAAAAGGAGAGTTTCCGAGGTCAGCGTATTTTTAAAATGTTTTCTTTCAACTCAGCCATGTTAAATGTCAATAGCTTTGCTAACGCGAATGTCACGTACATCAATTCGTAATCAAGCAAATCAATGTTATATGAATTAATATATTTACATTTCAGAAGGGCACCGTTGAAATATATAATTGTAAATTAATAAGTATATAATTATATATATATATATATATATATATATATATATATACAGTATATATATATATATATATATATACAGTATATATACAGTATATACGGTATATATATATACTGTATATATATATATAATTATATTATCTGGTTTAACTAACTCACACTAACACTGTTAATCCATATTTATTAGCCTAGAATGTGTAAATATTCCACTTGGTAATATAATACAATTAATACTCCAGGCATTGAGGAGAGAGGCCGAGGTGGTTCCTAGTTTACTCCACTGTCTGAGAGGTGTACTATAGCTCGATTACTCTAGTAGTTTTTAGTTACAGAGGTTAGAGTTCATGATTTCTCGCCTACTTACAGCGAATAGACTATAGTTGCTGACGAAGGACGACAACCAGGTGCATACTAAGTTATTATTTGCATATATTTGATTGATATTATATATTCCGGATTTTAGTGTTCCTGTATTGAATATGTGTACACCATTATCACCTCTTCACATCTACTTCACAAAGGTGGGCAATATTGCAATATAATATAACGTACGGTCTTGTTCATGCTTACTTGAACGCATTGCAATAATATAAATATAATGGTTGATATCTACTAATGCATCCCCGTAATTTATAATTTGTTACTCAAACAGCTTACCAGAATAGATGAGATGTATATATAATTTCCGACACCAAGAATTGACCAGAAATTCCGTCCACGACTGAATGTGAACTAAATAGGTTTAACAACTATTATATAATTTTGGAGTCATTTCCACATCTAAGCTGCATGTAAATTTAGCGTCCCAAATTTCAATATGGTATGGCCAAGTTAGCGATGATGTAATACTAAAATTAATATTTTCGTTTCACTTTCTTGGCTCAATGCCTTGAAATGTTATCTAGCACATAAAAAAAATAATAATAATATATACCGGTATATTATATATATATATATATATATATATATATATATATATATATATATATATATATATATATATATATATATATACTGTATATATCAAGGGTATATCACAATCAATATACTCAAGTATATTTTCTAAACCTATTTTTTATCATGGATTTTTATACGGTGCAGGTAGCGTCTCCTAAACATTGACTATTGGCCATTTCCAAAAGCTTCGACCATTTCAATCAAAGATACATCACTATCAATATAGTCAACAATATTTTCTAAACCTATTATATATCGTGTGTGCGTGTGTGTGTGTTTTTATTTTTATTTTTTATTTTTTATTTTTTTTTATATACGGTGCAGGTAGCCTCTCATAAATATTGACTACCGGCCATTTCCAAACCCTCGACCATTTCCAGTGTTCTCACGATCGACAGGACGGTGGCAATGAATGAATGATTAGCCTGGTCTGGACTTTGATGCCACTAGGGAATGAATTATGTACGGTTGCAATCGATAGTCGCTGTGTTATCCTCTTGTGAATTCAGTGTTATCGGGGGGGTTTTCAACATAAAATTCAATAACACTATTTATATAATATTTTGGCTAAGATAAAATAATGTTATTCAAGTTAGGAAGGACCTCTATGAATCGAATGGAACACTAACTCTCTCAATACCTTAAACTCCTTCAAACCTTTTGTAAACTGAATAAAGCCATCTAATAATATCCAGAATGACATGAACAATGCGTCATGGTCCGCTGAAAGGGTTACGGTACCACTTATTCTCTATATATACAGTCGTAAGTAGGCGATAGATCATCACCTCTATCCTCTGCAAATCAAAAAGGGCTAGAGCAAATTGGCTGTGCATTTCCACTTCTATTCCTTGACTGACTCTTCCCAAATGGTATAAATATTAGCTTGATTACTCTAGTCGTGTTTGAGTTACAGAGGATAGAGGTCATGATTTTTCGCCTACTTACAGCGAATAGACTACAGGACACGAACTCTGGCCCATTATCAGCTCTCGATTAAGGGGAGGCAGTTGGTTTTTCGAGTCCTCCTCCTCCTCCCTCATGTTTAGCCCTATTAGTTATGAGATTTCAAGACATTCGCCCTATTAGTTTGGCGATTGTCCGACCTTTTGTCCCATTTCTTTGCCAATATTAAGACCTTTCGTGTCATTTAGGTGTCGATTTTGTTCCTGGCAAGCGATAGCGAGCCTGTATTTGAAGAGGAATCGGCCTTCGACCACGACATTTTTCTACCGAAAAATGTACAAACTTAAATCGAAGGGGGGTCTTATGGGTGTTTTTTTAAGCTTGATAGAGGTTTAGAGAGCAAACTAAACCCCTTTCTTAAACCATTGAGCCGAACCAGTAAATTATGCTGCACAATACCGCCTGAGCTCCCTTAAGTTTGCTATAGCTTGGAAAATATGGTGGCAGCATTACTGTCGTAGAGTGTACAATCTTGATCAGGAGTACTTGAAAATTCCCTCATGATATAAACAAACGGAGAGATGGTTCATTTTGTTTGTCAATTGTTGTCATGTAGGGCCTATTCATAATTTTTGTAGTTTCCTCCCTAGACCTCCATCAAACTTCAAACAAAAACATCCATTAGATCCCCCTTGTACATTAGTTTGGACATTTCCTGGTCAAAGGCCGGTTCTTCGAACATTACAGGCTCCCAATCGTTCGCCAGGAAAAAATCGACACCTAAATAGCACGAAAGGTCTTAATATTGACAAATAAATGGGGCAAAAGGTATTAAAATCGACAAACTAATGGGGCAAACACCTGAAAATCTGAAAACTAATGGGGCTAAGCATGAGGGAGAAGGGGTCTAGAAAAACGGCCCATCTCCTCTTAATAAAGAATCTCAGTAAGTTAGTAGTTTGTGCCTCAGACAGGTTATATAAATAGTTTGCCTGTTTATCACAAATCTGTTTCCATAAGATGACCAATAAATAATTCCAGTTCACGACAGCAGATACATAATAATATACATGCATAATTAAACACATGCATGGGCAGATAAGTAAACAATACCTATAAGAAATGTATGCCAGCTGAATGATAACGATGACGAAAGCACATCAAAGATTAGATAGGTTATCAAATTAACGTTAGAACACAACTGAAACGTGGTCGACTATAAATCACAAGTACTGATTTCGGTGTCCTAGAGAGCTAGAGCCGTAAACCAGAGGGAAGTAGTTTGCTGGGCACTCCAGAGGCAACCCTGATTGGCTACTTGGTTTGGGCACTATCATTGAGTATGCTTTTCCCTGGAACCTATTGATATCCGACTTACATCACAAGTACTTCGATTTAGTTTGAGTGAGGATATAATAATGAAGATATTAAGCTGGTAGTAAAACAAAAACACACACACACAAGGACACGCTCTCATTTCACTGACCAACCTCAAGCCTACATCTTTTCTATCCTAAATGACCTTGAGCAGTTAGTCCAGCACCCTACTCGAATTCCTGACCGCCTTGTAGATCGGCCCAACATTCTTGACTTATTTCTAACTTCTAATGTTTCTACTTACGCTGTAAACCTCTTCTCTCCATTCGGCTCCTCTGATCACTACCTTATCCCTGTTACCCGTTCTATCTCTCCATGACGGCCATCCGATCCTCCCAGCCGGCGGCGCTTGTGGCATTTCAGTGCTGCCAACTGGGAGGCTCTTCGGTAGTCATTTTTTTCCCCCCCATGGAATGATTTTTGCTTCCGTGGCCGGGGACCCTCGGAGTGTGCCGAGCGCATACCTGAGATGATCCTCTCAGGCATGGAGACATATATTCAATTTTCTTTCTCTCAGTCCAATGCAAAAAATTCTTGGTTTACTCACGCTTGTTCTACTGCTGTCTACAGTAAGGAGGGAGCATTCAAACGGTACCGTCGCCTTCAAACTAAAAAATCTTCAAACTAAAAAATCTCGTGCTCGTTATGCTTCTACCCGGAATCAAACCAAATTTGTTCTTCGACTAGCCAAAAACTCTTTCATCAATACAAATGTTCCGAATTTTGTAACTTTTGCTCTTCCCAAGCTTTCTGGCATCTAGCTAAAAACCTCTCCAACAATTTTTAATTCCTAATCTTTCCATCCTCTTTTCCACTCTGACGGCACCACCGTTACCTCTTCCTCTGACAAAGATGAACTGTTCGTTCAAACTTTCGCAAAATTCTCCACCTTGGATGATTCCAATACTATTCATCCCTTTCCACCCCTTCTCACTTACTTATGCCTAATATCATAATCTCTTCTAATAATGTCAATTCTGCCCTTTCTGGGCTAAATACTAAGAAGGCATACGGATCAGATGGTGTTCCTCCTGTTGTGCTTTAAAACTGTTTTTCCGTGCTGACTCCCTGCGTAGGCAAACTCACTCGTCTCTGTCTTCCTCTAACGTCTTTCCTTGTTACTGGAAGTTTGCCCTCATTCGACCTGTCCCAAAGAAATGTGACTGCTCTCAAACTTTCAACTATCGTCCAATTGCTCTCACTTCCTGCATCTCTTAAGTTTTTAAAACCATTCTCAATTCAACATTTCTTAAGCATTTGTCTTCCCATAACCTACTTTCAGATCGCCAGTATGGTTTCCTTAAGGGCTGCTTTACTAGCGATCTTCTTTCTTATCTTACTAGCTCTTGGTAATCCTTCTTTCGGGACTTTCGGGAGACCTTCTGTTTTGCGCTAGACATATCAAAAGCCTTTGATAGAGTCTGGCATAAATCTCTAAAGTCTATACTACCCTCCTTCAGTTTCTATCCGACCATCTGTGCCTATGTCTCTGATTTTCTTTCTGGCTGTTTCATAGTTGCGGCTGTTGACAGCCATCGCTCACTACCTCAACCTATCAACTCTGGTGTTCCTCAGTGTTCTGTCCTGTCTCTTGTTCTCTTTATAATATTCTATTATTATCTTCTCAGCTGTACCTCTAGTTCTATCCCCTCCTTCACTATAGTCTATTTTTTTCCAGCTGAGGGTAAATTGCCATGTTACTATCTTGGTTACTCAACTATAAGGTAGATTTTGTAGCGAAATATGCTGGTAATTATGAAAACTTGGCATTAATATGACACACAGCCATAGTAGTTTCATATATTTCCATTAAGTATCGAGAAATCAGCTACTAAGAGATTCAATGTATGATCAGCTGGAAAAAAATAAGAGTATATATACCTTGCACTGTTCAGCTAGTTTCTTACAACGACTCACCATGCAATCACTCCAAAGCTCACGCGATGAGGCCATAGCATGCCTATCTTCTCATCTATCAACTATTTCCGATAGGGGCAGAGAAATTCTTGTTACTTTCAATGCTTCTAAACCCACTTTCTTCATCTATCTACCCGTCACCATCTTCCACACGACTATCCCTTATTCTTCAACAAAACACAAATCAACTCTTTATCTTCTCTCAGTATTCTTGGTATTGTTTTTTCTCCTGACCATTCTTGGAAAGATAATTTACCACTCTTACTAAAACAGCTTCCCAGAAGTTATGTGTGCTCAACCGTCTCTGTGGGTTCTTTAAGGGGAGGCTTCTAGTTTGTTTCCTACTCCTCCAGCAATCTTAAAATTTCACCCCCTTGACCCCCTTTCAAGATAAATTTGTAAATTTTTCGGTAGAAAAATGTCCCGGCCAAAGGCCGATTAATCTTAAATTACAGGCTCGCTATCGCTCGCCAGGATAAAATCGACACCTAAATGGCGCGAAAGGTCTTAAAATTGACAGAATGGGGCGGAAATTCTTAAAAATCACCAAACTAATGGGGCAAACGTCTTAAAATCTCAAAAGCAATGGGGCTAGACATGAGGGAGAAAGGGGTCAAGAAAAAAGTCCCTCAAGTGGAAATCTCCCCTTAACCCCACACAAATTGTTGCGCTCTGTATAGGGGCACAGTACGCCCATGTATCGGAAGGTTCCACCAATACTGCACTTCTCGGAAGGGTCAAGACACAAGCATTTCGCCTTATCAACTCTCTTCCTCTTACTAGTTCCCTACAATCTCTTTCTACACGCCGCAATGTTGCATCACTTTCACTCTTCTATCGCTATTACAGCAATTAGGGTTCTTCAAACCTCTCTCAGAGCATACCCCGTCCCTTGCGACGAGTGAGAAGCACCCGCCTTTCAACACAGTCCCACTCCTATTCTGTCCAACTCTCCAATCCAAGAATTAGCAAATGTTCTGTCTTTCTTCTACTCAACTAGTGAACTCTGGAGCTCTCTCCCACAATCATTCCTTCATCCTATGAATTAATTGCTCAATAGGTGGCGTTCTGAGAGTGAGGGTCCGAGCCTGGGGAGTGAGACTGTGAAGCGCAGAGGCGAAGCAGCTTCAGAGATGGAGTTAGGTTCGAACCGTGAATAGGTGCTTCGTATGTCTCACTCCCTAGACTGGAACAAGACCTCACGGGCCTCACCGTGTTCAGCGGTAGAGTGTAAAGGCTATCAGCCTATGCCCGAGAGGGAGTAGTTGGAATATAGAAAAAGAAAAAAAAAAAATGCTTTAACTTCGTGTGTCCAGACATTTTTACCCCACCGTCCCTTGAATATGGCTCTCTGTCATTCTTTTGGCTTTGGGGGAGACACTTGTTAAACGGCAGGCTGCCTTTTGTCTCCTTCATACACATGAATAACAAAATAAAAAATATGCTACTCTCCTACTCTCCAACGTCACACACGACATGGAATTCTCGTCCCACACACACGCGTACACACGTTACTACTCCAAACCTACACACACGCACACACGCACACACACACACACACACACCGGCCCTATATCCCACACTCACTAAAATATTCCTTTCAGCTGTCACCCGTCTCTCACTACCGTAGCCCACCCCTTCCCTCCTACCCCACCTGTTCTCACCCTACTGAATATTCGGCCAGTGTTCCTACTCTATATACTGTACTCTGATCGGGTCACCTCAGCACATATTCACTCTTGCAATAGACTGTACTCCAGGTTGGCTTTGTACACTCCATCTTTTGTATTCTAGCCTCTGCACATATTCAATCTTGCAATAGACTGTACTCCAGGTTGGCTGTGTACACTTCATCTTTTGTATTGTAACCTCTGTACATAATCACTCTTGTAAGAGACTGTACTCCAGTTGGCTGTGTACACTTCATCGTTTGTATTGTAACCTCTGTACATAATCACTCTTGTAAGAGACTGTACTCCAGTTGGCTGTGTACACTTCATCGTTTGTATTGTACTCCAGTTGGCTGTGTACACTTCATCGTTTTGTATTGTAACCTCTTTACATAATCACTCTTGTAAGAGACTGTACTCCAGTTGGCTGTGTACACTTCATCGTTTGTATTGTAACCTCTGTACATAATCACTCTTGTAAGAGACTGTACTCCAGTTGGCTGTGTACACTTCATCGTTTGTATTGTAACCTCTGTACATAATCACTCTTGTAAGAGACTGTACTCCAGTTGGCTGTGTACACTTCATCGTTTGTATTGTAACCTCTGTACATAATCACTCTTGTAAGAGACTGTACTCCAGTTGGCTGTGTACACCTTCATCGTTTGTATTGTAACCTCTGTACATAATCACTCTTGTAAGAGACTGTACTCCAGTTGGCTGTGTACACTTCATCGTTTGTATTGTAACCTCTGTACATAATCACTCTTGTAAGAGACTGTACTCCAGTTGGCTGTGTACACTTCATCGTTTGTATTGTAACCTCTGTACATAATCCTCTTGTAAGAGACTGTACTCCAGTTGGCTGTGTACACTTCATCGTTTGTATTGTAACCTCTGTACATAATCACTCTTGTAAGACTGTACTCCAGTTGGCTGTGTACACTTCATCGTTTGTATTGTAACCTCTGTACATAATCACTCTTGTAAGAGACTGTACTCCAGTTGGCTGTGTACACTTCATCGTTTGTATTGTAACCTCTGTACATAATCACTCTTGTAAGAGACTGTACTCCAGTTGGCTGTGTACACTTCATCGTTTGTATTGTAACCTCTGTACATAATCACTCTTGTAAGAGACTGTACTCCAGTTGGCTGTGTACACTTCATCGTTTGTATTGTAACCTCTGTACATAATCACTCTTGTAAGAGACTGTACTCCAGTTGGCTGTGTACACTTCATCGTTTGTATTGTAACCTCTGTACATAATCACTACGTACGCATAATGTACTCATAATCACTTATACGAAGAGCGTCTTAGAGAATTAAATTTATTTCCTTTAACCCAGCGCAGATTAAGAGGTGACTTAATTCAATTGTTCAAAATCATCAAGGTATCGACAATATGAACTGTAGTAAGTACTTCACTATCGACCAATCTAATTACACGCGGGGAAACGGTTGCAAAATTATTGGTAATCTTTTAACTCACACGAATCTAAGAATTTCTTCTTCAATCGAGTTGTCAACTTGTGGAATGGGCTTCCCCGAGACGTTATAGACTGCAGCACCGTTGATTCATTTAAACTCCGCCTAGACAAATATCTCGCATCAAACCCGCGACTGACTGCGTTTGTAAATGAATAACTTTATTTTATCCTCCCCTCAGTTACTAACCCATGTCCCCTACTAACTTCCTAGTCCTGCCACGGACATTAGTTCAAGGGCAGTAGTTCCCTTTCCAATGTTCCCTTACCCACTCTAAACCACTGTTTGGACACTTGATCCTCAGTGTTTTGGAGGACAAGCAGCCTAGAAGGGTCACTAGATATGTTGTTGCTTGATTTCCTTTGTACTCCTTTGTACTCTTGTAATTAACTGTACTCCAGGTTGGCTGTGTACACTTTATCTTTTGTATTGTAGCCTCTGTACATAATCGTTCTTTCAATAGACTGTACTCCAGGTTGGCTTTGTACACTTCATCGTTTGTATTGTAACCTCTGTACATAATCACTCTTGTAATGAACTGTACTCCGGTTGTGTATGTACATGTTATACCCTGTGTGCTAGTCTCTGTACATGTTCACTCTTGAAATGCACTGTACTCCTGTTAACTTTGAATGTGTACACTTTATTGTTTGTATTATAAACTGTGTACATATTCACTGTACTTTGGCTGCATATGTGTACTTTCTCTTGTTGTGGATATAGTAATGTGTTATGGCTGTCTTTGTACATGTTCACTTATCTTGTGTACTCAGACTATCCATTTAAGGGCAGATCTCCACTTGAGGGATTATTTTCTATACCCCTTTCTCCCTCATGTTTAGCCCCATTGCTTTTGAGATTTTAGGACGATCGCCCCACTAGTTTGGCAATTTTAAGAACTTTCGCCCCATTTATGTCACTTTTAAGACCTTTCGTGCCATTTAGGTGTCGATTTTTCCCTGGCGAGCGATAGCGAGCCTGTATTTTAAGATGAGTCGGCCTTCGGCCGGGACATTTTTCTACCGAAAAATGTACAAATTTATCTTGAAAGGGGGTCAAGGGGGTGTAATTTCAAGCTTGATGGAAGTCTTAAGGAACACACTAAAAACCTTCCCTTAAACTTTATCGTTTTCATGGCACAGGTCTTGCGTTGTCTGTGAACTTGTCTGTTCTTCTAATGAACTGTTCTGTTATTTCTGTGTACATTTCTTAACTTAACCCCTTCACTACCGAGGATATCTTGTGCGTTCTTTAAGCTATATCTAGACGATTTTATGCAGCTTAAGAATAATCTGTGGTAGTAAAAACGGGTAATTGAGTTAGTTTGAAACCTTTTATCAGCTCTACATCCTTACAAAGCTGCAAAAATCGTCTTATAATTACCAGCATATATATATATATATATATATATATATATATATATACAAAGTCGACACCGGTAAATAAGGGGTTAAATAATGTTACACCAATTTGAATCTTTGAATCTTTAAAGCCAAGTTCTGAAGCATCTGCGCTATAATACTGTCTTGGATTTTGTCTCGTTTATGTTCGATACTGTTTCAAATGGTTGCCTCGCGATTTGATGTTCTATAAATTGTACGTTATCTTGCGTGTCTATCGTACAGTCGGATACCATAGTTTCTAGCCCACTCATACATATTCCTGAACGTCACTTATTTCTAGTCATGGAAGTATATCTCCGAAAACTAATTTACGAATAGAATTGTCTATACATCAACTACAAAATTATTAACCCTTTCAGTACCGATTCCTCTTGTCATGATATTTTGGCAATTATGAGACGATTTTATTCAGCTTAGGACAGACGTGAAGTTATTAAGGGGAGATTTCCACTTGAGGGATTTTTTTCTTTACCCCTTTCTCCCTCATGTTTAGCCCCATTGCTTTTGTGCTTTTAAGACGTTCACCCCATTAGTTTGACGATTTTAAGAACTTTCGACCCATTTCTGTCAATTTTAAGACCTTTCGTGCCATTTAGGTGTCGAAAAATGTACAAATTTATCTTGAAAGAGGGTCAAGGGGGTGACATTTTAAGAGGAGTAGAAAACAAACTAAAAACCTCCCCTTAATACTGTTTATTGAAAAGCAAGTTCTATCAAAAATCAATCCATATTGTTATAATTGCATAAAGAAAACCATAGAAGGTCCACGAATTCCTATGAGTGGGTATGGTATGGTATGGTATGGGTATGGTATCCTATGGTATCCGAGTGTACTGTGTCATGGTTAAGGGGAGATTTCCACTTGAGGGATTTTTTTCTGGACCCCTTTCTCCCTCATGTCTAGCCCCATTGCTTTTGAGATTTTAAGACGTTTGCCCCATTAATTTGGTGATTTTAAGAATTTTCGCCCCATTCTGCCAATTTTAAAACCTTTCGTACCATTTAGGTGTCGATTTTATCCTGGCGAGCGATAGCGACCCTGTAATTTAAGAGTAACTGGCCTTCGGCCGGGACATTTTTCTACGGAAAAATGTAAAAATTTATCTTGAAACAGGGTCAAGGGGGTGAAGTTTTAAGATTGCTGGAGGAGTAGGAAACAAACTAAAAACCTCCCCTTAAGCCGGTATCACACGAGAGCTTTTTCACTCAACATTTATACTGAACACTGGTCTGGCAGCATATGAGGTCAACATTTACAATATTTCGGTCACCTAAAGTCATCTACCAACAGTCTAGTTTCCGATACCAGTGCAAAATATTCCAGAAATGTTGCCAACAAAATGCTGATCATCGAATGTTGACTATTAAAGCTCTCGTGTGATACCGGCTTTGTTTGTGTACAGTAGTAGGCACTTAAACACCTCTTAATAATACAAACAATGACGGTGAACATAAAGTAACGATTCCAAGTAATTAGATATGTGTATCTAAATACTTCGCTCCAGGAGTTTGGCAATTCTAACACCATTCACCCCGTCTCTTTATCAACTTTAAGACCGTTCGTGCCATTTAGGTGTCGAGTTTTGTCCGGGCGAGTGAAAGCGAGCCTGTATTTTAAGAGGAACTGGTCTTTGGCTGGGACAGTTTCTACCAAAATATGCACACATTTATCTCGAAGAGGGATCGTGGAGATAACCTTGGTGAAGGTCTTGGGAGCGTGATAAAAAAATAAATAAAAAATAAACACAAGAAAACGTATATATAAACCTATATATATATGGGCCGGTTTTCTGGACCACTTTCTCCCTCATGTGTAGCCCCATTAATGTTCAGATGTTAAGATGTTTGCCCCATTAGTTCGTCGATTTTAAGACCTTCCGCCCCATTTCTTCGTCAATATTTAGACCTTTCGTGCTATTTAGATGTCGATTTGTTTCCCTGGCTAACTATAGTGAGCCTGTAATGTTGGAAGAACCGGCCTTCGGCCTGGACATTTTTCTATCGAAAAATGTACAAATTCATCTAGAAGGGGGATCTAATGGATATTTTGTTTTAAATTTGATGGAGGTCTAGGGAGGAAACTAAAAAAATAATGAATACATGCCAAAATCGCCCAAAAAGTGAACCATCCCCCCTTAAGTAGCTTTAGCATTACTTTTCGCTATTGTATAATAATTATGACTTGAATAATTGTCCAGATATTCCAGACCCCGACTATACATCTTCCCAGCTTCACAACATCAACATTCAAGCCGGTATCACACGAGCAATATTTCCGGCAATATATTCCAGTAAATGAGGTCTGGCATCTTCTTAAGTAAAGCTATATATATATTATGTATTAGTCCGGTCTCTTAAGAGGGGATGGTTGTATTTTTCTGGCACCCTTTCTGTCTCATGCTTAGCCCCATTAGGTCTGAAACTTTAAGACTGTTTGCCCCATTAGTTTGGAATTTTTAAGATCTTTCGCCACATTGTTTTCCTATATCAAGACCTTTAATGCAATTTAGGTGTCGATTTTTTCCCGACGAGCGACAGCTTGGGAGCCTGTAAATTAAGAAGAACCGGTCTTCGGCCTGGGCATTTTTCTATCGAAAAATTTACAAATTTATCTTGAAGGGGGGGGGGGGGGCTCTTGATTTTTTACTTAAGTTTGAAGGAGGGCTAGGAAGGCAACAAATATAATACAAAATATAAATATATATAAACAAGTAAATACGCCCATCCCCCCTTAAAACCATATACATTCTGTCTAGATGTCGATTCCAATGCAAACATAAGTAACAAACAGAATGGAAGAAACAAAAAATACACATCAAAGATTGGCGGAAAAAGCTCTTATTGTGACATCAGCTTTATTAGCCTGTACTTTAATGTATTCAACCCTATGCACAATATAGCTTTACACTGGTCACCCCTATACCCATTTTATATTTACACTGGTCACCCCTACGCACATTTTCCCTTACACTGGTCACCCCTATGCACATTTTCTCCTTACTGCGGTCACCCCTATACACAATATCTCTCTACACTGGTCACCCCTATGCACAATATCTCTCTACACTGGTAACCCCTATGCACAATATCTCTCTACACTGGTCACCCCTATCCACAATATCTCTCTACACTGGTCACCCCTATGCACAAAATCTCTCTACACTGGTCACCCCTATGCACAATATCTCTCTACACTGGTCACCCCTATGCACAATATCTCTCTACACTGGTCACCCCTATGCACAATATCTCTCTACACTGGTCACCCCTATGCACAATATCTCTCTACACTGGTCACCCCTATGCACAATATCTCTCTACACTGGTCACCCCTATACACAATATCTCTCTACACTGGTCACCCCTATGCACAATATCTCTCTACACTGGTCACCCCTATGCACAATATCTCTCTACACTGGTCACCCCTATGCACAATATCTCTCTACACTGGTCACCCCTATGCACAATATCTCTCTACACTGGTCACCCCTATGCACAATACCTCTCTACACTGGTCACCCCTATGCACAATATCTCTCTACACTGGTCACCCCTATGCACAATATCTCTCTACACTGGTCACCCCTATACACAATATCTCTCTACACTGGTCACCCCTATGCACAATATCTCTCTACACTGGTCACCCCTATGCACAATATCTCTCTACACTGGTCACCCCTATGCACAATATCTCTCTACACTGGTCACCCCTATGCACAATATCTCTCTACACTGGTCACCCCTATGCACATTTTCTCCTTACTGCGGTCACCCCTATACACATTTTCTCTTTACTCTTCAGTCACCCCTATTCACATTTTCTCTTTACACTGGTCACCCCTATGCACAATATCTCTCTACACTGGTCACCCCTATACACAATATCTCTCTACACTGGTCACCCCTATACACATTTTCCCTTACACTGGTCACCCCTATGCACATTTTATATTTACACTGGTCACCCCTATGCACAATATCTCTCTACACTGGTCACCCCTATGCACAATATCTCTCTACACTGGTCACCCCTATGCACAATATCTCTCTACACTGGTCACCCCTATGCACAATATCTCTCTACACTGGTCACCCCTATACACATTTTCCCTTACACTGGTCACCCCTATGCACATTTTATATTTACACTGGTCACCCCTATGCACAATATCTCTCTACACTGGTCACCCCTATGCACAATATCTCTCTACACAGGTCACCCCTATGCACAATATCTCTCTACACTGGTCACCCCTATGCACATTTTATATTTACACTGGTCACCCCTATACACATTTTCTCTTTACTCTGGTCACCTCTAGCAATAATAAGGCTTCAAACTCTCTCAACCAACACTTCTAACTACCATAGATCCTTCCTAAACTGCATAATATCGTCAAAATAGAGTTAGAAGACCATATAGTACACGTCGCTGGTACTCAAAGGGTTAACCTACCGCATAGTGTTGTTTTGCGTTAGTTACTATTCATTGCCTCGTTATATTAGGCGAAGACTTTAATCAACGACAAATGTGATTGGGAGAGAGAGAGAGAGAGAGAGAGAGAGAGAGAGAGAGAGAGAGAGAGAGAGAGAGAGAGAGAGAGAGAGAGAGAGAGAGATACTATTCATTGCCTCTTTATATTATGATGAGGCGAAGACTATAATCAACGACAAATATGATTGAGAGAGAGAGAGAGAGAGAGAGAGAGAGAGAGAGAGAGAGAGAGAGAGAGAGAGAGAGAGAGAGAGAGATACTATTCATTGCCTCTTTATATTATGATGAGGCGAAGACTATAATCAACTACAAATGTGATTGAGAGAGAGAGAGAGAGAGAGAGAGAGAGAGAGATCCTATTCATGCCTCGTTATTATGATGATGGAGACTATTAATCGCAAAATGATGAGAGAGAGAGAGAGAGAGAGGAGAGAGAGAGAGATACTATTCATTGCCTCTTTATATTATGATGAGGCGAAGACTATAATCAAAGACAAATATGATTGAGAGAGAGAGAGAGAGAGAGAGAGAGAGAGATACTATTCATTGCCTCTTTATATTATGATGAGGCGAATAGACTATAATCAACGACAAATGTGATTGAGAGAGAGAGAGAGAGAGAGAGAGAGAGAGAGCGAGAGCGAGAGCGAGAGCGAGAGAGATAGAGAGAGAGCCGAATAGACTATTATCAACGACAAATGTGATTGAGAGAGAGAGAGAGAGAGAGAGAGAGAGAGAGAGAGAGAGAGAGAGAGAGAGAGAGAGAGAGAGAGAGAGAGAGAGAGAGAGAGAGAGAACAAAATAGCTAGCTACCTCTCATTCAGTAATGGGGAACATTAGTTACATCCATGTAGTTTTATAATAGGGAACACATGATTAATTGTTTATTTATACCTACAAATGAGCTAAGACATTACATTCATTGTTAGATGCAGCAAAATGACGTATTAGGGAGAATATTTGAGAGCCAGAGAGTTTATTGAGGTTCCTCTAACCCACACATAATAGTGACCTGAAAGAGATACACATGTAGTCCAAAGTAAACACTCGACTTCACTTGATTATGTTATTACACGATAATGCGACGGACTCCCTGCTAACAAGTAAACATGTTTTGTTCGGACACACTCCTAGATAATAATGGCAGCTTATTCATATACAAGTTAATACACAATCTCGACACGAAACGAAATAATGCGCTGAGTGTTTAAATACAGCAGATTATATATATATATACACGTTTGGCATATCAGGGCAAAAGTGTTCATTTATCGTCTAGAAGCAGCAATAGTCAAGTTATAATTATCGTCAAGATATGGAGAAGATCGTGAGCGGGATTCTATCCTTTTATTATAAGACGTTGTTCTTAATATGAAAAAAAAAATCTGCTCTTAATTGGAATTAGATAAAAAGAATCGCCATCGAGTCATCCCTTTGAGTATCAGCGACGTGTTATCCTTTATTCTAGCTATATTTACACCATATTATGCAGCTCAGGAAAGATCTGCGGTAGTTAAAAGGGTTGGTTGAGTTAGTTTGAAGCCTTATTATTGCTAGAGGTCCTTCTTAATCTGAATAAAATCGTCTAATAGTTGAGACAATATAATGAAAAAGACGTCACCGGTAGTTTATGGGTTAAAGGTGTTAAGGGGAGATTTCCACTTGAGGGACTTTTTTCTTGACCCCTTTCTCCCTCATGTCTAGCCCCATTGCTTTTGAGATTTTAAGACGTTTGCCCCATTAGTTTGTTGATTTTAAGAATTTCCGCTCCATACTGTCAATTTTAAGACCTTTCGTGCCATTTAGGTGTCGATTTTATCCTGGCGAGCGAGAGCGAGCCTGTAATTTAAGAGCAACCGGCCTTCGGACGGGACATTTTTCTACCGAAAAATGTACGAATTTATCTTGAAAGGGAGTCAAGGGGGTGAAATTTTAAGATTGTTGGAGGAGTAGGAAACAAACTAAAAACCTCCCCTTCAATAAGATGACCCGCTAATTACACTATATGCATCTGCGGTTTTCATCTGTGTGTGACATATTCTGCGTTCTAGCTAATTTGGATCTGTTCTTTCTATTATGTATTGTGCGTAAAGTCAATCTTAAAAGGTTGCCGATATCTTTGCTCATAAACTGTGCAATTTGAACCCATGCAGTACCAGGGACGTCCTTTTAATCATATTCTGGCAACTGACGACTTTATTCAGCTTAGGGAAGGACCTCTAGCAATAATAAAGCTTCAAACTAGCTCAACAAACCGTTTTAACTACCACAGATCCTTCCTAAGCTGCATATAATCGTCTAAATATAGCTAGAATAAAATAGAACACACGTCGCTGGTACTCAAAGGGTTAATTTAGATACCTTCACTCGTCCTTAACCCTTTTTACCTTTGATGCTGGCTAACCTTAGAGGATGTCATGCAGTTTAAGAAGGACCTATGCTATTAAGAGGGTTTAGTGATATAATATTCACCCATTTGAGTCGTAGAGGTAGATTATAATCTATAGAAAATCGTCTAATGGTAACCGGAATATGATCAAAATTACGTAATGGGGGTGAAGGGGTTAAGAGTCCCCTGAATAAAAAAAAGAAAAAAAAAAATATATATATATACCGGTATATATATATATATATATATATATATATATATATATATATATATATATATATATACAGTATATATATATATGGGGTAATTGTTCAATAAAATGTCTATATAAACAACATCTAGGAGAGTGATATTGGTGATTGTTTTTATATAATTTTGGTTTATATTATTTTTAACTGACAGGTCTAAGTCATTATATATAATGATGTTGTGTTCATGTTCTTGTTGTTATTTTTCGAATATGGTATTAGCATTGTAACAGGTTCGATATGCAAAGCCCTTGAACTATTTTTTCTTCTTTCTTTGAGATAGCCAGAAACTTTTATAAGAAAGTTGAAAATATCTAGCAATACTTCCCGCATCAAGACTCCAACTTACAATAGTATCGGCTTACCAGGCCAATATTCCCGTTACAGACTTGCGCAATATACCCTCACGCACACACACACACACTCTTTTATATATGTCTCCTCCAACTCGGAAAAAGAAAAATCCATGCATGAATTTACATAGTTAGCCAGTTCTGGTCGCGATAAAAGTGTCATCAGCGCCTACCGGAGACTCTTGAAAACTTAAACGAAGAGCTCATTAAGGGGAGGTTTTTAGTTTGGTCTCTAGATATCCTTCAAGCTTAAAATTACACCCCCTTGAGTCCCTTTCAAGATAAATTTGTACATTTTTCGGTAGAAAAATTTCCCGGCTGAAAGCCGGTTCTTCTTAAATTACAGGCTCGCTATCTCTCGCCAGGATAAAATCGACACCTAAATGGCACGAAAGGTCTTAAAATAGACAGAAATGGGTTGAAAGTTCTTAAAATCGTCAAAATAATGCGCAAACATCTTAAAATTAGAAAAACAATGGGGCTAAACATGAGGGAGAAAGGAGTCCTGAAAAAAATCCCTCAAGTAGAAATCTCCCCTTAACTTTCATCCTACTGTGACGGAGAAGTGACTCGCTCTGTGGCAGCCGCGTGTCGTATCCTATGTCTCTGGATGTCTATGGTCTGATCTGGTTATTGAACTTAGTATTTGGACAGGAACATAATCTGGATACAACACTACTGTTTCGCAGTTAGAAGATACTTTTTTATGCTTCCACACACTTTTCTTCAAGGCTTCCACATGCTCACAACCTAAGGGTTCCACATACTTTCAGTTTAGACATCCACACACTCCCGTTTTAAGGCTTCCACAGACTCCCATTTTAAAGCTTCCACACTTTCTCAGTTTAAGCTTCCACACATTCTCAATAAGAGCTTGCATACTTTCTCAGTAAAGATTTCAGCTCATTCTCGTTAAAGGCTGCCGTACATTCTCAGTTAAAGCTTCCACACATTCTCAGCTAAAGCTTTCACATACTCTCAGCATAAAGCTTCAGCATATACTGAGCTACAAGGTTTATGAAAGTACTTATAGGTTACCACATAATCACTAATGATGACAATCGCCTGGTTACTTATATAGCCCCCGCATCTCCTCCTTCGAGGATTCACAAGTGCTTGACCAAGTTAATCAACCAGAGACCTTTACCCATCTTCCTTGCTCAAGGGGAATCAGTAACCGCTGGCTATGTCTCAGAAAAACTTCTCAACCTGACCAAGGATTGAATGCGAGTCTGCTGGATGGTATGCAGGTATGCTATCAACCGAGCCAGCTGGGCGGCTCGCTCGTACACACTCTACACATACACACTCTAAACACAGCAAACTAGTCTTGCTAAGGCAGCCTCCCAGAAGCTGGGTGTGCTCAACCGCCTTAGGGGGTTCTTTTCCCCTGCACAGCTTCTTGCTCTGTACAGGGGCATAGTGCGGCCTTGTATTGAGTATTGTTCACATGTATGGGGAGGTTCCTCTCACACCGCTCTCCTAGACAAAGTTGAAAGGAAGGCCTTTCGTATCATTAACTCCCGTCCACTCACCAACTCTCTGCAATCTCTCTCTCTCTCCGCCGCAATGTTGCATCTCTCTCGCTATTCTATCGCTACTATAATAATCAGTGTTCCTCAGAGCTATCCCAGTGCATACCACCTCCTTTACGTAGGGCACGTGGTACCCGTCTTGCAACTCAATCCCACCCCTACTCTGTGCAACTCTCCAACCCAAGAGTGAAACGTTACTCTCAAACTTTCTTCTACTCAACATCTGAGCTCTGGAACTCTCTCCCAGAATCAGTCTTTCCCTCTTCCTATGACTTAAATTGCTTCAAACTCCGTGTGTCCAGGCATTTTGGCTCGAACGTCCCTTGATTTTGGCCCTGTCACTCTTTCAACTATGGGGGAGGCACTCGCTATAGCCTTTTGCCTCCCTCAATCACATAGAAAAAAAAAAAAAAAAAAAAAAACTATGAAAATAATAAGTGGTCCCCCAAAGTACACTGTCCCAAACTACACAAATTCTAATTACACCGACGATATAAATTATACAAAACAAAATAATATTAAACATAGGTTAGATACAGACCAAACAACAAGTATTTGTGTTTAAGAATATGGAGACAAGAGAGAAACGTAACTGGGAATAATATAACTCATAAATGGCGTTGGTGGCATAAATTACTGTATATTGGCGGTTGAAAATAGGGACTTCATAGAGGGGCTAGAACTTAATACCATTATTTACATTGTTTTTTTTGTTTTTTTTTCAGTTCCAAGTACGAAAAATCAAAGTACACTGTGCCTTCGTGATACATACTGTAGTTCCCGTGTAGTTGGGGGGACCACTGCAAAATGAATGTACTGAACACACACACACACATATATATATATATATATATATATATATATATATATATATATATATATATATATATATATATATATATATATATATATATATATATATATATATATATATATATATATATATATATATATGTTTCTAGTCTCTCAGTGGGATCGAACCATCGACCATCAGGGTGATAGCCGACGCTTTAATCAATTACACCACGGCAATCAATAGACTGCCGTGGTGTAATTGATTAAAGCGTCGGCTATCATCCTGATGGTCGATGGTTCGATCCCCACTGAGAGACTAGAAACATTTAGTGGCTCACGTGTATTTGATATATTCTCAATATATATATATATATATATATATATATATATATATATATATATATATATATATATAATATATATATATATATATATATATATATATATATATATATATATATATATATATATATATATATATATCATTACCAAACC
>CM064562.1:15423265-15538265 GCA_032716605.1 Paralithodes platypus | reverse complement strand
CCTGTTCGAGTTAGTGCATTCTTGTAGTGAATAGCTACAAAATACACAACGATGCTAAAAACAACAGACTCCAGTGTAAAACAGTAAAATAAATTGTATTTACCCTTTTTTTCTAAACACAAACCTAAATGAAACATAAGTATTAGCAGCCAGCTGATGAAATACATTGTTGTGGTCGAGCGTAAGGAACGAAATATAGTGGCGGAGTAAGGGGAGGACAGAGGAGGATGTTAGATAATATGCTACATAATTATCTCCCATACAAAGCAATGTTGTTGTGTCACATGTGTATAGGTTTGCAGTACTAGGCACATGTCAACAATGAGCACCCTTAAGGGGAGGTATCCACTTGAGGGATTTTTTGCTCGACTCCTTTCTCCCTCATGTTTAGCCCCATTGCTTTTCTAATTTTAAGACGTTCGCCCCATTATTTTGACGATTTTAAAAACTTTCGACCCATTTCTGTCAATTTTAAGACCTTTCGTGCCATTTAGGTGTCAATTTTTTCCTGGCGAGCGATAGCGAGCCTGTAATTTAAGGGGAACCGGCCTTCGGCCGGGACATTTTTCTACCGAAAAATGTACAAATTTGTCAAGGGGGAGTAATTTTAAGTTTGATGGAAATCTAGGGAATCAACTAAAAACCTCCCCTTAACGTAGGTATAAAGGAACATTGTTGTAGAGAATATAAGAATATACTTACTTCACAATAATATACGGTGAATCTCAGAAAAAGACCAAGTTGTTCGAGTAGCAACTTTAGGGCACACACATACCTTTTTAAAGGGCTAGACATGCCATAGAAATGAGTAATAATTTGACTGTTCTCCCTGAATGCTACATATTTCAAATGTATAAGGTCAAAACAAAAACGCCTGGCAGTGGCCGAGTTCAAGGTCTTGGTAAATTCATGCAAACTTAGGAACGAAGAAACCTATACAAATATCAATTAATTGAAGGAATATATATATATACCGATATATATATATATATATATATACCGATATATATATATATATATATATATATATATATATATACCGTATATCAGTTAATGACATTGAGATTTTTGGATATTTTAGTCACTCCCAGAGTCCCAGCCGATTTGTTAGTATTTCTTGGAGGCAAAGGCTTAGTCGGGATAGCCTTAATCCTATTTGATTAAAACAATTCGGTTACTTACGTTTTGAAGAAGTTTCCGTCCCTCCGCTGACGGCGATGAGTGAGTGTTAGCTGGAAAAGAAATGAAAATCAGAGTTATCTGCCTGAAGAAGCTAAAATCAATCATTATTATATCCACACTCACCCTTAAGGGGGGTCACCTGCTTTGTTTCTCTTTCTCTCCTTTTCTCTCTTTCTCCGGCTTGTATCCATTCGGCCCCATTCAGCCAACTGTTTTAAGACGTTTATCCCCATCCAGGTGTCGATTTCTTCCTGGCAAGCGATAGCGAGCCAGCATTGTATGGAGAAATCCGGCTTCGCCGAAGACATTTTTCTATCGAAAAATGTATAAATTTAGCTTGCTGTCAAAATAAAGATACATATATGCTGGCTCGCTACCGCTCGCCAGGAAAATATTGACACCTGAATGGAGGTAAGTCTTTAAACAGTAGGCTGAATGGGGCCGAATGGATACAAACCAAAGAGAGAGGGAGAGCAAGATAACAAAAAAAGCGAGTTGGGCTCCCTTAACACAATTTGGTGCAACGTTTTAAGAAAATTATGATTGTATGAAGGGGGCAGTGGCCGGTTTTGGGGGCTATTCATTAATTTATTCATAAATTTTTCAGTTTCCTCGCTAGACCTCCATCAAGCTTAGAAATACACCCCCTTCAAGATAAATTTGTACATTTTTCGGTAGAAAAATTTCCCGGTCAAAGACCGATTTATCTTAAAATTCAAGGCTTGCTATAACTCGCCAGGAAAAAATCGACACCTAAATGGCATGAAAGGTTGAAAAATATTGACAAAGAAATGGGGCAAAAGGTCTTAAATTCGACAAACTAATGGAAAGAACGTCTTAAAATCTCAAAACTAATATGCTAAACACGAGGGAGAAGGAGGTCCAGAAAAAGCGAGGTCTACCCCCTTAAGTTATTGTTGAGCGTTTTGATTGTTTTTGCTATTTTGGAGCAACGTATTTTTAGTTTGCCACCGAGACTATAAATATATCTTCCCTGATCCCTTTCAGACTGACCAAAACATAACAAAAAGATCCCCTTTAACATATACTCGGTATAAAAATTCCCCTAGCTAAAAGCCGATTTCTCTTAAATTGCAGGCTCTATATCGCTCGTCCAGAAATAATCGATACCTGAATGGGGTGAAGTGTCTTACAATCGTCAAGGGGGGTTGCGGGGGGGGGGGGGATCCAAAAAGACCCTCCTTTCACCAGAGGGGGTTAACCCTTTGAGTACCAGCGACGTGTGTTATATTCTACTCCAGCTTCATTTAGACGATATTATGCAGCTTTGGAAGGATCTGTGGTAGTGAAAAGGGTTGATGGAGATAGTTGGAAGCCTGTTCATTGCGGGAGGCCCTTATTACACTGAATATAATCGTCTAATAGTAGCCAACATAAAGTTAAAAGGAAGGCATCGGTAGTGAAGGGGTTAAGGAGGCTCGTGTGGTGGAGATAAAGGTTTTGATAACAAAAAGCCTGACCATTAAGGGGGTACTACTCGCTTTTTCTGGACCCCCTTCTCCCTCATGTTTAGCATATTAGTTTCGAGATATTAAGACGTCATTTCCGTTACTTTGGAGATTTTGAGACCTTTCGCCTCATTTCTTGGTCAATACTAAAACCTTTCGTGCCATTTACAGTATGTGTTGATTTTTTACTGGCGAGCGATAGCGAGCCTGTAATTTTAGAAGGAACCGGCCTTCGGCTGGGACATTTTTCTAGCGAAAAATGTACAAATTTATCTTGAAGGGGGGTCTAGGGGGTGTTTTTTTAAAGCTTGATTGAGGTCTAGCGAGGAAACTCAAAAATAAATAAATAGATAAATATGAAGGCCAAAAACCAAGCACTACCCTCTTAAAATAATCATGCAACACTTCTCAAGTTTCAATCGCTCCATCAACTTAACCCTTTGTGGATTATGACGCGTGTTGACGGTTTAGTCTGGCTATTATGAGTCGATTTGATTCGGTTTAGGAAGAACTTGTGGGAGTTAATTAATTGAGATAGCTGTAACCCCCCTTTAAATGTCAAGAGATCCTTCATAAACGGGCATACAGTTGTCTAATGCTAACCAGAATGAAGTTGATCAACGTGTCCTCGTGTATGGTGAAGGAGGTAATGGTTTATAGTAGAGAGAATGACGCTGTTCTCACTCTATTCCATACTCACCTTTGGAAAACAAAATTGAAGTCATATATGGGTCAAGTTAAGGGGAGATTTCCACTTGAAGGATTTTTTTTCTGGACCCCTTTCTCCCTCATGATTAGCCCCATTGCTTTTGATATTATAAGACGTTCGCCCCATTAGTTTGGCGATTTTAAGAACTTTCGCCCCATTTCTGTCAATTTTAAGACTTTTCATGCCATTTAGGAGTCGATTTTTTCCTGGCGAGCGATAGCGAGCCTGTAATTTAAGAGGACCCGGCCTTCGGCCGGGAAATTTTTCTACCGAAAAATGTACAAATTTATCTTGAAAGGGGGTCTAGGGGCTGTAATGTTAAGCTTGATGGAAGTCTAGCGAACAAACTAAAAACCTCCCCTTAATCCCAATTAACCTTTGCTTCCCAAATTTTACAGAATCATGGTAACCCAACACAGAATAAAGTAAACAAAGGTACCGGTAGTACTAGAAATAAAGTAAACAAAGGTACCGGTAGTACTAGAAATAAAGTAAACAAAGGTAACGGTAGCACTAGAAATAAAGTAAACAAAGGTACCGGTAGCACTAGAAATAAAGTAAACAAAGGTACCGGTAGCACTAGAAATAAAGTAAACAAAGGTACCGGTAGCACTAGAAATAAAGTAAACAAAGGTACCGGTAGCACTAGAAATAAAGTAAACAAAGGTACCGGTAGCACTAGAAATAAAGTAAACAAAGGTACCGGTAGTACTAGAAATAAAGTAAACAAAGGTACCGGTAGCACTAGAAATAAAGTAAACAAAGGTACCGGTAGCACTAGAAATAAAGTAAACAAAGGTACCGTAACACTAGAAATAAAGTAAACAAAGGTACCGGTAGCACTAGAAATAAAGTAAACAAAGGTACCGGTAGCACTAGAAATAAAGTAAACAAAGGTACCGGTAGTACTAGAAATAAAGTAAACAAAGGTACCGGTAGCACTAGAAATAAAGTAAACAAAGGTACCGGTAGCACTAGAAATAAAGTAAACAAAGGTACCGGTAACACTAGAAATAAAGTAAACAAAGGTACCGGTAGCACTAGAAATAAAGTAAACAAAGGTACCGGTAGCACTAGAAATAAAGTAAACAAAGGTACCGGTAGTACTAGAAATAAAGTAAACAAAGGTACCGGTAGCACTAGAAATAAAGTAAACAAAGGTACCGGTAGTACTAGAAATAAAGTAAACAAAGGTACCGGTAGCACTAGAAATAAAGTAAACAAAGGTACCGGTAGCACTAGAAATAAAGTAAACAAAGGTACCGGTAGCACTAGAAATAAAGTAAACAAAGGTACCGGTAGTACTAGAAATAAAGTAAACAAAGGTACCGGTAGTACTAGAAATAAAGTAAACAAAGGTACCGGTAGCACTAGAAATAAAGTAAACAAAGGTACCGGTAGCACTAGAAATAAAGTAAACAAAGGTACCGGTAGCACTAGAAATAAAGTAAACAAAGGTACCGGTAGTACTAGAAATAATTATATATATTTTGTTAATGTTTCAAATTCTCCAAAACTTACCCGCTCCCCGCAAACACGATTTAAGGGAACCCACCTCGTTTTTTTTTTATCTTTCTCTCTCTCTCTCTTTGTCTTGTATCCATTCGGCCCCATTCAGCCTACTGTTTTAAGACGTTTACCCGCATCCAGGTGTCAATATTTTCCTGGCGAGCGGTAGCGCGCCAGTATATATATATTTGTTTTGTTTTGACAGCAAGCTAAATTTGTACATTTTTCTCCAAACAATGTTGGCTCGCTATCGCTTGCCAGGAAGAAATCGGCACCTGAATGGGGATAAACGTCTTAAAACAGTTGGCTGAATGGGGCCGAATGGATACAAGCCAGGGAAAGAGAGAAAAGGAGAGAAAGAAGAAAAAAGAAAACAAAAACGGTGACACCCCTTAATGTCATTTGTTTATGTGTTTGCCTTCATTTTGTGTTCCATTCTATCAGGTCCTAAGTGAAGCGAAACTGTATCATTGAATTGCACTCAGTGAATTATGCAAGTGATGAAAACCGGAAATGCCCCACCGTTAATTTGATCAATATTCATATTATCACTATTTGTTATTCTTTATATAAAAAAAAAAAAAAAAAAAAAAAAAAAAAAAAAAAAAAAAACACACACACACACACATTATGCAGCTTCTATATTCCTGACTGTCGCGCAAAATCCTCAATTCACACACACACACACACACACACACACACACACACACACACAAGCATACATACATATACACACACATATACACTCACACTGATATATATATATTCACGTTCAAAAGTTAAGAGTGCCTACATGTAATGCAATATAGGCTTTAACATCTTCACAAGGCTTTTTGCATTCACGTTTTATTGTCGAGTTATGTTAATTATTTTGTTTTAACACCAGGAAAGGACAGTTGAATCTATGAAGTTGAATCTAAGAAGGCAGGAAAATTCATTTATACAGTTTTTTTTATATGTACAGTAGTAGAATCTATGAAGTTATATATATTAAGTTAAATATATGAAGTTGAATCTATCAAGTTAAATATAATTATGAAATTGAATCTAAGAAGGCATGACACGATAATTATAGAGTTGAATCTATGAAGTTGAATCAATCAAGTTGAATACAAGAAGTTGAGTCTATAACGTTGAATCTATGAAGTTGAATCTAAGACGTTGAGTTTATAAAGGCAGGACTTGACATTTTAATGTTGAAGTAAACTAGACTGACCAATTGACAAATCCCCTAACACAGTACTCACGGTTACAAGACGGGTAGCACTATTGTCAACACCTTTCTAGCTATCTATGTACCTATCTATCTATCTATGTTATATACCATTTAAGCAGTTTTCCATTGGATACCACAAGGCAATAAAGAAAATATTGAATATGAAGTACTGGGAGAGCAACCACAGTGCTTGTAGAGAATGTGGATTGATGGTGTTTAGGCATTTGGTTAACTGGATGAAAATAAGATTTGTATATAGAAATCTCATAAAGCCATGTAGTTTTATAGAGAAGAACATGTATGTATTACATGTTACATAGATCTTTTCTTGTAAAGGATGTTGAAAAAATAATCCTACATGAGTATGAATTTACTAACTTATTGCTAAATGATATCAATGCTATCAGATCAAGAATTGTTTATGTGCAGAACACAGAACCAACTATGCCCTAAGGACTTTTAGCTATGTCTTTTTATGAAATAAAATGATGACTGACTGACTGACTATCTATCTATCTATCTATCTATTGCCGCGGACGCCATACTCACCTGTATGAGGTTGGCCATATACAAAATGCCCTCAAACGAACCTATCCTCTGAGAGAAGGACAGCCCGTGCCAGTTTACTGAAGGATTTACAGGATTGTCCACTCAACTTAGGGTAGGTCCGACTGTGAGGCCTTTTACGTATCCTTTAAACACTATTTTGTTATAGTGGTGTGCGGCTAATTCATCCACTAACCTTCACCCTTAGCTAAGCAGTACGGATTTGTATATGGTGTATTCCCTTAGACAGGTTACCGACCAAGGCTGACGAGTCCCATCAACCCGGATTTTTATAAGGTTATCTCCCCTAGATGAGTTGCCGACCAAGGCTAACTAGTCCCATCCACATAATGCTGAAAATTCCTCTGTCATATCACTAGTTTTTCTACGGTCGCATTAAGGGGAGATATATATTTTTTAAATTACTCAATTTATTTACTTATTTACTATTTTTTCCTCCTTAGATCTTCACCAAGTTTAAAAAAGATACCCCCAAGATTTCCTTTCGAGATAAATGTGTAAATTTTTTCGGTATGCAAATGTCCCTCCTTAATTACAAGCTTGTTATCACTCGCCAGGAAAAAAATCAACACCTAAGTGGTACGAAAGGTCTTAACATTGACAAAGAAATGAAGCGAATAGTCTTAAAATCGCAAATCTGCTAGGACGAACGTCTTTAAATCTCAAAACTAATGGGGTTAAACATGAGGGAAAAGTGGGTCTAGAAAAAACACCGCCTTAACATTATAGGAGGCATGCAGCCAAGAAACCCTATGATTCAGCAATGGTTCGAAATAGGACAAACTATAAATTAATATGAATAGCTACTGTTAACTCATTCAGTATAGGTGACGTCCTGTTCATCATAATATGGACACCATTAGACGATTTTGTTCAGCTTAGGAAGGGTCTGTGTTAGCTCCAGGGATTACATGGGATAGTCTGTAGCCTCTTAATTGTTAGAAGTCCTCCCTAAGCTGAATAAAATCATGTATTAGTTACCAGAATATAATGATGAGATAACGGGCCTGAATCATCAAAAGCCAAAACCATCCAAGCACCTGCTCCCGTCTTCAACTAGCAACACAATAGCATCATGCTGCATTGCTAGCATAAAGAGTGAATCACGGCCGAAACAACTCTCCACCACCCAGGCCCAGCCTCAACAACTCACAGTGACAAACACGCTAGCAAACACTGCCCCAACCTTGGACCATGACCTACCCAACCCAGAGTTAGACTACAGTGAGGAATTGTTCATGCAAATTCTCCACCAGCCCCCTCAATATCCTCACATCAACTTTTACCATATTGAGCAAGTCTAACCAAACCTAACCTAACCTAACCTAACCTAACCTAACCTAACCTAACCTAGCCTAACCTAACCTAAGCCAAATTCCCCTACATACCTTCTCTCCAAATCACCATCATACAAACTACAAACTTCCTATATCTGCCCCAAACAGTTATTCATTTTTCCACACCACAGCAAGCCATATCGAAACTCCAAGTAAATAGAAACAAGTGTGTAATGTCCACCCAGTCACAACAGTATCCTTCCGATATTTTTAGTGCAACTCATAACCTCATGATAAATAAAAACAAAAATCTTAGCTCCATGCCCCTACTACCCCGAGAGAGCAGCTCCATCCCAAACAGGATTACTATCTGCCCGTGCCCAGGGGAAGGTAGGCAAAATTAGGGATAAATATCTAGGCGCGTACCTCTTCTTAGGAAGGACATGCATAGCTAGATACCTTAACCGTGCATAGCTAGATACCTTAACCGTGCATAGCTAGATACCTTAACCGTGCATAGCTAGATACCTTAACCTTAATTCGGATAGAGACTTACGTACAGATATCGCCAGTTGATCTGTTAAGGGGAGATCTCCACTTAAGGGATTTTTTTCTTGACCCCTTTCTCCCTCATGTTTAGCCTCATTGCTTTTGATATTATAAAACGTTTGCCCCATTAGTTTAGCGATTTTAAGAACTTTCACCCCATATAAAGACCTTTCGTGCCATTCAGGTGTCAATTTTATCCTGGCGAGCAATAGCGAGCCTGTAATTTAAGAGGAACCGGCCTTCGACCGGGAATTTTTTTCTACCGAAAAATTTACAAATATATCTTGAAAGGGACTCAAGGGGGTGTAATTTTAAGCTTGATGGAGGTCTAGGGAACAAACTAAATACCTCCCCTTAAACAGTTATAAACTCAGTGCAAGCCAGTGAAAACCAGTGTAGCCCAGTGACCCCGAAGAAAGAAAAAGAGGAGACTGACCTGTTGTGTGTGAACCTAGCGACGAGCGCTGTGACAACGTACTCACCAGATTCTCTATCTTTCTTCCAACTCCTTTAAGGGGGGTGACCTGCTTTGTTTTATGTCTGTCCTTTTCTCTCTTTCTCTGGCTTGTAACCATTCGGCCCCATTCAGCCAACTATTTTAAGACGTTTATCCCCATCTAGGTGTCGATTTCTTCCTGGCGAGCGATAGCGAGCCAGCATTATATGAAGAAATCCGGCTTCGCCAGATAAATTTTTCTATCGAAAAATGTACAAATTTAGCCTGCTAAAATAAATAAATAAATAAATAAAATAAAAAATAGGATGGCTCGCTACCGCTCACCAGTAAAAAATTGACACCTGGATGGGGATAAACGTCTTAAAACAGTAGGCTAAATGGGGCCAAATGGATACAAGCCAGAGAATGATAGAAAAGGACAAAACAAAAACAGGGTAAGTCATCTTTGTTTTGTTAAAGTAAAGATGATTTCAACTAGGGTTAACTAGATATGTTGAGGTTCACAATAACGTAATACTAAAGATTGTCCATTCTTTCCTTATCCTAGTTACCTGTCACTCGTTTTAGAGAGAACATATACACCCTTATCTGTGGAATCGATATATATATATATATATATATATATATATATATATATATATATATACCGTATATAGCACTTCGAAAATAGGCTCCTATATTCTACATGAGAGATATACATATGTTTATTCGGGAATAAAAACATGCATCATTACACGTACAACTAGTGAACACTAATTCAGATCTTGTTTTTATGTAACACCATCTATTGGGTACGTAAGTCAGAGATAAGTTGTTCACAGAGTGTTTTACTATTCAGTCTCTTAAGGGGAGGTTTCTAGTGTGTTGCTTAGACCTCCATCAAGCTTAAAATTACAACCCCTAGACCCCCTTTCAAGATAAATATGTACATTTTTCGGTAGAAAAATGTCCCGGCCGAAGGCCGATTCCTCATAAGTTACAGGCTCGCTATCGCTCGCCAGGAAAAAATCGACACCTAAATGGCACGAAAGGTCTTAAAATTGACAGAAATGGGGCGAAAGTTATTAAAATCGCCAAACTAACGGTGCAAACATCTTAAAATATCAAAATCAATGGGGCTAAACACAAGGGAGAAGGAAGTTCGAAAAAAAATCCTTCAAGTGGAAACCTCCCCTTAATGTGACTATTGTTATTTATCACGCTTAATGAAGTAGAATTCATTGTGTGTATTATTTTGAGTTGTCTTAAACTTTATTTGTTCACGTCGCAGTAACTTTCCTCTCAGCGAGGATTCTCAGTCACCCATAGCCTATATGACTAATATATTTATTTAACCCCTTCATGAATTTATATTCATAATTATTACTCTTTGAGTTCTTTGAGTTTAATCTCCTGTACAAGTTGGATTAACGTATTGTTAATCAGATATCAAACAGTGTCTTATTTTACATAACTTCAGTGCCGCGTGTACGCCCTCGCAGTAACTATTTTTACCTTAGGCGGAAACTAGCCTCGCATTTCCCCGTTTTCTATCAGGACACTGTTTATTGTGTTTGAAACTTAACATCGCTGTGTATACTAAGTTGTGGTTTCTGGTAGTAACATTGTGATTATTTATATGATCTATTAGTAATATTATTTTATATTTACTAGATCAATGCCATTCTAGTATATACTTATTATTTGTATTAATTATTTATGTTGAATCGTAAGCATTAGCTATATATATGAGGACCGATTATAAGCTATGATAATCTGACTTATAAATTGTACCCTAGCTGTTAACCCTTTCAAGCTCCAATACGCATTTCTGTTCTGTTTCGGGCTACTATTAGATGATTTTATTCAGAATAGTAACGGTATATATATATATTTTTTTATTTTTGTTCTATATTCCAACTACTCCCTCTCGGGCATAGGCTGATAGCCTTTACACTCTACCGCTGAACACGGTGAGGCCCGTGAGGTCTTGTTCCAGCCTAGGGAGTGAGACATGCGAAGCACCTATTTCACAGCTCGAACCCAACTCCATCTCTGAAACTGCCTCGCCTCCGCGCTTCACAGTCTCACTCCCCAGGCTCGGACCCTCACTCTTAGAACGCCACCTATTGAGCAAGTAACTCACTAGGCATTGCCCCCCTGTAGCATATTTTGAATATGGGAATATTCATACAGTGCTATTTAATCAGGGAACAATGAGGGTATTTTGTTTTGGCATTTCGGTGTGCTGTGGTAATGCACTGAAACTAGGTACAGCACAAATTCCATCCCAATAATATCTTCCCATTGACATATTGGGATTCGAACCCGGGTCCATTGGATTACCAGACCAGTGGCTAGACCACTCTGCCACACCTCCCCTAGAAGTCAAAGGGTTGATTGAGATAGTATTTACCCTTTTAATACCCACAGATCCTTCCTAAGCTGCATACAATCGTCTAATGATAGCCAAAAATAAACTGCTAAAACGCGTCAGAGCTTCAAAGGGTTAAGAAATAAAACTTGTGAAACTTTATCGTGTATTCTGTATTCATTGATTATTATTGTTGTGTAATTATAAGACTAAAGTTCGTTATCTCCCAGTGAGAGAGTTGTGATTGACGTAGTTTTCTAAGGTGGAAAACGTAATCACCATAAAGCACGACGATTTATCACGTCGCATAACAAATGAAAAAAGACGGCACCGGTACTGAACGGGTTAAATCTACGTCTATCTCTATTAGTGTGACAGCCATCAGCCAAAGCACAGCCAAAGAGAAGGGGTAAACATTCCAGCAGAAAACGTTGAACAAATCGGGTAAATAACGTTATGTTTATACAGGATTACCGGTAAGAGGGGCGGCAAGGGGAAGGGGAGGGATGATGGAGAACACGATGTTATTATACAGTATACGTAATAGACGCATTTTTTACTCCCAGAGATGAAAAAGTAGCCCATTATTTTCAACTTAGATTTTAAACGATAAGGGTGTTGATAATTCCAGAAGGGTTTTTTCCACCATGTTTTTTTTTTATTTTTTATTTTTTTCTTGAGATGAAAAACGGTCCAATTATTTCTAGCCTAGATCATAAATAACGAGACTATTGTCAATTTAGTATGTGCCTTATCCTTTTTATTAGACTTTATGATATGAAAACATTACTAGATTTTTCCGTCCAACCGCTAGAGGAAACATACAAACAAATTACTTTAATTGGGAGGAGGGGAACTCAAGACTCCCTAGGGAAAAAAAAAAAAAAAAAAAAAAAAAGGCAAAGGCAAAGAGTTACATCCATTAACTATTTTATGTTCACTTACATGTAAATATGCTCTCTAAATATCCAAGATGGGGTATATTTGGCTTATGCTGAATCCCTAACCGTTTGAGGATTATGACGCGTTTTAGCACTATTTTTTGGCTATCATTAAACGATTTTATGCAGTTTAGGATGGCCCTTTATGAATCTCAGGGGTCAAAGATCATATTACCACTCTCGCTAAAACAACTTCCCATGAAGCTGGGTGTACTCAATCGCCTCCGGGGGTTCTTCACCCCTGCGCAGCTTCTTTCTCTGTACAGGGTCACAGTGCGTCCATGTATTGGGTATTGTTCACACGTGTGGGGAGGATCCTCACACACAGCACTTCTAGACAGAGTAGAGAAGAAAGCCTTCCGTCTCACTAACTCACGACCACTAACCAACATTTTGCCGTTTCTCTCTCTTCGCCCCAATGTTGCATCTCGCACTAGTCTACCGCCGGAACGACAATTACTCAAACACACTAACGTTCGGACCAAAGTGGAACAGAACAATATATGTATTGTACAGATTCAGTCACTTTTTAGAATTTCACGGAATGGCAAGTATTGATGCGACATAAAAACTGAATATTTTACCTTAGCCACGCTCGTATATCTGCTGTACGTTTCAGTCATGTTTATCAAGTTCCGGGAAAGGCAAGTATAGATTGGACGTTTTTACGCAAGTACAGTAAAATGCTTTTGCTACGTATTGTTCCGAATAAACTTCAACTAATGTCATAGCAGCTTATTCGTTCGCCCCCATTATTTAGTCGATCTCAAGACCGTTCACCCCATTTCTTTGTATAAATGTGACATTTAGGTGTCGATGTTTTTCTGGCGAGCGATAGCAAGCCACCAGTTCAGGAGAAATCGTTCTGGCTATATATATATATATATATATATACCGGTATATATTATTATTTATTTTTATTTATTTTTTCCCCTGCTTGGTGGAGGTATAAGAAGCAAACTAAACACCTCCCGTTTTTTCTCTAAACTAATGGGGCTATACAGGTGGGAGAAGAGGGTCCAGAAAAAAGAAGAAGAAAACCTTAAGTGAAAATATACCCTTACCGTCTGGACAAATTCATCCTTCCTTCCTTCACTCATTCCCCCACCCAATATTTTGATTTAGAAGATTCCTATTTCGTGCAAAGCGTGGGTTAGAATGAACTTTGGGTGTTGGCAGTACGGTCGCGCTAATAAGTCATGTCCCAGCTATCATTACGCTTGGATTGTTCTGTGCTGTATTAATGCCAGTCAGATGTTGAATAGGGTGGGTAAATGTAGGGACATGTTTGTATATTTCACTCGATATGAAGACATGCAGCTTAGATATGTATGATACCAATTATTGATCAAAACATACTTGGTGCCGAGTCATCACTTATTAGCGCGACTGTACATCATTAACCCCTTCTGTACCGGCGACGTCTTTTGTATTCGATGTCAGCTACATTTAGACGATTTAATGAAGCTTAGGGAAGATGTACGGTAGTTAAAAGGCTTAATTGAGATAGTCTGTAGCCTTTTAATGGGTAGACGTCCTTCCTAAGCTGAACAAAATCGCCTAATAGTTGCCAGAATATAATGAAAAGTACATCACCTGTTCAAAAGGGGTAAATATCTACTCTTGTCTCTATGTCAATATGAGTTAGCCCCTTCTGTACCGGCGACGTCTTTTTAGTTTCATTATAGCTATATTTAGACGATTTTGTGCAGCTTAGGAAGAATCTGTGGTAGTATAAAGGGTCAAGTTAGATAGTTTGAAGCCTCTTAATTGCTGGAATCACTTTTTAAGCTGAATAAAATCGTCTAATAGTTGCCAGATTATAATGAAATGTACATCATCGGTACAGAAGGGGTTAAAACGTTATACCTCACACATTACGTAGCTTGTGTCTATGTTTGTCTCCTTACGTAGCTATCTTAGCTACGGGTAACTTTAAGGGGAGTCATGGGCTTTGTTTTATCTTTCCCTCCTTTTCTCTCTTTCCCTGGCTTGTATCCATTCGGCCCCATTCAGCCAACTGTTTTAAGACGTTTATCCCCATCCAGGTGCTGATTTCTTCCTGGCGAGCGATAGCGAGCCAGCATTGTATGGAGAAATCCGGCTTCGCCGGCGACAGTTTTCTATCGAAAAATTTACAAATTTAGCTTGCTGTCAAAACAAAAATATATATATGCTGGCTCGCTACCACTCGCCAGGAAAATATTGACACCTGGATGGGGTAAAAGTCTTAAAACACTAGGCTGAATGAGGCCGAATGGATACAAGCCAAAGAGAGAGAGAGGGAGACGAAGAGAAAAAAGGGAGGTGGGCTCCCTTAAGTTCTTCTTATGATTGATTTGCATTACAACAGTCACCACAAACACTTAACTTATCTAGGTATTAAAATATGGTATGTTATGATATGTATGCATGTCCCCTGTGTATTCTCAGGTGACCGGGTACTGAATAACCATGTATATATATTATTAAGGGGAGGTTTTTAGTTTGTTTCCTACTCCTCTAGCAATCTTAAATTTTCACCCCCTTGAACCCCTTTCAAGATAAATTTGTACATTTTTCGGTAGAAAAATTTCCCGGCCGAAGGCCGGTTCCTCTTAAATTACAGGCTCGCTATCGCTCGCCAGGACAAAATCGACAACTAAATGGCACGAAAGGTCTTAAAAGGGACGTAAATGAGGCGAAAGTTCTTAAAATCGCCAAACTAATGGGGTGAACGTCTTAAAATATCAAAATCAATGGGGCTAAACATGAGGGAGAAAGGGTTAAAGAAAAAAATCCCTCAAGTGAAGATCTCCCCTTAAACATATGACCGGTGTTCTTCAGAATTGTGTGGGTTTTTTTCTTCAGTGGAGTAATGACTCTTTGAGCAGTATGTATCGCTTTACTAGTGGTTGTCCCCTCGCTGGAATGGGGGTGCTGCTCAATAAATTCACTCCCCCGGGACAAAATCCAAATCAATATTATTTGATCATCGTTTTATCTAATGCCCCTTCACTTTCCAGTTTTTAATGAGAAGGACCAGAACATATGGTAGCATTTGTATAAGTATTCCAACATATACTGCACACACATGGAGAGGTGTGGTGGAGTGGTCATGCCATTGGACTGGTAATCCAATGGTCCCGGGTTCGAATCCCGATGTATCAATGGGAAGATATTATTGGGATGGAACTTGTGCTGTACCTAGTACGGTATCAGTGCATTACCACAAAGCACACCGAAAAACCAAAAAAACACCCTCATTGTTCCCTGATTAAATAGCACTGTATGAATATTCCCATATTCAAAATGTGTTACAGGGGGACAATGCCTACTGAGTTCATTGGTCAATGGGTGGCGTTTTGAGAGTGAGGGTCCGAGTCTAGGTGGTGAGACAGTGAAGCACTGGAGCGAAGCAGCTTCAGAGATGTGGCTGCTTAGAGCTATGGGTGGGTATCCCAAAGTGCTTCACATGTCTCACTCCCTAGACTGGAACGAGACCTCACGGGCTTCGCCATTCAATGTCAGCCCGAGAGGGAGTACTTAGGGGCAAAAAAAAAAAAAGAAGAAAAAAAAAAAAAAAAAATGAAGCACAAACATGCATTTATACATACATATTTGCATTTTACTCATTTGTATCCTCCAGTTGCTTAATTAATCAGCATACTATACGAGAAACGGTGTAAACTTTTAGCCTATATTTATTTCCTGGGAAGATAAAGTTTATGTGGGGAAAATGGTAATCAGGAATTACAAATAAACTTTAGTGTGCACGATCTTAATTAATTTTGTTGGAGAGAGAGAGAGAGAGAGAGAGAGAGAGAGAGAGAGAGAGAGAGAGAGAGAGAAGGGAGGAGAGAGAGAGAGAGAGAGAGAGAGAGAGAGAGAGAGAGAGAGAGAGAGAGAGAGAGAGAGAGAGAGAGAGAGAGAGAGAGAGAGAGAGAGAGGGGGGGGGGGGGCTGCTACGGCCGAGAGACCCTATCGTAACTGAGATTAGCTAACCAACTCTGCCATACTGGTGGTACTGGTGTTATTGTCAATTTGTGTCCAGCTGATGGCAAATTGAATCCCTTAAGGGGAGATTTCCACTTGAGGGATTTTTTTCTTGACCCCTTTCTCTATCATGTTTAGCCCCAGTGCTTTTGAGATTTTAAGACGTTTGCCCGATTAGTTTGGCTAAAAAAATCGCCCCATTTCTGTCAATTTTAAGACTTTTCGTGCCATTTAGGTGTTGATTTTTTCCTGGCGAGTTTAGGTGTTGATTTTTTCCTGGCGAGCGATAGCGAGCCTGTAGTTTAAGAGGAATCGGCCTTTGGCAGGGAAATTTTTCTACCGAAAAATTTACAAATTTATTTTGAAAGGAGGTCAAGGGGGTGTAATTCTAAGCTTGATGGAGGTCTAGGGAATAAAATAAATACCTCCCCTTAACAGCGAATTTCCCCAAACGTAATGGGAAAATATGAAACTAACATACATCTACGTCATATTGATGCCAAGTTTGCATAATAAACAACAAATTTCCCTACCAAAACTTCTAAATAACTGAGTAATATAGATGGGGAGATGGCAATTTACCCTTACCTGAAATAAACAAAAAGGTATTGTGTCTTCCCTTTATACTAAATAGCATGTCTAAACTCATTGAAGGAAAAAACAAAAACAATACTGGTACAGCATATATACTTTGGGCTTTCCATTTAATTAAGTTCCACATGATCAAGTTATAAATATCACCCTCGGATTGATAATTAGGGTACACTAATGGCGTTCGAAGAAACAAATATGGCCGATCTTTCTTTCTACAGGATCGCTATTTCTCTTTCTACAGGATCTCGATCTCTCTTTCTACAGGATCTCTATTTCTCTTTCTACAGGGTCTCTATTTCTCTTTCTACAGGGTCTCTATTTCTCTTTCTACAGGGTCTCTATTTCTCTTTCTACAGGGTCTCTATTTCTCTTTCTACAGGATCTCTATCTCTCTTTCTACAGGATCGCTATCTCTCTTTCTACAGGATCTCTATTTCTCTTTCTACAGGATCGCTATTTCTCTTTCTACAGGGTCTCTATTTCTCTTTCTACAGGATCTCTATTCCTCTTTCTACAGGATCTCTATTTCTCTTTCTACAGGATCGCTATTTCTCTTTCTACAGGATCGCTATTTCTCTTTCTACAGGATCTCTATTCCTCTTTCTACAGGATCTCTATTCCTCTTTCTACAGGATCTCTATTTCTCTTTCTACAGGATCGCTATTTCTCTTTCTACAGGATCTCTATTTCTCTTTCTACAGGATCGCTATTTCTCTTTCTACAGGATCGCTATTTCTCTTTCTACAGGATCGCTATTTCTCTTTCTACAGGATCGCTATTGCTCTTTCTACAGGATCTCTATCTCTCTTTCTACAGGATCGCTATCTCTCTTTCTACAGGATCTCTATTTCTCTTTCTACAGGATCGCTATTTCTCTTTCTACAGGATCGCTATTTCTCTTTCTACAGGATCGCTATTTCTCTTTCTACAGGATCGCTATTTCTCTTTCTACAGGATCTCTATTTCTCTTTCTACAGGATCGCTATTTCTCTTTCTACAGGATCGCTATTTCTCTTTCTACAGGATCGCTATTTCTCTTTCTACAGGATCGCTATTTCTCTTTCTACAGGATCGCTATTTCTCTTTCTACAGGATCGCTATTTCTCTTTCTACAGGATCGCTATTTCTCTTTCTACAGGATCGCTATTTCTCTTTCTACAGGATCGCTATTTCTCTTTCTACAGGATCGCTATTTCTCTTTCTACAGGATCGCTATTTCTCTTTCTACAGGGTCTCTATTTCTCTTTCTACAGGATCTCTATTTCTCTTTCTACAGGATCGCTATTTCTCTTTCTACAGGATCGCTATTTCTCTTTCTACAGGATCTCTATTTCTCTTTCTACAGGATCGCTATTTCTCTTTCTACAGGATCGCTATTTCTCTTTCTACAGGATCGCTATTTCTCTTTCTACAGGATCGCTATTTCTCTTTCTACAGGATCGCTATTTCTCTTTCTACAGGGTCTCTATTTCTCTTTCTACAGGATCTCTATTTCTCTTTCTACAGGATCGCTATTTCTCTTTCTACAGGATCGCTATTTCTCTTTCTACAGGATCTCTATTTCTCTTTCTACAGGATCGCTATTTCTCTTTCTACAGGATCGCTATTTCTCTTTCTACAGGATCGCTATTTCTCTTTCTACAGGATCGCTATTTCTCTTTCTACAGGATCGCTATTTCTCTTTCTACAGGGTCTCTATTTCTCTTTCTACAGGATCTCTATTTCTCTTTCTACAGGATCTCTATTTCTCTTTCTACAGGATCTCTATTCCTCTTTCTACAGGATATCTACTTCTCTTTCTACAGGGTCTCTATTTCTCTTTCTATAGGATCTCTATTCCTCTTTCTACAGAATCTCTATTCCTCTTTCTACAGGATCTCTACTTCTCTTTCTACAGGATCTCTATTTCTCTTTCTATAGGATCTCTATTCCTCTTTCTACAGGATCTCTATTTCTCTTTCTACAGGGTCTCTATTTCTCTTTCTACAGGATCTCTACTTCTCTTTCTACAGGATCTCTATTTCTCTTTCTACAGGATCGCTATCTCTCTTTCTACAGGATCTCTATTTCTCTTTCTACAGGATCTCTATTTCTCTTTCTACAGGGTCTCTATTTCTCTTTCTACAGGGTCTCTATTTCTCTTTCTACAGGGTCTCTATTTCTCTTTCTACAGGATCTCTATTTCTCTTTCTACAGGGTCTCTATTTCTCTTTCTACAGGATCTCTATTTCTCTTTCTACAGGATCGCTATTTCTCTTTCTACAGGATCTCTATCTCTTTCTACAGGATCTCTATTTCTCTTTCTACAGGATCTCTATCTCTTTCTACAGGATCTCTATTTCTCTTTCTACAGGATCGCTATTTCTCTTTCTACAGGATCTCTATCTCTTTCTACAGGATCTCTATTTCTCTTTCTACAGGGTCTCTATTTCTCTTTCTACAGGATCTCTATTTCTCTTTCTACAGGATTTCTATCTCTCTTTCTACAGGATCTCTATTTCGGCCCCCCCCCCCCCCCTAACCATGAGTGTCCTCGCAGGCTTGGCGTTAATATTATTCCACTAAATGTATTGTATTAAGGGGGGTCACCGGCTTTTCTTTTATCTTTCTCTCCTTTTCTCTCTTTCCCTGGCTTGTATCCATTCGGCCCCATTCAGCCAACTGTTGTAAGACGTTTATCCCCATCCAGTTGTTGATTTCTTCCTGGCGAGCTATAGCGAGCCAGCATTGTATGGAGAAATCCGGCTTCGCCGGAGACATTTTTCTATCGAAAAATGTACAGATTTAGATTGCTGTCATAACAAAAATACATATATGCTGGCTCGCTACCGCTCGCCAGGAAAATATTGACACCTGGGTGGGGGTAAACGTCTTAAAACAGTAGGCTGAATGGGGCCGAATGGATACAAGCCAGAGAAAGAGAGAAAAGGAGAGAACAACAAGCAGATCACCTCCCTTAAGGGGCTAGTGCTTGTTTTTTTAGTCTATGTATTTACTTACTAATGTGTGTTTTAGTTTCCTCGCTAGACCTCCATCAAGCTTAAAAAAAAAAAAAAAATCAAGATAAATGTGTACATTTTTCGGATAAGGGTGGTTCCTACTAATGCCGGTATCACACGAACGCTTTTGCCCTCAAACTTTTTGCTTAACACTAGTCTGGCAGCTTATGAGGTAAACATTTTAACTATTGGGGTTACGTCAATTCATCCATCATCAGTCTACTTTCCGATTCCAGTGCATATTATTCCAGAAATGTTGATTATCGAATGTTGGCTAAAAAAAACTCTCGTGTGATACCGGCTTTAATTACATACTCGGTCTAGCTCGCCCGGAAAAAAATGACACATAAATGGAACGAAATATCTTAAAACATTGACAAAGGAATTCGGGAAAAAAGGTCTTAAAAATCGCCAAACTAATGGGACGAACGTCTTAAAATCTCATAAATACTAAAGGGGTTAAATAGGATGGGAGAAAGAGGTCCAACCAAATAATCCATCTATGTATCAGTATAAATGCCGTTGCCTGTATAATTATGTATATTATATTGTTGTGTTGGGTTCCTCGATTGCATTTCTTTTTATCCCATCTTATTTAAAGGGGAGATTTCCACCTGGAGGATTTTTTTTTCTGAACCTCTTTCTCCCTCATGTCTAGCCCCATTGCTTGTGAGATTTAAAGACGCTTGCCCCATTAGTTTGGCGATTTTAAGAACCCTCGCCCCAATTCTGTCAATTTTAAGACCATTCGTGCCATTTAGGTGTCGATTTTTTCCTGGCGAGCGATAGCGAGCCTGTAATTTGAGGGGCACCGGCCTTCGGCCGGGACATTTTTCTACCGAAAAATTTACAAATTTATCTTGAAAGGGGTCAAGGGGTAGTAATTGTAAGCTTGATGGAAGTCTACGGAATCAACTAAAAACCTCCCCTTAAGTTCTTACGTGATCAAATACAATCGCATCATGATTACGAAATTAAAATACGATTACACCGAATAAAGAGGTGAAATTAGAATCGTCTGGTAGAGAAAGTTCTTCTCTATGCATTTAAGGGGAGGTTTTTAGTATGTTATCTAGACCTAAATCAAACTTAAAATTACATCCCCTAGACCCCCTTTCAAGATAAATTTGTACATTTTTCGGTAGAAAAATTTCCCGGCCGAAGGTCGCTTTCTCTTAAATTACAGGTTCGCTATCGCTCGCCAGGAAAAAATTAGACACCTAAATGGCACGAAAGGTCTTAAAATTGACAGAAATGGGGTGAAAGTTCTTATATTCGCCAAACTAATGGGGCGAACGTCTTAAAATATCAAAAGCAATGGGGCTAACCATGAGGGAGAAAGTGGTTCAGAAAAAAATCCCTCAAGTGGAAATCTCCCCTTAAAAATAGTCTGATAGTAGCAAAATGGATAAATACATCAACTAGAGAGTCGCCAGGGAGAGCACCTAACTCCCCCTATGCTTGCAGTTGTATACACTACATCAACTTCATCAACTAGAGAGTCGCCAGGGAGAGCACCTAACTCCCCCTATGCTTGCAGTTGTATGCACTACATCAACTACATCAACTAGAGAGTCGCCAGGGAGAGCACCTAACTCCCCCTATGCTTGCAGTTGTATGCAGTCTACTGATAGCCTCCTTGATGGAATCGTTTCTTACTTGGCACATAATTATCCATCTGCCCACCAAATTTCGTGAACATCAGTTCATAACTTTATAAACCGTCTACGCTGGTGGAGATATGCGCTCTACTGTCCAGTTCCTAAATTGAATCACTTCTTTCTTGGCGAATATCCAACTTTCTTGAAAATCAGTTCATAAATATATATTATAGGATATATTGTTTACATACAGGCAAACAGACACAAATGGAGGCAAAAACATAACCTCCTCTAACTTTGTTGACGGAAGTATTACATATCATGACACTGGTTATAATGCGTTGATAAATACACCATTACAAACAAGACGAATATAGCCCGTGAAAATAAACCTGGAGATAAATACACAGCTCTAGCAACAAATGACCTAATGAGGGTTGTAAATCTTGGGGACAAAAACTGTAAACATAGCGTGACACTTATAAACTCTCACACCGCAGTTTATATTGTCCTGCCCTCACATAACACACACATAACACACACATAACACACACACACACACACACACACACACACACACAGATACACACACATTATCTATCTATCTATCTATCTATCTATCTATATAACACAAACACACACACACATTATCTATCTATATAACACAAACACACACACACATTATCTATCTATATAACACAAACACACACACACACACACACAATGTGTACACACACACACGACACACATAAACATACATACAATATATATACTGTATATATATACGGCGGGTGCCCAACCCCGAAAGGAGTTGAAATAGGGGAGCTATCCCCCCCGCCAAAGGCGGCTTTCTAGGGCCTTTCCTAGCTGATGCCGAGAGGATTGGGTTCTAGTCATGTGGTGATGGGCTGGTCTATCCGAGTGAGAACTGAGCGATCTCTGCTATACCCATAGCTTACTCTGACTGTTCCTTTTACTTATATATCTTCTAGATCTCAAGTGGCGGCGTATTTTCCGTGGATTGACCTCCCTACTGCCAACCTAGAAGTTGGCAGATTGGGAGCCAAAGCGTCACATTTTTCCCTTGCCCCTCAACTTTCCCTTCATAATTGCGGAGGGGCACAGGGCCTTGGGTGGGGCTTTGGTTTCCCGGGCATTTCCGCACCTTCCTCAGCTCCCTCCCTTGGAGTGGCTTCGGTCACCCGGGCTTTGTTAGTGGTAAGCAGGGAGGATTTTGTGGGGGCGCTCGTCCGTTTATGGCCTTGGCCTTGCTCGAGACCTTGGGGCTGTTCGGCCAGACAGCCTGGGGAACAACAACAACAACTGTATATATATATATATATATATATAGCATGCTAATTATACTTCCTCTTGATGTTCCTCTCTTGCCCTGTTTATGTCTCGGTCTCGTGCGTTCTCTCCCTTTCTTTCTATTGTGTTGCCTTTCATCTATCTCTCTATATATCCATCTGTTTGTCTATCTAATGTCTCTCTCTCTGTGTCTCTCTCTCTCATGAAAACTGAGGAGTATAATATATTCGTTTAAGAGAGAGAGAGAGAGAGAGAGAGAGAGAGAGAGAGAGAGAGAGAGAGAGAGAGAGAGAGAGAGAGAGAGAGAGAGAATAAATATAGATAGCTAAATATATAGATACACCCAGCTTAATGTCGCCTAAAGGAGTAGGACGGACCTGCATTAGACCAATAAAGACTGATGATGATGATGAGCTATAGCACACGCAGGCACATTCTCTCACTCTCTCTCTCTCTCTCTCTCTCTCTCTCATATGCTCCGGGGGTTGCCGTTTAGTATTCAGAAATTAAATTATCTTAATCTCATAATGACCTCTCCAAAATTAGTTTTATGCCCACAAATTGTCCATATATATATATATATATATATATATATATATATATATATATATATATATATATATATATATATATATATATATATACCGGTATATATATATATATATTAGATATAAAGTGAGATAAATGGATAAGTAAAGAAACACATAGAAAGATAGCTATATAATCTAATAAACCCAGTATATTGTCCTCTAGGGAGACGGACGGACCTGCAGTAGACCAATAAACCCTGATGATGACACACACACACACACACACACAAACACGGCTAAGTGGTGATGTATCAATTCTACGCATTTGTATCGTGAGGTATTAATCTTCGGTGTCGTGGTTGTACCGTAATTCATATTCTCACATTCAATATAGGTGAGAGACCACTGCCACCATCTTAGATAGTACTGTATATGTAACACCCCATTCTTTAACATTACGGTAATATCAAATACAAACCCCAATATGTACTTGAATAAACTAATGAAAGCATATGGCCCTCCCGGGATTCAAACTCGGGACACCACACCCAGAACATAAGCACTCAAACCATTACACCACCAACACAGTTAAAGGTTGAGTACACGATCACGATTAATATCCATTTTCGAATTTTGGATATCAATCTAATCATGTACTCAGACCCAACTGCATATTAGTATCTCTGGGTATTCTCCTGGGTGACCTAGATGTGTGTGAATTTGGTGTTTTGTCTGTGTGTGTTCGTTGTTTTGTGTTTTCCCGTTCTTGCTCTGTCTTGAGTCGGCCACCCCCAAGAAAATACCCCAAAAAATAAAATAATAATACTAATAAAATAGAGGAAAATAAATACAAAATTGGAAAAGTGGGGATCGGGCCTGAGCATATAGATAGATAGATAGATAGATAGGTCGGATGCTGTAGGTCATTATCTTGGAACAAAACATACAGAGTTAGAATAAAATATGGTAGATATTAGAACCAGAAATATGGATATAACTAAAAGGGGTATAGAGGTTGCTTTAAGGGGAGATCTCCACTTGAGGAATTTTTTTCTTGGCCCCTTTCACCCTCATGTTTAGCCCCATTGCTTTTGATATTATAAAACGTTCGCCCCATTAGTTTAACGATTTTAAGAACTTTCACCCCATATTAAGACCTTTCGTGCAATTCAGGTGTCGATTTTATCCTGGCGAGCGATAGCGAGCCTATAATTTAAGAGGAACCGGCCTTCGGCCGGGACATTTTTCTACCGAAAAATGTACAAATTTATCTTGAAAGGGACTCACGGGGGTATAATTTTAAGCTTGATGGAGGTCTAGGGAACAAAGTAAATACCTCCCCTTAATTCCAGCTGAAGGCAAATTGAATCATTTATCACCTAATTTATCGAACCCTAATTTAAAAATATCAAACTTCTAGGTCTCTGCAATATAGAAACTTATATTAATTAACACCATATATCGCAACAAAGTCTTCCTAATAGCTGCGTAATCCAGGTGAAGACATCATGACAATTTACCATCAGCTAGAAATAAACAGACTAATAGAACTAACGGAAAAGTCTTAAGGGAGCCCACCTCGCTTTTTTTTTCTCTTTCTCTCCCTCTCTCTTTGGCTTGTATCCATTTGGCCCCATTCAGCTTACTGTTGTAAGACGTTTACCCCCAATCCAGGTGTCAATATTATCCTGGCGAGCGGTAGCGAGCCAGCATATATATATTTTCATTTTGACAGTAAGCTAAATTCGTACATTTTTCGATAGAAAAATGTCTCTTCTCCATACAATGCTGGCTCGCTTTCGCTCGCCAGGAAGAAATCGACACCTGGATGGGGATAAACGTCTTAAAACAGTTGGCTGAATGGGGCCGAATGGATACAAGCCAGGGAAAGAGAGAAAAGGAGAGAAAGATAAAAACAAAAAAGCCGGTGACCCCCCTTAAGAAGAGAGTAAGACCAAGCGCACCATAATGAACCTAAGCGCAAGAGTAAGAAGTGCCGTAAAGATGGCAGTCTGTGTCTTCTCGGTGGTGGTGTGTAATGGTTAGAGCGGTTAATTAAGGGGAGATAGCCACTTGAGGGATGTTTTTTCTTGACCCCCCTTTCTCCCTCATGTCTAGCCCCATTGCTTTTGATATTTTAAGACGTTTGCCCCATTAATTTGGTGATTTTAAGAATTTCCGCCCCATTCTGTCAATTTTAAGACCTTTCGTGCCATTTAGGTGTCGATTTTATCCTGGCGAGCGATAGCGAGTCTGTAATTTAAATGTCCCGGCCTTCGGCCGGGACATTTTTCTACCGAAAAATGTACAAATATATCTTGAAAGGGGGTCAAGTGGGTGAAATTTTAAGATTGCTGGAGGAGTAGAAAACAAACTAAAAACCTCCCCTTAAGAGATGTATATGGTATCCCAGGTTCGAATCCCGGGAGGAACACATGCTTTAATTAATTTCATTGGGAGGTGTTTGGTGTAGGGAATTAATTAATTGCAGAGGATTAGGTAAGATAGAGGTCGATCAAGAACTAATGACAGAATGGTAAAAGTAAGAATCAATAGACTAAACATATGGGTGAGAAAAGTAGGCAAGATTAGGAAAGGAAAGATGCAAATAGGGAGCAAATGTTAAATGTTAAATGCATCACTGAATGATGCACACACAGAAAAGAGCTAAAGGGAGATTTTCCTGGCGAGCGATAACGAGGCACAGGCCGTTGGCTAAGACATTTCCTACCGAGAAACGTACAAATTTACCTCGATTTTTTTTTTTTTTTTTTGGAGGGGGGGGGGGGGATCTTCTTAAGCCTTTCGCTATCCTGTGGACGTGGGAGTTGCCGATTAGCATTCAGAAAGAGTTCTCTCAATCTTATAATTACCTCTCCAAAATTAGTTTTCTGCCCACAGCTAACTCAAAGACAACTGCAGAGGTTGAAGTAACTAAACTAAACGTTTCTATACACCCCTGATGGTCACAAAGGCTTTTAAGTATCCCACAATAGGCTCAAATTGCGTCCTGTACGTGAAAGGATTAGGCTTGAGGGAGCAAACTATCTCCCTTCCCCCCCTCACCCCTCCTTAAGCTCCATATAGTCATGAAAACCCTCACATGGACAATCAAGATTTGGGCTAGGTTGTGGATGCGTCAGCAAAAACACCTAATCCAACATCTCAAGCCCTTGCTCTTGATACTTTTGATACTTTTGATGTGTTCGCCACTCTTCTAGCGGCACCGAGGAGCGCGACGCCCCTCGTTATGGGTGGTGATTTGGTGCAGCAGACTGTTTGAAGGGACAGCTCGCTCCCTTGCGAAGATGGGCTCGTCTGGCACTTTTTGCAGTTCGACATCGAGGGCTCTCTTGAAGTTGTCTAAAGAGACGTTTCTCATGTGTCTTACTCGCCGTGGGCCTCTGTGTGATAACCAGCCCTCTCGCAGAGCCCATAGCACCCCTGTTATTCATCCGGGGGATATCGCATTCCCAGCCTCTCCTATCACTGAGTTTCATGACTATCGGAGTATGTAGGTTTGGTACTAAACCCTCAGCGATTTTCCACGTGTATATTATTAGGTAACGTTCGCTTCTACGTTCCAACGAATACAGTTTCAGTGTTCTTAAACGCTCCCAATAGTGTACCTGTTTTACCGAACTTATATGCGAAGTGAAATTTCTTTGTACACTCTCTAAGTCATTTATTTCACATGCTTTGTATGGGGATGTTAATACGCTACAGTATTCAAGCCGCGGTAGCACTAGATTTGAAGAGCGTTATCATAGGTAATTCACCGCGTGTTTTAAATGTACGCAGAATCCAACCCGTTAGACGTTTCGCAGCCGCAACTTTGACCTGGTTATGTACTTTGAAACCCATATTTTCAGACATTAATGCTCAATGGAGACCTCAGAGATGTGAACAAAACTTTCACACCTTAACCCCTTTAGTACCGGTGCCGTCATTTTTACTTCCCACAGAAAATAAAAGTAAGCAGTAAAGAGGTATTTCAAGTGACGCCGCAGATGGTCACTTAACAAGCAACTTTAGCTCGTTAGTGTGTCCGCAAGCTGCACCACTCTTGTTAAGGGGGGGGGGCGTCACCTGCTTTTCTTTATCTTTCTCTCCTTTTCTCTCTTTCTCTGGCTTGTATCCATTCGGCCCCATTCAGCCAACTGTTTTAAGACGTTTATCCCCATCCAGGTGTCGATTTCTTCCTGGCGAGCGATAGCGAGCGAGAAATCCGGCTTCGCCGCAGACATTTTTCTATCGAAAAATTTACAAATTTAGCTTGCTGTAAAAACAATTATATGTATATAAATATATATATATATGCTGGCTCGCTACCGCTCGCCAAGAAAATATTGACACCTGGGTGGGGTTAAAAATCTTGAAACAGTAGGCTGAATGGGGCCGAATGGATACAAGCCAAAGAGAAGGGAGAGAAAGAGAACCAAAAGCGAGGTGGGTGGGCCCCCTTAAAATGGCCAACTTTGTCAATAGTTGTAGATCAGGCTGCCGGCTGGCTTCTGTGCGACCTCAAGTAGAAAGGATAGAATGGGAAGGGGAAGAGGAAAGTCGATAAAGAAGGCAATAGACGGAAAGAGGGAAATGGAGATCAACGAAAACACAGAAACAAGACGACATTGGAACGATAAACTAGAAAACAAAGAAAGGAATACTGTAAAATAACACAGACAAGACCAAGACAAGTAAAAGAGAGAGAGAGTGTATTAAGGGGAGATGGGTTTTTTATTTGCTCATTTGTGACTCTTTATTATTAATGTATTAAGTCTCCTCCCTAGACCACAAACAAGAATAAAAAAACACCTGCCCAAGACCCTCCTTCAAGATAAATTTGTACAATTTTCGACAAAAAAAAATTCCCGGCCAAAGGCCGTTTTCTCTTAAATTACAGGCTCGCTGTCGCTCGCCAGGAAAAAAATCGACACCTAAATGACATGAAAAGTCTTAATATTGACAAAGAAATGGGGCGAAAAGTCATAAAATCGCCAAACTAATGGGCCGAATGTCTTATAATCTGAAAACTAATGGGGCTAAGCACAACGGCACAATCTCCCCTTAAGCGAAAGTGCCAGCATTAAAAAAAGGCATACCCGAGAGAGAACGATACCTGGGATGGTCACTTACTGCTCAGCATCCTTCTTTCGTTAGTAAGAGAAACACATAATGCAACAAACGGAAGAGGAAAACTAGTAAGTAGGAGTAAGTAGTAATGTACGAAGTAAAGGTTTAGGAGGGTTCTTAGGTAGCGATAAGATAAATGTAGTGTAGGGCATGTACACTCGACCAACAAACCATCTTTACACTGGTGAGCTGTAAATAATCTAGTGTGAACGGAATGAATCGGGTGAAACATACGTCTGTGAGGTATTATTATAAGATTTCGACCCACTTCCAGAATGTTTAGAGCGTTAGTGTAAAGATTGTTTTTTGGTCGAGTGTACGTAGTGCAAGGGTTATAGGTTATAGTGAGAGATGTAGCTATAAGATATATGTAGTGTATAGGATATACGTAGTGCAGGGGGTATAGGTTATAGTGAGAGATGTAGCTATAAGATATATGTAGCATATAGGATATACGTAGTGCAAGGGTTATAGGTTATAGTGAGAGATGTAGCTATAAGATATATGTAGCATATAGGATATACGTAGTGCAAGGGGTATAGGTTATAGTGAGAGATGTAGCTATAAGATATATGTAGCATATAGGATATACGTAGTGCAAGGGGTATAGGTTATAGTGAGAGATGTAGCTATAAGATATATGTAGCATATAGGATATACGTAGTGCAGGGGGTATAGGTTATAGTGAGAGATCTAGTGTAGGACATAAAGGTATAAAAGAACAAATAAGGATGTTGGGAAGACGGGGTCTGCCTCGTATGGGCCAATAAGCCTTCTGCAGATTTCAATTTGTCTTATGTTCCTATGATCCTATGTAATAAGAAAGACTATTCTATGCTATTCTATTTACTCTGGCCTATTCCCTATTTTTTCTATTTGTTTTTTTCCTGAGAAGTGTTGTCATGGATCATCTCTTAGTGTGAAATTTGTATATATTTATAAATTGATATACTGATTTATATAATAATAACATAAGGTGAAGCAATTGATTTATATAATAATAACATTATTTTTATTAATCTCACCACCACACCCCCAATGAAATTAATTAAAGTATATAAGGTGAAGCAATTGATTTATATAATAATAACATATAAGGTGAAGCAATTGATTTATATAATAATAACATATAAGGTGAAGCAATTGATTTATATAATAATAACATATAAGGTGAAGCAATTGATTTATATAATAATAACATATAAGGTGAAGCAATTGATTTATATAATAATAACATATAAGGTGAAGCAATTGATTTATATAATAATAACATATAAGGTGAAGCAATTTATATAATAATAACATATAAGGTGAAGCAATTGATTTATATAATAATAACATATAAGGTGAAGCAATTGATTTATATAATAATAACATATAAGGTGAAGCAATTGATTTATATAATAATAACATATAAGGTGAAGCAATTGATTTATATAATAATAACATATAAGGTGAAGCAATTGATTTCGGGGGCTGATGGGTGATTGATGCTTCAGAATGCTTGTGTGCTTGTTTTTTTGTGGGCGAACTGTTAGGTATTCTTCTCCTGTCACCTGGTTTTCCTTTCTCGAGTCTTTTGCTGATCCTCCCTACCCCTTGTGGGAGTAAGGGATGGCTACTGACTGACTTTATTTATTTATATATATATATATATATATATATATATATATATATATATATATATATATATATATATATATAATAAAGAAAGGAAGAAAGACAGAAATACGCAAAAATCTCCATCAATTCATTACTGTTAATTTGTCCTGCTCTTTGGTTCACTCTCATTTACTTTATATACAGCATACTTATTGACTTTGCATTACGTATGTCCTAATTTTAAATTGTATCGACTTATGTCCCAATTGCTTACATCATTGAATTTTTGTTCCTCTCAGTAATGATTAATTAATTTTCGTTGAAATCTTTATTTTTCGTTTCATGTTCTTGGATTTGTTTCACGTAAAGCCCTATTTTTCGTTTTTGTTTTTTTGTTTTTTTCCAACTGGACTCCCTGGGGCCACGCAAAAACCAACCAGAACAGGGACGTACATTTATATATATATATATATATATATATATATATATATATATATATATGTGTGTGTGTGTGTTGATATTATTTTCGTCCCTCCGCATGTCTTCTTATTGTCAACCTTTTCTAGTTTTCTTTTGGCCTTTCGTTCATCGCCTTATTTTTCCGCTTTTCTCTTGTTTTGTTTTTCTGGCACTTGTTTCCGTTTTCTCTGAATCATTTTATATACGTTTTCTTCCTTGGTTTTCATGTTCTTTGTGTTGTTTTGCATTTTACTTTTCCGTGTCTACGCTTGTTCCTTGGATTTTATTTTCCCCGTTCCTGGTTTTTTCTCCTATGTTTGTTCCTTGAAATTTGTTCTTCCTGTTCCTGGTGTTTCTCCTCTAGCCTTGTTTTGTGTATTTACGTCTGTTTTCATATGTTTTTCTCTTTTCTCGTGTGTATCATATTTATTCGCATATTTTCCCTATTCCTCGTTTTTCTTCTCGTTGCTTTCGTTTTACATCATGTTTTATGGGTTTCCTTGTTCTTAGCTCTCGGTGTATTGCTATTTCTTCTTTCTCTCTTGGGTCTTGGTTACGATATCCGTGCCTTCTTTCTCGGCCTTGTCATTTCTCGATATTCGCCACGACATGCTGTACTTGTGGTTTGTTCTCTGGGTTCTTGTATTTCATTGTATCATCGTTGCCCGCACATCTTTCCCGATTTTCTTCATCCCTTGAGGAATGTCACGTGTTGACAATTTATTCTGGCAACCATTAGAAGATTTAATACACCTAAGGAAGTATCTGAGTAAAACCTGTCTTAAGGGGAGGTGTTTAGTTTGTTCCCTAGATTTCCATCAAGCTTAAAATTACATCCCCTTGACCCCCTTTCAAAATAAATTTGTACACTTTTCGGTAGAAAATATCCCGGCCGAAGGCCGGTTCCTCTTAAAATTCAGGCTCGCTATCGCTCGCCAGGAAAAAATCGACACCTAAATGGCACGAAAGGTCTTAAAATTGACAGAAATGGGGCGAAGGTTCTTAAAATCACCTAACTAATACGGCGAAATTCATAAAATATCAAAAGCAATGGGGCTAAACATGAGGGAAAACGGGTTCCAGAAAAAATCCCTCAAGTGGAAATCTCCCCTTAAGTAACCCTTTGATTTCCACATACCCTTCCTAACTTAAATACATATTTGTTTTCAATTTGCGTCCGAAAACGGAAAATAAATGTGTCACTGTATCTTGAGAGGGTTAATGCATATTTATTGGTACATTGTAAACTGTATACGCAGAATACGCAAGATAAACAACCACTTCCGAGTTTCGATAATAAGGGGAGGTTTTTAGTGTGTTTTTCTAGACTTCCATCAAGCTTGAAATTACACCCCCATGACCCCCTTTCAAGATAAATTTGTACATTTTTCGGTACATAGGCCGGTTCCTCTTAAATTACAGGCTCGCTTTCGCTCGCCAGGAAAAAATCGACACCTAAATGGGCCAAAAGGTCTTAAAAGTGACATAAATGGAGTGAAAGTTCTTAAAATCGCCAAACTAATGGGGCGAACGTCTTACAATCTCAAAAGCAATGAGGCTAAACATGAGGGAGAAAGGGGTAAAGAAAAAAATCCCTCCAGTGGAAATCTCCCCTTAAGATGGAAATTAAATGTGTAGACATAATACTAACACAGACACACACACAAATCAACAATAGGCTACCATAGTGCGGTGGGGAATGTGAACATGATTAGATTAAGGGGAGATCTCCACTTGAGGGATTTTTTTCTTGACCCCTTTCACCCTCATGTTTAGCCCCATTGCTTTTGATATTATAAAACGTTCGCCCCATTAGTTTAGCGATTTTAAGAACTTTCACCCCATATTAAGACCTTTCGTGCCATTCAGGTGTCGATTTTATCCTGGCGAGCGATAGCGAGCCTGTAATTTAAGAGGAACCGGCCTTCGGCCGGGACATTTTTCTACCGAAAAATGTACAAATTTATCTTGAAAGGGGGTCAAGGGGGTGTAATTTTAAGCTTGATGGAAGTTTAGGAAACACACTAAAAACCTCCCCTTAATATCCAGTATTCGAGAATGGATAATAAGTCGTAGGCGTGTGCATAAACCTTTAACCGTCTTGGTGGTGTAATGGTTAAGGGGAGATTTCCACTTGAGGGACTTTTTTCTTGACCCCCTTTCTCCCTCATGTCTAGCCCCATTGCTACTGAGATTTTAAGACGTTTGCCCCATTAGTTTGGTGATTTTAAGAATTTCCGCCCCATTCTGTCAATGTTAAGACCTTTCGTGCCATTTAGGTGTCGATTATTATCCTGGCGAGCGATAGCGAGCCTGTAATTTAAGAGTAACCGACCTTCGGCCGGGACATTTTTCTACCGAAAAATGTAAAAAATTATCTTGAAAGGGGGTCGAGGGGGTGAAATATTAAGATGGCTGGAGGAGTAGGAAACAAACTAAAAACCTCCCCTTAAGGTGTCTAAAAATCTGTGTGTGATAACCCAGGTTCGAATCCTGGTGGATCACATATTATGCTTTCATTAATTTAATTGGAGGTGTTTGGTGTGGTGGTGAAATTAATAAAACAATAACATGAGGTTTGTCATGGACGCAAACTATATCGACATTGTTTTGATATACGTGTGTGTGTACGGTCGCGCTAATAAGTCATGTCCCAGCTGTCATTATGTTTGGCCTTCTCTGTGCTGTATTAATGTCTGTCAGATGTTGAATAGGGTGGGTAAGTGTAGGAACATGTTTGTATATCTCACCCAAAAAGAAGATATCGTGTGTAAATATTGCTGATACCAATTATTGATGAAAACATACTTGGTGCCGAGTCATCACTTATTAGCGCGATTGTACAGTCGCGCTAATAAGTGATGTCTCGGCACCAAGTAAGTTTTGATCAATAATTGGTATCAGAAATATCTAAGCTTCATTTCTTCATATCGAGTGAAATATACAAACATGTTCCTACACTTACCCAACCTATTCAACATCTGACAGACATTAATACAGCACAGAGCAAACCAAACGTAATGACAGCTGAGCAATGACTTATTAGCGCGATCGTACTATACTCCTTTTTTTTCCAGCTGATGGTAAATTGCCATCTCTCCATCCTGATTACTCGGCTATTACCATGATTTTGTAGCGAAATACGTTGCGAATTATGAGAACTTGACAATAATAAGACTCGCAGACACAGTATAGTCTATTCGCTGAAAGTAGGCGAGAAATCATGATCTCTAACCGCTGTAACTAAAAAACGACTGGGGTAATCGAGCTAATATTTCTACCATTTGGGAAGAGTCGGTCAAGGAATAGATGTGGAAATTGACAGCTCATTTGTTCTAGCCCTATTTGAGTTACAGAGGATAGAGGTCATGATTTCTCGCCTGCTTACAGCGAATAGACTATAGTATCATATTTTTCCAGTAAGAATCGAGAAATCATATGCAAAAGAATTCAATTTATCATATGCAAAAGAATTCAATTTATCATATGCTATAGCATTCAATTTATCATATGCTAAAGAATTCAATTTATCATATGCTAAAGAATTCAATTTATCACCAGTTGGAAAAAATAGACCATTGGGATATATCATTAGCTCAGTATCCATCTACATATATAAATGGACAGCTCGGACTTCCTAACAGCCTGAATCACGCAATTGGTCTGTTGCATGGGATGGTGTCGTTGGCAACATGAGCCGCCCATAACTTTAAGGGAGCCCACCTCGCTTTGTTTTTCTCTTTCTCTCCCTCTCTCTTTGGCTTGTATCCCTTCGGCCCCATTCAGCCTACTGTTTTAAGACGTGTACCCCCATCCAGGTGTCAATATTTTCCTGGAGAGCGATAGTGAGCCACCATATATATTTTTTGTTTTGACAGCAAGCTAAATTTGTACATTTTTCGATAGAAAAATGGTCTCCGGCGAAGCCGGATTTCTCCATACAATGCTCGCTCGCTATCGCTCGCCAGAAAGATGTCGACACCTGGATGGGGATAAACGTCTTAAAACAGTTGGCTGAATGGGGCCGAATGGATACAAGCCAGGGAAAGAGAGAAAAGGAGAGAACGATAAAACAAAACGGTGACCCCCCCCTTAAATATTTCAGAACTTGAGCGCTATTTATTGACTATTTTGCAATGATATGGTTCGCATTAGCTGTTATCAATACTAATGTAGTGCCCATTAGCTGTTATCAATACTAATGTAGTGCCCATTAGCTGTTATCAACACTAATGTAGTGCCCATTAGCTGTTATCAATACTAATGTAGTGTCCATTAGCTGTTATCAACACTAATGTGTGCCATTAGCTGTTAATACTAATGTAGTGCCCATTAGCTGTTATCAATACTAATGTAGTGCCCATTAGCTGTTATCAATACTAATGTAGTGCCCATTAGCTGTTATCAATACTAATGTAGTGCCCATTAGCTGTTATCAATACTAATGTAGTGCCCATTAGCTGTTATCAATACTAATGTAGTGCCCATTAGCTGTTATCAATACTAATGTAGTGCCCATTAGCTGTTATCAATACTAATGTAGTGCCCATTAGCTGTTATCAATACTAATGTAGTGCCCATTAGTTGTTATCAATACTAATGTAGTGCCATTAGCTGTTATCAATACTAATGTAGTGCCCATTAGCTGTTATCAATGTAGTGCCCATTAGCTGTTATCAATACTATGTAGTGCCCATTAGCTGTTATCAATACTAATGTAGTGCCCATTAGCTGTTATCAATACTAATGTAGTGCCCATTAGCTGGTTATCAATACTAATGTAGTGCCCATTAGCTGTTATCAATACTAATGTAGTGCCCATTAGCTGTTATCAATACTAATGTAGTGCCCATTAGCTGTTATCAATACTAATGTAGTGCCCATTAGCTGTTATCAATACTAATGTAGTGCCCATTAGCTGTTATCAATACTAATGTAGTGCCCATTAGCTGTTATCAATACTAATGTAGTGCCCATTAGCTGTTATCAATACTAATGTAGTGCCCATTAGCTGTTATCAATACTAATGTAGTGCCCATTAGCTGTTATCAATACTAATGTAGTGCCCATTAGCTGTTATCAATACTAATGTAGTGCCCATTAGCTGTTATCAATACTAATGTAGTGCCCATTAGCTGTTATCAATACTAATGTAGTGCCCATTAGCTGTTATCAATACTAATGTAGTGCCCATTAGCTGTTATCAATACTAATGTAGTGCCCATTAGCTGTTATCAATACTAATGTAGTGCCCATTAGCTGTTATCAATACTAATGTAGTGCCCATTAGCTGTTATCAAATGTAGTACCCATTAGCTGTTATCAATACTAATGTAGTGCCCATTAGCTGTTATCAATACTAATGTAGTGCCCATTAGCTGTTATCAATACTAATGTAGTGCCCATTAGCTGTTATCAATACTAATGTAGTGCCCATTAGCTGTTATCAATACTAATGTAGTGCCCATTAGCTGTTATCAATACTAATGTAGTGCCCATTAGCTGTTATCAATACTAATGTAGTGCCCATTAGCTGTTATCAATACTAATGTAGTGCCCATTAGCTGTTATCAATACTAATGTAGTGCCCATTAGCTGTTATCAATACTAATGTAGTGCCCATTAGCTGTTATCAATACTAATGTAGTGCCCATTAGCTGTTATCAATACTAATGTAGTGCCCATTAGCTGTTATCAATACTAATGTAGTGCCCATTAGCTGTTATCAATACTAATGTAGTGCCCATTAGCTGTTATCAATACTAATGTAGTGCCCATTAGCTGTTATCAATACTAATGTAGTGCCCATTAGCTGTTATCAATACTAATGTAGTGCCCATTAGCTGTTATCAATACTAATGTAGTGCCCATTAGCTGTTATCAATACTAATGTAGTGCCCATTAGCTGTTATCAATACTAATGTAGTGCCCATTAGCTGTTATCAATACTAATGTAGTGCCCATTAGCTGTTATCAATACTAATGTAGTGCCCATTAGCTGTTATCAATACTAATGTAGTGCCCATTAGCTGTTATCAATACTAATGTACTGCCCATTAGCTGTTATCAATACTAATGTAGTGCCCATTAGCTGTTATCAATACTAATGTAGTGCCCATTAGCTGTTATCAATACTAATGTAGTGCCCATTAGCTGTTATCAATACTAATGTAGTGCCCATTAGCTGTTATCAATACTAATGTAGTGCCCATTAGCTGTTATCAACACTAATGTAGTGCCCATTAGCTGTTATCAATACTAATGTAGTGCCCATTAGCTGTTATCAATACTAATGTAGTGCCCATTAGCTGTTATCAATACTAATGTAGTGCCCATTAGCTGTTATCAATACTAATGTACTGCCCATTAGCTGTTATCAATACTAATGTAGTGCCCATTAGCTGTTATCAACACTAATGTAGTGCCCATTTGCTGTGTTTTTTGATAGTTGGAATGGTGTCATATTTGTTGATATAAGCCTCTAGAGTAGTTTGCAAGTATTCGCAATTGAGGCTATTACAAATGATTGATTGCAAATAAGTCAATAGGGTTATAATGCCTTGAATGGAAAAATGACCCTGTATATTGGCTTATTAAATAAAATCAATGCGAACTATTTGATTATAATGCAGTAGTTAATGAAACTGGAAACAACGATTCAGTTGATACCGTTAGTATATTTAAAGTACGTGAATCAAAGGGTTAAACACATTATGTTAATTATCTGCAGACTAAGCCATTTCAGTAACATGACGATTCTGCCCCATAATTTTCTGACTAGCATTAGGCAATATTATATAGCACAGTAAGGACCTAATAACAGCCAGGTAATAGCAAAGTAATGTACCATAATATATTGCAAGTGTTGAAGGCTAATCGTGAAGGAGCATTGTTTTTGAGAGATACAGAGAGAGCATCCTGGATAAGAGAACTTCCTGAAATCAACGATATTATTTTAACAGAGACAATAATGAAAAAGGCAAGACACGTAGCTGAAGTAGAGGACCAAAGACGGAGTGAATTATTAACAGACTGAACACCAACAGACAGGAAGCGACTATTGTATATATATATACAATAGTTAACCCGTTCAGTACCGAGCCGTCCTTTTAAGGGGAGGTTTCCACTTGAGGGATTTTTTGTCGAACTTCCTTCTCCCTCATGTTTAGCCCCATTGCTTTTGAGATCTTAAGACGTTTGCCCCATTAGTTTGGCGATTTTAATAACTTTCGCCACAAAATTGTCTAAATATAGCTAGAATAACACAAAACAGAGGTTGCGGTATACAAGGGGTTAATTTAACACCCAAATATTTAAAGAACACCAACACTAGATAGATGGAGACCAAGAAAACTGCAGGGGTAACATAGCAAAGTGTGGTAGCTGATGGAAAGGGTTAAGGGGGGGGGAGGGGGGGGATGGGCTGGTTTTTGTGGCCCCCTTCTCCCTCGTCTTTAGCCCCATTAGTTTTCAGATTATAAGACGTTCGACCCATTAGTTTGGCGATTGTAACACCTTTCGCCCCATTTCGTTGTCAGTTTTAAGACCTGTTGTGCCATTTAGGTGTCGATTTCTTTCCTGGCGAACGATATCGAGCATGATATTTTATGAGGAATCGGCCTTTGGCCGGGATATTTTTCTACCGAAAAATCTACAAATTTATCTTGAAGGGGGGTCTAGGGGGTGTTTTTGTCTAAGCTTGATGGAGGTCTAGCGAAGAAAATAAGAAATAAAGGAATAATTGAATTAATAGACCAAAAACACGGCCCATCTCCCCTTAAGGCAGACCAGTGAACTAATGATGTCTGTTGCTGCTAATGATGATGGAGGGGGACAGTATGCATGTGAATTACAGACCTCTGGCTTTATCAAATTACTCTATTTCGCTCTTGGTAGATTTATGGGAGGGGTTGAGGGGGAGGATTCTGGACTCCTTTCTCTTTCATGCTCAGCTCCGTTAGTTTTGAGATTATGAGACATTCGCCACATTAGTTTGGCGAGTGTATAAACTAGTTTCAGATACCAGTGCAAAATATTCCAGAAATGTTGCCAGAAAAATGTTGATCATCAAATGTTGACTATAAAAGCTCTCGTGTGATACCGGCTTAAGGATGAACCGGTATTCGACCTGTGCATTTGTCTACCGTAAAATGCATACATATATCTCGTAGGGGGGTCTTGGAGATATTTGTAAAAACTTGATGAAGGTCTAGTGAGGAGAATATAAACTAATTAATACATAAATAAAGACATCATACATCTAGAATGATACATCTAGAATGATACATCTAGAATGATACATCTAGAATGATACATCTAGAATGATACATCTAGAACTATACATCTAGAATGATACATCTAGAATGATACATCTAGAATGATACATCTAGAACGATACATCTAGAACGATACATCTAGAACGATACATCTAGAATGATACATCTAGAATGATACATCTAGAACCATACATCTAGAATCATACATCTAGAATCATACATCTAGAATCATACATCTAGAACCATACATCTAGAACGATACATCTAGAATGATACATCTAGAATGATACATCTAGAATGATACATCTAGAATGATACATCTAGAATGATACATCTAGAATGATACATCTAGAGTCATACATCTAGAATCATACATCTAGAATCATACATCTAGAATCATACATCTAGAATCATAAATCTAGAATCATACATCTAGAATCATACATCTAGAATCAGACTAGTTTGTTCATCCTAGAGAGTAAAGCTTGATGATTAACCCTTTTTGGACTTTGGCGGTCTTTTACATCTCATTCTAGCTATGATTAACCCGATTTTATTCCGTTAACGAAGGGCCTCTAGGAATCAGGAAGGTTATATATACTAAATCATTTGAGCCCTACTAAGCTGAATAACATCGTCTAGTGATAATAATACGAAGAAGAAAGACGTCTAGTATGATGAAAGCTATTTAAAATCCTTCAATACCGTGACATTTGTTCGTATATTTTATTTACCGTCAGACGAAATTGGTTCTACCAAATAATTCAGAGACTTAAGAGGAGGTATTTAGTTTGCTCCCTAGACTTCCATCAAGCTTACAAAAATACGCCCAAGACCTCCTTTCAAGAAAAATTTGTACATTTTTCGATAGAAAAATGTCCCGGCTGAAAGCCGGTTCCCCCTATATTACAGGCTCGCTACCGCTCGCCAGGAAAAAATCGACACCTAAATGGCACGAAAGGTTTTAAAATTGACATAAATGGGGCGTATGGTCTTAAAATCGGCAAACTAATAGGGTTAAACACGAGGGAGAAGGGGATCCAGAAAATAACCCTCTCAAGTGAAAATCACCCCTTAAAGTGTAGAGGGTGATTGGATGTAGATGTGTCCCGCTGCGATAGGCATCCTAGGTTAATTCCTCGTTTATTTGTATTATTGTTCTTCTAAATGTATTATTTCTACTAATATTTGTGCTATTAAAGGTATTGCTAAGCTTATATAAATCAATCAATCAAATAATCAACAAACGAACAAACAAAACATATATAAATAACAAAATATATATATACAGTATATATATATACCGTATATATATATTCAGTTTTTAATTTTCTTCAATAATCGACTTCATCGGCATCTCTATCCCTTACCATTTTCCTCCACCTCTCCTTCCCTATCAAAAATGATTATATATAGGCCTACAGTATATATATATATATATATATATATATATATATATATATATATATATATATATATATATTAGCTGCCTTCTTTTATCCACTTTTTGTCTTTCCCGAGAATATCCTCGACTCGATTATTGCTTGGCGCTGCCTCTTACTTTTTATCAGAATGCTGAATCCTTGATATGTTTCTTGTTTTTCTTTTTCTTTTTTTGCATCCTTGAGGTCATGTCGTGTTACTCTTGATATTTTCCAACGAGGAACGCCTGTATTGTTAAGGGGAGATTTCCACTTGAGGGACCTTTTTTCTTGACCCCTTTCTCCCTCATGTCTAGCCCCGTTGCTACTGAGATTTTAAGACCTTTGCCCCATTAGTTTGGTGATTTTAAGAATTTCCGCCCCATTCTGTCAATGTTAAGACCTTTCGTGCCATTTAGGTGTCGATTTTATCCTGGCGAGCGATAGCGAGCCTGTAATTTAAGAGTAACCGACCTTCGGCCGGGACATTATTCTACCGAAAAATGTAAAAATGTATCTTGAAAGGGGGTCGAGGGGGTGAAATTTTTAGATTGCTGGAGGAGTAGGAAACAAACTAAAAACCTCCCCTTAAGGGTAGTAGAGTATTACTTTGACCCTGTCTGTCTGCCTGTGCGCTAGCTACGGGGCAAACACAGCACAGTAGTGGTAATTGTGTCATTATGGTAGTAGTAGCGATGGTGGTGGTGATGTTTTGAGGGTGTAAAAACATAAATTATCTCTCTATCTCTCTCCATAAACCAAGCAATGCCACCGCTCGAGAAAAACAAAAAAACCCACATACCCTACCTGAGATGGAACCTGGATCAAGTGGTTAAAGGGAGGTATTTAGTTTGTTCCCTACTTTTTCATCAAGCTTAAAATTACACCCCCTAGACCCCCTTTCAAGACAAATTTGTACATTTTTCGGTAGAAAAATTTCCCGGCCAGAGGCCGGTTGCTCTTAAATTACAGGCTCGCTATCGCTCGCCAGGAAAAAATTGACACCTTAACGGTACGAAAGATCTTAAAATTGACAGAAATGGGGCGAAAGTTCTTAAGATCGCCAAAATAATGGGGCGAACGTCTTAGAATCTCAATAGCAGTGGACTTAAACATTAGGGAGAAAGGGGTTAAGAAAATAATCCCTCCCGTGGAAATCTCCCCTTAATAGGCAAAAGGGGTACCAGTCACACCGCCCAGAAGAAGAGTTCTTGCAAAATGACAAACTCTGTCTCTCTCACTCTCTCTCTCGCTCTATCCCCGTCTCTCACCCTCACTCTCTCTCTCTCTTTTCTCTCTTTTTATTTCTCTCTCTCTCTCTCCCTCTTAGAAATTAGAATTGAAAAGGTTCAGCACTACTATTTGTGGAAACTATTTGACATATAAGATCTGTTCTACCTGGAACAAACTTCCCTCCTAAGTTGTATATAGTTCTTCAGTAGAGCAGTTCAAGAAGGGAGTAGATAGTATTTTGAACACTTTGTAAAGAGCGTAGTGAACTAAACAGTCTCTCTCCTTCCACTTCGAGTATCTCCTCTGAATGGACAACAAGGTCTCCGAGATACTAACTATTCCCTGAAACTTCTTGTAACTCTCTCTCTCTCTCTCTCTCTCTCTCTCTCTCTCTCTCTCTCTCTCTCTCTCTCTCTCTCTCTCTCTCTCTCTCCAATCTCTCTCCTCTCTCTATCTCTCTCTCTATCTCTCCTCTCTCATCTCTCTCTCCTCTCTCTCTCTCTCTCCACTCTCCTCTTCTCTCTCTCTCTCTATCTCCCTCTCTCTCTCTCTCCTCTCTCTCTCTCTCTATCTATCTCTCTCTCTCTCTCTCTCTCTCTCTCTCTCTCTCTCTCTCTCTCTCTCTCTCTCTCTCTCTCTCTCTCTCTCTCTCTCTCTCTCTCTCTCTCTCAGCTGTACCATTCAGACCACCGAACACTGTGACCTTCATGTAGTCAACAACAAATGTTCGTCGATAATAATCTGGCTTTTAACCCCATTTGGTCCGTGTCTGTCTGTCTGTCTGTCTGTCTGTCTGTCTGTCTGTCTGTCTGTGTGTGTGTGTGTGTGTGTGTGTGTGTGTGTGTGTGTGTGTGTTTTTTTTTTAATCTAAACTAATGTGTCTAATCATGAGGGAGAAGAGCGTTAAGAAAATAACTGTCATTAATCTTGGTGATACGGTGACGTGGTGATTTTTCTTTTCTTCAGAAGATTGCAGTTGACATTAAATAAGTTTGTTCAGATTAGGTATAGGTTTTTACATTCTGAAACATAATAAACCTTACCTCAATGAACTATTATTTCATTTGACAATGTATTTTTATCTTTATCCATTTCCACAGAATGTAATTCAAACCCTGAGGTCAAGGGACTGGAGTTCTCGCAGAGAGGCTTCAGTCATGACGTTATTCTTGACTTACAGTGTGCTGGCTTAATAATCCAATAGGGTTGATAGCCTCTGAAGTCCTATTTTAACCAACTAACTAATCCTGAACTCCAAAGTTTAAAGTTAATGCCATCCTACTTTTCTCGCTTCAATACGTTCTTCAAGCCATAGTCAGCAAAGACACATACCCATGACCCACAATGTTCCATCCAAGTAACAAGTCCCCAGTTTCTCGGTTATATCCAGCGGGGACATGGCCGAAACCTTACAGGGCACAGTGTATGTCCCGGGAGGGTTGAAAACATGGTACACTCGCAATCCATAGTCTCTGGCCCACTCTTAACCCCTTCTGTAGCGGCGACGTTTTTTTTTAAATTCTATTTTTGTTATTTTAGACGATTTTGTAACGCTTAATCCCCTCACGTTTTTTACGCAATTTTGAGCCTATTAGGGATACTTTAAAGCCTTTGTAACCATCAGGGGTATTTAGAAACCTTTAGTTTAGTTACTTCAACCTCTGCAGTTGTCTTTGAGTTAGCTGTGGGCAGAAAACGAATTTTGGAGAGGTACCGTAATTATAAGAGTGAGAGAACTCTATTTATTATTGCTAATCTGGCAACCTCTGCGTCATAAACACGTGAAAGGGTTAAGAAGGATCTGTCGTAGTAATAAGGTTGAAGTGAGATAGTTCGAAACCTGTTCAATGCCGGAGGCCCTTATTAAACTGATTAAAATCGTCTAAATGTTCCTACAATAACATTAAAAAGACGTCGCCGGTACAGAAGGGGTTAAGAATTCGTGGACACCCGATGTTTGTTTTTGTACGCAACTACAACTCCCTGGATTGATTTTAGGATATGGTTACCTTTTCAATATATCGTATGTATAGTTTTGTAGTTGGTGAAAAGAAGATTATATTAATTCATTCATTTCCAGAGATATACTTCCATAATTAGAAACAGGTGAAGTGCACGAATATTTATGAGTGGGCTAGACACTATGGTATCCGAGTGTACATTAAGGGGAGGTATTTAGTTTGTTCCCTAGACCTCCATCAAGCTTAAAATTACACCCCCTTGAGTCCCTTTCAAGATATATTTGTACATTTTTCAGTAGAAAAATTTCCCGGCCGAAGGCCGGTTCCTCTTAAATTACAGGCTCGCTATCGCTCGCCAGGATAAAATTGACACCTGAATGGCACGAAAGGTCTTAATATGGGGTGAAAGTTCTTAAAATCGCTAAACTAATGGGGCAAACGTTTTATAATATCAAAAGCAATGGGGCTAAACATGAGGGAGAAAGGGGTCAAGAAAAAAATCCCTCAAGTGGAGATCTCCCCTTAAGGTCGTTCCCTCAAGACAAGGCGCCAGAAGTGTTGACAAATCATATGCATTAACCAAAAATATCCGTATATCTTCGATTTACAGAAATAGGAAGTAGGCTTGTTTTTGTGTATATATATTTATGTACATGCACAAATAGGAGAAGGGAGAAACACAATCGATTCAAGAATAATCCATGCACCTAATGTTGTCTTCCATTAAATTTGAATTACAAATAAAAAAAAAATATATATATATATATTATATACCGGTATATATATACATAAAAGATAGCTACATTAAAAGTAATTGTTCAGCAGGATAATAATATATAACAAAATCATAACGGAACAAGGCATTTGGAAATGGCAGACTTCACCTGCTGTTGGAGACTGTTTCGAGCTGTTTAAGATTATTACTATCATCGCCAATATATTTTAATACCATTACTATTATCCCTATAATCAATGCGGTTATTACCATCATTACTGCTGTCATAAATTTCATCATTATTATCATCACCATCACTACAATAAATATTACCATCATTACTACTACTACCATAATCACCACTGTCATAATCATCACACACGATGTGTGACACATCATCATTAATACTGTATCATCACTTTTTTGGACCTCGCATGTTTCACTTCATTAGCTTTGAGATTTTAAGATGAGGCACCCCATTAGTGTGGCGATAATAGGACTTCACCCCATCCGGGAGCCAATTTCTTCTCGGCGAGCAAGAGCTGTATTTTTTTTAAATTCGGCCTTCGGCGGGGAAATGTTTTTATCGATAAATGTACAAACTTTGCTTGAAGGGGGTATGGCTGGGTATTTTTTTAGTTTGAATTAAGTCTGGGAAAGTGTTTTTGTTAGCCTAGGGGCGAACTAAAATGCATTGCTCGATAAAATGGCAAAAACAAGTAAAATCCTCAAAAATAACGAAACAAAACCTCCTAATAACCTACAAGCCGTCAGATGAGCTAGTGTTATTGGCGGGACCCACCGACATCCTCTTTAGCTTGGCAATCAGGTACGCAACAAAAAATTTCCGAAAGTTAAAAAGTGCCATTATAATAATGCTGTTCTACTAACGAGGCTAACGGGAAGGCGAGGTAGGACTTGTTTACCACCCGTTTATTATGATGTTATTAGTAGATTTTGTGTAATTGTTGTTGAGGATATTCTTTGATTTTGCCATTCTTGGGTAGCCTAATGTATATTACTTCGTCCCCTCGGCTAACAAAAACGCCTTCCCAGATTTCCTTAAACATAAGGATAAATCCTCCTTCCTCTCCCTTTTCCGTTCTTCCTCCTCCTCGTTATCTTCCTTTCCCCTCTCTCTTCGATATAATTCATTTCCTCCTCCTCCTCCTCCTCCTCCCTGCTTGGATGTGTTCGGAAACATATCGGATGTGGTCGTCGACATGTTGACGATTAGTCGTTGAGTTTGGCCTGTCATTCGGTACAATGAAAGCTGTCTTTCGGCAAGGCAGGCCCAACCATTCATCTTTTGACGGAAACCCTTCGACGAAAGGTCGTCAACCATTAAGACGTGTTCGGAAGAAATCGCTGAAACGTTGGCCCCGACCACTTTGGTCTCAAACATCCGACTACATACCCGAACTCATCCGAATATCGAAAACCTGTCAGAAACCTGTGTCCGACATGTTTCCCGACTGATTCGACATTCGGACCTGTAACCGAATTAGAGATTTTGGGAAATCCCAAAATTTTGCCCGAATACAACCTACAGTATGTGTCAGGGACAGCCAAAATCATGAACGAACATTCGTCGACAACAGCCAAACTTTAAATAATTTGTTCCAAATTTACAACTCCGGACCAACTCGCCGAATGCAATTCGTGAATGTAGGACAGGCCTTTTATCAGGCACAGAGAAAGCCCCAGGAAGTATTGTTTTTACCCGTCCGTCCGTCCGTGTGGGGGGGGGGGGGGGGGGGGGGTGCGTGTGTGTGTGTGTGTGTGTACGTGTGTGAGGGCACACGAATCACATTAATGATGATGGAGATGGTAGGGATGGTGGAAGGACAAATGGAATTCAGAGGGTTAATTGAGCTCACAGACCCCATCTAAGCTGTATAGAATTGTTTATTAATAGCCAGTATAAACTTGCAAATCGTGGCATAATCCTCAAGGGGTTAGATTACGTACGGTACCAAATAATATGATACTTGTGCTACGAGGCGGTTAGTCTATTTTGGTTTTTATTTATTGTGTTCTTTTATTTATTTATATGGATGTCATATTACATTGGAAATTGTATGTATGTTTAGCAGTTTGTCGTCCATAACTTACATACACATTTTTGCACAATACCATTCTTGCATTTTTAAGTCTATATAACCTTTTTCTACCCATATATCCTAACACATTAAATAGTTCTTCATAATTTCCAGTATATACCGAGCGGTCGCAAAACATTTAACCATAGGGAATTCCCATGTATTATAAGCATAGAACATTAACGAGGACACCTCATATTATTGGGTGGTGCATTAACTATAAATATATCTTATCAACGTTTGTTAATTAATGCTCCTTCAAACAGCCTGTGGTTGTAGGAGATTAAATCTTAATACAATGCCCATCTTTCGTGAGAGAGAGAGAGAGAGAGAGAGAGAGAGAGAGAGAGAGAGAGAGAGAGAGGAGAGGACGAGGAGAGGAGAGAGAGAGGGAGAGATTACGGAGAGAGAGAGAGAGAGAGAGGAGGAGAGAGAGAGGAGAGAGAGGAGAGAGGAGAGAGAGAGGAGAGAGAGAGGAGAGAGAGAGAGAGAGATGAGCGAGAGAGAGAGAGATGGAGAGAGAGAGGAGAGAGAGAGAGAGGAGAGAGAGAGAGCGAGAGAGAGAGAGAGAGAGAGAGAGAGAGAGGATGAGAGAGAGAGGGAGAGAGAGAGAGAGAGAGAGAGAGAGAGAGAGATATATATTATATCTTCTTCTCTCGCTCATTCTCTTTCTTGATCCTCTTCATCGGCCCTCCCCTCCCCACTGATCCTCTTACTCCCACCGACCTTAACATTTTTTAATTAGCTCAAAGTTAAAGTTGCGCCCACGAAAGCGAGAGTGAAAGAGCAAGATATATATATATATATACTGTATAAATAGTTTACATATATATATATATATATATATATATATATATATATATATATATATATATATATATATATATATATATATATATATATAGAGAGAGAGAGAGAGAGAGAGAGAGAGAGCATTGGCTTGTATCCATTCGGCCCCATTCAGCCTTCCTGTTTTAATTAAGACTTTTACCCCAATCCAGGTGTCAATATTTTCCTGACGAGCGGTAGCGAGCCAGCAAATATATATTTTTGTTTTGACAGCAAGCTAAATATGTAAAGTTTCGGTAGAAAAATTTCTCCGGCGAAGCCGGATTTCTCCATACAAAGCTGGCTCGCTATCGCTCGCCAGGAAGAAATCGACACCTGGATGGGGATAAAAGTCTTAAAACAGTTGGCTGAATGAGGCCGAATGGATACAAGCCAGGGAAAGAGAGAAAAGGAGAGAAAGAGAGAGGAAAAAAGACGGTGATCCCCCTTAAAAGACACAGGAGCAACAGCCGGGATCCAGAGCGTCTTGGGCACAATCCTATGAGTGACTAATCTGCTGGGAGTATTACATTAGCCACACCCATCCACCCGAGGTATATATGAGGTAGAGGTGTCTGTCTGTGTGTGTGTGTATTCATAATTGTAGTTTGACAGGATTTGAGTTTTTGGCTCGTATGGTCCCGCTTCTTAGACATTACTATCAGTGAGTTACCCATCTCCTTGCTCAAGGGAGACGGTAACCGCCGGATATGTCTCATAAAACCTTTATCAACCTGAGCGAGATTTGAACCCTGCTCTACTGGGTTGCAGGCAGAGACGGTACCACGGAGCTAGACGCGGTGTGTGTGTGTGTGTGTGTGTGTGTGTGTGTGTGTGTGTGTGTGTGTGTGTGTGTGTGTGTGTGTGTGTGTGTGTGTGTGTGTGTGTGTGTGTGTGTGTGTGTGTGTGTGTGTGTGTGTGTGTGTGTGTGTGTGTGTGTGTGTGTGTGTGGCTCCGTGTGTAGGTTTGTGCTTGTGTATAATGAGCAAGAGGTATGTACTGACGTAATCATGTGTGCGTGTCTGTGTGTGGTGGGGGGCGGGGGGGGGGGGGGGGTATGTGTGTACATATATGAGCAACAAGTGGATACTGGCGTTATTCTGTGTCAGTATGAATATGTCTGGGTCTGTGTATGTGTGTTTGGGTCTGTGTATGTGTGTTTGGGTCTGTGTACGTGTGTCTGGGTCTGTGTATATGTGTGTGTGTGTGTGTGTGTGTGTGTGTGTGTGTGTGTGTGTGTGTGTGTGTGTGTTTGTGTGTGTGTGTGTGTTTGTGTGTGTGTGTGTGTGTGTTGCGAGAGAGAGAGAGAGAGAGAGTGTGTGTGTGTGTTTGCGAGAGAGAGAGTGTGTGTGTGTTTGTTTGTGCTCGTAATGTGCGTGTATTTGCTTAAACATTTCACGAAATGACTTACGTTTAACAGTCTGACTATAATATACGGTATATATACTGTATATATATATATGTGTGTGTGTGTGTGTGTGTGTGTGTGTGTGTGTGTGTGTGTGTGTGTGTGTGTGTGTGTGTGTGTGTGTGTGTGTGTACTGTATATGTAATTTACTTTTCTTCGTATCCTAATGACAAATTTAATATAATATAATCTACAACAAACATTGATGTGACGCTTAAATTAACAATTATATAATTTACATGATTTTCTCTGAACAGGACTGCCGGACTTGTGAAACAGCTATTTTTGGTAAGAAGTATGTTGGTTGGGTGATGGATAAATGCATGTTGAGTAAATTATAATAACGGTTATTTATATATTCTGCAATTACAAGTAATTTACCAAGTTAAGTGTTGATCTAGAGAGATATCCGAACTCAGTTATATAAAATGTGTGACATATAAAATACTACTAAAGTTTATATCCTAAAATGAACGAAGTAGTATTACACGTGACGCGAAGACTTATTTTGAATGCCATAACCAGACATTACCAGACTAACGAAATAGCATTAAGGGGCTCGTGGCTGTTTTTTGGTCTACTAATTCATATATGTTTTAGTTTCCACGCTAGACCTCCCTCAAACTTAGAAAATCATCCCCTAGACCCCCCCCCCCCTCAATATAAATTTGTAAATTTTTCGGTCGAAAAATGTCTCAAAACTAGTGGGGAGAAACAGTAGGGAGAAAGGGGTCTAGAAAAACGGTTTGTCTCCCCTTAGTTAATAAACATCTACTGAATACCATAAAAGAGTCACTGTTGACGTTCATGGTGAAAAATAGCTTTTCTGGAAGTGTTCCTCTTGGTGAGATATGTGGCTCTGGTGCAAGGAACTCTTACATATATCTTACTAAACCGACATCTTAAGGGGGTACTGCTTGGTTTTTGGTCTATGTATTTATTAACTTGTTTATTTTTGAGTTTTCCTCGCTAGACATCCATCAAGCTCAAAATAGCACCCCTAGACCTTCTTTCAAGATAAATTTGTACATTTTTCGGTAGAAAAATATCCTGGCCAAGGGCCGATTCCTTCTAAAATTACAGGCTTGCTATCGCTCGCCAGGAAAAAACTCAACACCTAAATGGCACGAAAGGTTTTAACATTGTCGAAGAAATGGGGCGAAACGTCTTAAAATCGACCAACTAACGGTACGAAAATCTTCAAACCTCAAAACTAATATGCTAAACATGAGGGAGAAGGGGGTCCATAAAAAGCGAGTACTACCCCCTTAACCCACTTGACAACTCTGCCTGGGTATATTATGTGTGTACGGAATGTGGGACAGTATAATTTATATGTTCTTGTGTGCAAGTGCATTATTCCGCTCGGGTGTTTGAAATATTTATTTAATTGTTTCTATATTTGTGTGCCCGCGTTCTTGTGTACAAATTTAATTATTCAGTCAAATCACAACCGTCAGTAATTGTATCCCAAGTGAATTCATTATTGTTCATCTTCGCGTATGTTATTCCTATGTTTTTTCACCAACCAACTTTACTTCTAAACTCAATTAATGAAATCAACAAATACATGTGGCACTCCAAGGACTCCGAGCTAGGATACTCACACCGAAATTCCGCGCATGTATACATTACGCTATCAAGACAGTTAAGGGGAGGTTTTTCGTTTGGTCCCTAGATATCCATCAAGTTTAAGATTACACCCCCTTGAGCCCCTTTCAAGATAAATTTGTACATTTTTCGGTAGAAAAATGTCCCGGCTGAAAGCCGGTTCCTCTTAAATTACAGGCTCGCTATCGCTCGCCAGGATAAAATCGACACCTACATGGCAGGAAAGGTCTTAAATTTGACAGAAATGGGTCGTAAGTTTTTAAAATCGTCAAAATAATGGGGGCGAACGTCTTAAAATTAGAAAAACAATGGGGCTAAACATGAGGGAGAAAGGAGTCAAGAAAAAAATCCCTCAAGTGGAAATCTCCCCTTAACAAATGAAGCACAAGCCTACGATATATTATGCAGTTTCGAATCCTGCATATTATATCATAATGATAGTGAAAGCTACCGTTATTATGGTGAAGTAAACCATAGTATTAAAAAGGGTATATTTCCAGCTGTGTATTCTCATCACCAGGCTCATTATCATCACCTTGAACGAAATGACTTAGTATGTCAACACACACGCTGCTGTCGCTGCCAACACAATCACCGTCACGGCTGAGATTATGCAAAGTAGGCCACCATTTCAGTGATTTGCCGTCGAACGCAATCACCACCACCACTGACGAACACCATCACCACAATCACCACCACTACAATCACCACCACCACCACCACTGACTAAATCTATATGACAAAAATAAAGTTGTAGATATAATACAGTATACTTAAATTTCCAGAAAGCCTTTGACAAAGTTCCACACAGACGGTTAGTGATGAAATTAAAAACATGGAATACAAGGCGGCGTTCTACAGTGGATAGAAAATTGGCTTAGTGAATGGAAACAAAGAGTAGTTATTAATGGGGAAGCATCAACATGGACCAATGTAACTAGTGGTGTACCTCAAGGATCAGTGCTGGGGCCAGTCCTTTTCCAAATTTACACTAACGACATAGATGAGGGTCTCACCTGTACAATCTCAAAGTTTGCAGATGACACAAAAATCGCAAATACTGTACTGACAAATGAGCATGTTGAAGATATGCAAATCAATCTAAACAAGCTTTCACAATGAGCCAAAATCTAGCAAATGTGCTTCAATGAAGATAAGTGTATAGTACTTCATATCGGATACCGCAATGAAAAAGAAGACTACTCGATGAATGGCACCCAGCTAAAGAGTGTAGACAGAGAAACCAATTCAGGAGTAACAATATCCAGTAACTTAACCCTTCTTTGGCGGCGCGCAACTTATGTCGTGTGAAATAAATTTGGACTAAGTGGCGGTTCACAACTTATGTCGTGTGCCATTTTCAGCACGTAATGTTGCAGAGAGAGAGAGCTGAGCGGTGTGAGGAGCGTAGTAAGGCTATGACCGCCGCCCACCACCGCGGTGGGCCAACTGAAGTGAAAACCACCCTTCCATCTCCCCTCATACTCGCTACACAGGAATTATGTAGGCAAAGTACCTAATTACATGGTTTTTGCACTCGTGTTGCGCGTTCGTTGCAAGAAAACCAGTGGTCGTACAAGGATGGTTGGGGTGTCATTGGAAAGCTCTGTTTATGCCCTTTTAGGGATAGATACTTGTTTTACGCTCTGGATCTTATTTAGGCATGAAAATGATCACGTAAACAACCCTATTTAGGGTAAAAACACCCCGCTGGGCGGTACATATAAATTACCGCCTAGGCCGCTCGTAAGGTGTTAAAACCTAGTGAACATTGTGCTGAAGTTGTTAAGAAGGCAAACAAAATTATAGGTTTCATAGATAGATCATTTGAACATAAAGGAAAAGACATTATCCTCACCCTTTACAATTCATTAGTCCGCCCACTTTTGGAATACTGCGTTCAGTTCTGGTGCCCTTACTATAAAAAAAATATAGACAAATTGGAACGAGTTCAACGTAGAGTTAACAAGATGATACCCTGTCTTCGGAACAAACCATGCGAGGAAGGTCTTAAAGAACTAAATTCATTAACCAAGCGCAGATTGGGAGGTGACCTTATTCAAGTTTTCAAGATCATTAAAGGCATCGGCAACATGGACTGTAATAAATATTTTACGATTGACCGATCAAACTACACGCGGCGAAATGGCTGCAAAATCATTGGTAAATCATTCAACTCTAACGAATCCAAGAATTTCTTCTTCAATTGAGTCGTCAACTTGTGGAATGGGCTTCCCCGAGATGTCATAGACCTGAACCCAAGGTTGACTGCATTTGTAATTGAATAAATATTTTCTTTAGTAGTGTTTGTTCAATAACCTAATAGGTCTTAATATAATTTCCCCTGCCATGAATTAAGCCACAGGGCAGCACTTCCTTCTCACATCTTTCCCACATTCTCTCCGTAATACTGTTGCAACACTTGGAACAGCAGTGTTTTGGAGGGCAAGTAACCTCGAGGGGTCGCATGACCTGTTGTTGCTTGTTTTCCTTTGTACTCCGTTGTACCACTAAAATCACCACCACCACTGACGAACACCATCACCACAATCACCATCACCACTGACACCACCACCACAATCACCACCACCACTGACGAACACCATTACCACAATCACCACCGTCACCACCACAATCACACCACCACCACCACTAACCAACACCACCACCACAATCACCACCACCACTAACCAACACCACCACCACAATCACCACCGTCACCACCACCACAATCACCACCACCACTGACGAACACCATTACCACAATCACCACCGTCACCACCACAATCACACCACCACCACCACTAACCAACACCACCACCACAATCACCACCGTCACCACCACCACAATCACCACCACCACTGACGGGCACCATCACCACTGTCACAACTGAGATTATGATAAGCAGGCCACCGTTTCAGTGATTGCCGTCGCCGTCATGATTATCGTCATTAATTAACAGCCTAACCACCATCACCATGTTGTTAGCTATAATTACCTCAAAAGGTACAGCCATAAGCAAAATAGTTCGCTGAAAACCTTGATGATCATTTGTTTGAGACATCTAGAGGGTTGATTATAGACTCGTTAACCCTTTCAAGCTCCAATACGTGTTTCTGTTGTGTTTTCTGGCTACTATTAGACGATTTTATTCAGATTAGTAACGATATATGGAAGTCAAAGGGTTGATTGAGATAGTATTTACCCTGTTAATGCCCACAGATACTTCCTAAGCTGCATACAATCGTCTAATGATGGCCAAAATAAACTGCTAAAACGCATCAGAGCTTCAAAGGGTTAATTGAAAAGACGTGATACAAACGGTTTGAAAGGGGAGATGAACAATTTGTTATGGGAACCCTCCTCTCTCACGTTTAGCCCCATTAGTTTTCAGATTTTAAGAAGTTTGTTCCATTAGTTTGGCGATTTAAGACCTTTCACCCCATTTGTTGTCAATATTAGGACCTTTCGTGCCACTTAGGTGTCGATTTTTTCCTTGCAAACGATAGCGAACCTATATTTTTCTATCGAAAAATTTACAAATTTATCTTTAGGGAGGTCTAGGGGGTATTTATTTATTTTTTTAAATCTTGATGTAGGTCTATGGAGGAAACTAAGAACATAATAAAAATATCAATACAAAGGCAAATAAATACGCCCATCCCCCCTTAATAAATACGCCCATCCCCCCTTAATCAATACGCCCATCCCCCCTTAATAAATACGCCCATCCCCCCTTAATAAATACGCCCATCCCCCCTTAATAAATACGCCCATCCCTTAATCAATACGCCCATCCCTTAATCAATACGCCCATCCCTTAATAAATACGCCCATCCCTTAATAAATACGCCCATCCCTTAATCAATACGCCCATCCCTTAATCAATACGCCCATCCCCCCTTAATAAATACGCCCATCCCCCCTTAATCAATACGCCCATCCCCCCTTAATAAATACGCCCATCCCCCCTTAATCACGGGCTACTATAGTCTATTTTGATCCAGCTGATGGTAAATTGAATCCCTTAGTAGCTGATTTCTCGATAATTCATGGAAATATATGAAACTACTATGGTTGTGTGTCGTATTAATGCCAAGTTTTCATAATTAACATCATATTTCACTACAAAATCTACCTTATAGATGAGTAACAAAGATAGTAACATGGCAATTTACCCTCACCTGGATTTTTTTTTACTATAGAAACATGTGGATATGGTCAAGGTCAATTGATAGTAACCTAAAATAACATGTTAAATGCAAGATTATCTACCAATTATTGATTTTGATTGTATTTTCACTTTTTGACAAAAGGTAATCGTAATCCGATATTCTAATCGAGTGCATAATTTCAAGTAATTGAAATTGAAAATTAACTAAATAACTATAATCGTAATCAACTTCTTACAAAATGCAATGCTAATTACGACTTCTTTCGCCATTGCAACTGTATAAACCTTAATATGTTTAATTATTTTTGTAACTAGTTTTTTTCAGAATAGAGATTGTGATTTAGTGTATCTTCATTTGCTAGAAGGTCAGTGGAGCTTATGTGATCATCGGCTTCTGATTGCCTGGCCGCCTGAATATTTAGTTCTCGGATTGATTTTGAATAAAATATAAACGTTTCTTGAATTGCTGAATTATGATCACTAAGTTAATTTTACATCTACGTAGACATTATTACCTTTTGATTAATCCATTGAGGATTTTGACGCATTTTATTCTGGCTATCATTAGACGTATTCAGCTTAACTCGTAAAGCGCGAAGCTATGGTAGTTCAAACCCTCCCGCCGTGTGAAGGTATTTGGTTCTATTCTGATGAAAATCGTCATATGTACCATATATCATATAATTATTACTTATCCATATGCGCCTATTTTGCTTTTAGTATGAACATAAGAACATTTAAGAGCAATAAAAGAAGTGGGAATAGCATTTGGGGTGTGAAAAAGATGTATTATTGCCGCCCGGTCATATCATGAGGCGAGAGCCGGGGCGGCGTATATGTTCCCATTCCGACCTCTCGAGCGACACTGATGGCCCTGAATAGAAGTCTCTGTGTTGCAAGGATATCTAGCTGCCTCGCCGCCCGTGTTAAAGAGACCGTGTAAGGGAAATTCGTGCGGAAAATTAACAGATAAAATAGGGAATAAGAGGAAAACTAGATGATATTTGAGGAGGGGGGGAAAAGGAGGGGAAGTGGTGGTGGGGGGGGGGGGGAAACATATATAGGAGTAGTAATGGAGGGGAATTATCTCACCTAATCATAAATTTCTTTGTTTCGAGTGCTACTGAGGTGTTTTATAGGTTTTTTTCATGCACTGGATCTATTGCGGACAGTCGCAGTGCACCACAAAAACCTCTATTGAGGACGGTCGACATTTATGGGTTAAGAAGGATGTTTGGGAGGCATAATTGAGTTGGTTGTGACCCCTTTATTCCCAGAGGTCTTTCCTAGACTGTATAAAAGCATCTAATGATAACAAGATAAAATATAGAAATTCGTCGTGGCATACTGAAAGGGTTAAGATGGATGCCTCCTTACCCCCTACCCCACTCCACGTCAGGCAAAGATCTTAATTAACCCTCCCAAGTAGGAACGTGAAAAAATTTCTGGTCAATAGTCACGATATTAACCACTTACTATTACCCGGGAGTGGATATATCAGGCGATGGAAGATTGAGGGCAGAGATTAGACGTATACTTGAAGAAGGGACAAATTTACTAAGGATTTTGCGTGTTACGAGGAAGAGGAAAAATTATCCGCCAAAAATATATATTATATATACCGTATATATATACTTTACGAGGATGTTTAGTTATGTTTGAAGAAAGAGAAGCTTTCTGTGTTTAACCCTTTCGGAAAGTTTGTTTGAAGAAAGAGAACCTTTCTGTGTTTAACCCTTTCGGAAAGTTGACATGTCTCGAATTTATACTGGCTATCATTATACGATTTTATCCTGGTTAAGGAAGATCTGTGTGCCTAAGGACTAATTAAGATGGTGCTTGCATTTGTGATTCCTAAAGGCTCTTCGTAAACTAAATGAAACCAAATAGGGTTATCTACATAAGCTAAAAAACAATATCATGGTGCTGAGGTAGTTCAACACAATAATCGATCACGGAGAAAGATGCAAGAAAGGGGCTGGGCAGAGAGGGTGTAGCGGGTGGATGATAGTGTTAGGTGAGGGGGGGGGGGGGGTCCTGCGGGAAGGGTAGGGGCTGGTAGGGGGGGGGGGGGTTAGACCAAAAATTTGACCTAAGAATATGAGTATTGAGCGGGAAAAAAAAATAATAATGTCCGTCACATTGGTCCACCAAGTGGAGGTGTGAAGATAGGTGAAAATCCGTCGAACAATCTAGAAGTCTCTGGACAGGCAAACAGTTCCGATGGAGGTGTACAACTAACTATACGGGAGGCAATACCACTCAGCTTACGTAGAGTTGATGTATATATATCATCATTAAAACCGTGTATATAGTTCTTGCTTCTTAGGTTGAGGTACACAGCAGTGCCACATAATTAGGTTAAGGGAGGTGACCTGCTTTTGTTCTCTCCTTTTCTCTGGCTTGTATCCATTTGGCCCCATTCAGCCTACTGTTTTAAGGCGTTTACCCCCATCCAGGTGTCAATTTTTTACTGGTGAGCGGTACCGACCCAGCATATTTTTTATTTTTGTTTGACAGCAGGCTAAATTTGTACATTTTTCGATAGAAAAATGTCTCCGGCGAAGCCGGATTTCTTCATATAATGCTGGCTCGCTATCGCTCGCCAGGAAGAAATCGACACCTAGATGGGGATAAACGTCTTAAAATAGTTGGCTGAATGGGACCGAATGGATACAAGCCAGAGAAAGAGAGAAAAGGACAGATATAACAAAAAGCAGGTCACCCCACTTAAGGGGACACTGGCTGCTTTTTTGGCCTATAAATATCATTAATTCATTCATAAATTCTTAGTTTCCTCGCTAGACATCCCCTAGACACCCCCCCCCCCCCCCCCTCAAGATAAATTTGTACATTTTTCTGGAGAGGCGTTTACTGTTTAGTCTAGAGGGCAAACTAAAACACATTGCTCGTAAATGGCTGTGTCAACCAAAAATCTCATTATCCACTGTGTTAACCCTAGGTACAATACTAATGTGGCATAATCAACAGTCTTGGTAAGTATACATCCATTTGAGAAACTGAAACAGGCGAAGGTATTGATGGATAAACCTTTACAACGGCACATCGTATCTACATTATACTTTTCCTATTTTTCTGAAGAGTGTTAGGTGTAGTGTAAGTGTTAGTGTAGAGAGGGGAGAAGGGGTGTTCGAGAGAGAGAGAGAGGAAGCTGTTGGAGTGGCTTTGTTATGTGTGTTATTAGTCTGTACTACAAATTCCAACTCTACAGCATTTAACATATTATACAGTAGTGGCGTGTCTCGTTTGGGTTCGACAGAGATTCGAATGGTGGTATATAATGAGGTCTTGTGTCTTTAAGGGGAGATTTCCACTTGAGGGACTTTTTTCTTGACTCCTTTCTCCCTCATGTCTAGTCCCCTTGCTTTTGAGATTTTAAGACGTTTGCCCCATTATTTTGGCGATTTTAAGAATTTACGCCTTATTCTGTCAATTTTAAGATCTTTCGTGCCATTTAGGTGTCCATTTTATCCTGGCGAGCGATAGCGAGCCTGTAATTTAAGAGTAACCGGGCTTTGGCCGGGACATTTAGTACAAATGTATCTTGAAAGGGGGTCAAGGGGGTGACATTTTTAGATTGCTGGAGGAGTAGGAAACAAACTAAAAACTTCCCCTTAATTCACATGGATTTAGATGGTGAGGAAATCAAATTATTAGGCTTGTAGAATACTATTTATCAATTTGATTGTGATTTATTTTCAGTCCCTTCTCCCTTATGTTTAGCTCAATTAGTTTGACATTTCAAGATACTCGCCCCATTTGCTTGGTGATTTTTAAGATAATTAATGTCATTTAGGTGTCAATTATTTTCACGTGCGTAAGCTAGCCTGCAATTTAGGAAAAAACCTTTGGCCGGAGTATTTTTATATCCAACATTTCAGAAATTTACCTTGAAGGGGGGGGGGGGGGGATAGTTTTATGCTTGATGGAAGTCTAGGGATGAAACGAAAATAATTGAAAACAAACAAACAAATAAATAAATAAATCCTAATATAAATATATGAATATATAAAAACCTCCCCTTTCGATAATAATAGAGAAACAAGTGCAAGGACCCCCCCCCCCCCCCCCCCCCCCCCCCCCCCCCCCCCCTCTCCCCCCCACCCCCACCCCCCCCCCCCCCCCCCCCCCCCCCCCCCCCACCCCCCCCCTTTTTTCCCCCCCCCCCCCACCCCCCCCCCCCCCGCGAACCGTCCAAACAAATATCAAACTACAAAACTGTGATGCCCCAGATATAGTTTATATTTGAACCACATGCCACACATAACACTGGGTCAGGCATGGTGGAACACTTTTTGGGGAAACTTAAATACAACTCTGGACATTGAGGTACCAGCCGGGATCCCAGATATAGGCCAGGCAACACGGACGTTTTTCTCGGCATCTTTGATTGGTGGTGTAATGTTTAAGATGTCGTCTAAAAATCTGTGTGTGATAACCCGGGTTCGAATCCTGGTGGATCACATATATGCTTTCATTAATTTCATTGGAGGTGTTTGGTATAACAAATAGATTAAAGCTTGTAATGTATTTAGCCTACCATAGCAATCTCGCACCAAAAGTGTTCCTGATACCGATGAAAAGGATAAACGGTACACATTAGGGGACCACTGTTAAGGGAGAGGTAATGCTTTTGCTCCCTCACGTTTAGTCCCATTAGCTTCAAGATTTTAAGACGTACATTCAATTAGTTAGGCGATTTTAAGACATTTCGCCCCATTTCTTTGTCAATATAATGATATTTCGTACCAATTAGGTGTCTTTTTTATCCTGGCGAACGAAAGCGAGCCTGTAATTTTTGGAGGAATCGGCCTTCGGCCGGGACATATATATAATAAAAAATTTACAAATTTATCTTGAAGGGTGGTCTAGGGGATGTTTTTTTAAGCTTGATGGAGGTCTAACGATGAAACATAAAATATATAAGTTAATTAATAGACCAAAACAATAACCACTACCGCCTTACGAGCCTCAGTGTTCAATAGCTATAGGGCGTCCTCCCCTGGGGGCGCCATGATGGGGACCCCACCTTTAGCAGCCCCAAGCTACACTTTAAGATATACCGTTGTTTTTACCGTCACAGGACAGGCAGCAATATAACCGTAATGTTAATGGATACAAGCAGACGTACACATCTATATTACTATTTTTATTACTATTGTAGTATCGTCCTTCGAGATATGATAGTTACTTTACCTTAACCCTCTGACGCACGTATGGACGCGATCGCGTCCTGAGGTACTTTTGCCCTGGCGTACGTATGGACGCTATTGCGTCCTTAAGCCCTTTATGAAAAAGGGTAAAACCACACGAAAGACGCTATCGCGTCCATTAAGGCTTCGACATATCTGGTCTACTAGTCCATATGTGGGGGTATCTGGCATATATTCATAGCTGGGCGAGCTGGGTGAACGGGAACAATGAAATACCCTTAGCAGCCCCAGACCGTGTGTCACCTGTCCATGGAAACATAACAAAACGTACTCAGACCTGAGAGGGTTAATATTTGATAAGGTTGTCAGAAAGTCACAATTTACGGTAATTTATGGTTAAGCATATAGTTTATTGTTATAGTGTAGGGGACCTTTCTTAGGAGGGCCCACATCCCTTAGGGGTCTCACTCAAAGGAGCCATTCCTTTTATATATCCTAATTAGTTGCCCCATTAGAACCCATTCAATTAACCCCTTCTGTACCAACGACATCCTTTTTATTTTATTCTGGCTATTTCTAGTCGATTGTATGCAGTTTAGGAAGGATCTCTAGCAATTATATGGCTTCGAACTATCTCAATCAACCCTTTTAACTACCGCAGATCCTTCCTAGACTGCATAACAGCGTCACAATATGTCCAAATAAAATGTAACAGATGTCGCTGGTACATAAAGGGTTAACCCCTACAGATTATCATGTGATATCGCCAATAAGCCAGATCTCGTAAACACACAAATCGGTGTATTTATGTAAGTCTATGTAACTCTGTGTGTGTGTGTGAGTGAGAGACTTGGACTTTGAAATGGTCGTGGCGGAGGGACGAATTGGGGAACAACTAGGTTGATTGTAGGGAGGTACTGGTACAATAAGATAAACTACAATGTAACTAGAATAAGATAGATTGTACACCACTTTGTAATGGTCACCTTAATAATAAACAAAAAATTACAAAAAAAAGTGTGAGGGTATATTAGTGTGTGTGTTTGTGTGTGTCTGTCAAGGCTAGAAATATATACCAAGAATGTCGACCACACATGTTAGCCCCTGGGAAGCCCCAATTGCCTCACTTAAAGAATTAAGCTTAATATGACACTAATTTACACCACTCCACTGTATTTGTTGAATACACCACCCCTCCCCTCCTCCTTCTCTCTTACAAACTCTCACAAACTCTCACAAACTCTCTCTCTCTCTCTCTCTCTCTCTCTCTCTCTCTCTCTCTCTCTCTCTCTCTCTCTCTCTCTCTCTCTCTCCTCTCTCTCTCTCTCTCTCTCTCTCTCTCTCTCTCTCTCTCTCTCTCTCTCTCTCTCTCTCTCTCTCTCTCTCTCTCTCTCTCTCTCTCTCTCATCTCTCTCTCGCTCTCTCTCTCTCTCTCTCTCCTTTATTCTCTCTCTATCTCTGTCTCTCTATATCTCTCTCTCTCTCTCTCTCTCTCTCTCTCTCTCTCTCTGAACTTCCCTTCAAATATTTCACCCACATTTGTGTTTGATTCCTCGTACCCATACTTCAGGAATATGTATACCATTATGTAATCTATCTCTTTATGGGTCTACGTATCTATTTTTGTATGTACATTATATACCTAATACTTGATCAAAAACAGATACACAGTCGGTCAATGAGGTCATTTCATAACAAAATATTAAACATAAGGTATATAAAAAAAAAAGTGTGTGTGAGTGCGTGTGTGTGTGTGTATGTGTATGTGTATGTGTATGTGTGTGTGTCTGTGTGTGTGTGTGTGTTAGTGCGTGCATGTGTGTCTTTTGTAATTAAGTGAATGTGTTCCGGCGCTCTCTCTCTCTCTCTCTCATAATATGGACGCTTAAGTAAATGAGCGTTTCGCGGTAAAGGTCATGGACAATAATAATCTCATTCCTCATTCCCGAGAACCTGTCCTTCAGATAACGAGTAACTACATCACTCTTAAGGGAGGTCACTGGCTTTTTTTCCTCTTTCTCTTGCTTGTATCCATTCGGCCCCATTCAGCCAACTGTTTTAACCCCTTCTGTACCGGCGACGTCTTTTTCATTTGATTTCAGCTACATGTAGACGATTTTGTGAAGTTTATAAAGATATATGGTAGTTAAAAGGATGAATTGAGATAGTCTGTAGCCTTTTAATGAGTAGACGTCCTTCCTAAACTAAACAAAAACGTCTAATAGATGCCAGAATATAATTAAAAGTACATCACCGGTACAGAAGGGGTTAAAACGTTTATCGCCATCCAGGTGTCAATTCCTTCCTGACGAGCGATAACGAGACAGCATTTTATGGAGAAATCCGGCTTCGCCGGAGATATTTTTCTATCGAAAAATGTACAAATTTAGCTTGCTGTCAAAACAAACCTATATACTGTATATATGCTGGCTCGCTACCGCTTGCCAGGAAAATATTGACACCTGGATGGGGGTAAACGTCTTAAAACAGTTGGCTGAATGGGGCCAAATGGATACAAGTCACAGAGAGAGGGAGAGAAAGAGAAAAAAAAGTGAGGTGGGCTCCCTTAATCAATACTAAGGTATCAGGTATTTATTGGATTATTTAGTTATAGATTTGTCATTGCAAACTCCTCTCGACTATAAGTCCTTCATTACTCCAAGGTAGTTATTGATTTGGCATTGCAAACTACTCTCGACTCTAAGTGCTTCATTACTCCAAGGTAGTTATTGATTTGTCATTGCAAACTACTCTCGACTCTAAGTGCTTCATTACTCCAAGGTAGTTATTGATTTGTCATTGCAAACTACTCTCGACTCTAAGTGCTTCATTACTCTAAGGTGCTTATTGAATACTAAGATTAAACCATTTTCATCGATACCAGGTTATTTATTGGATTATTAATTCTATTTTGTTTGTATTTATTTTGTTGTCATTGAATGCTACTCTAGAATAGGTAGGTGCTTCGTTATTCTATTAAGTGTTTATTGACTACTATGAATAACCCTCTCTCAGTGATGCCGTGTTATTTATTCATGTATCTATCTATGTTGTCGTTGGATATCACTGGGTGTTGTACTCTAGATCAGGTGTTTTAGCTTAATGGTCACTGGATACCTTAATTGACTACTAAGATTAAACCTCTCTATTGTATGCCACGTTTTTCTGTCGATTTTCCCCTCATGTTTAGCCCAATTATTTTTAAGATTTTAAGGGAAGGTATTTAGTTTGTTCCCTAGACCTCCATCAAGCTTAAAATTACACCCCCTTGAGTCCCTTTCAAGATAAATTTGTACATTTTTCGGTAGAAAAATGTCCCGGCCGAAGGCCGATTCCTCTTTAATTACAGGCTCGCTATCGCTCGCCAGGATAAAATCGACACCTGAATTGCACGAAAGGTCTTAATATGGGGTGAAAGTTCGGAAAATCGCTAAACTAATGGGGCAAACGTTTTATATCAAAAGCAATGGGGCTAAACATGTGGGAGAAAGGGGTCCAGAAAAAAATCCCTCAAGTCGATATATCCCCTTAAGACGTCCGTCCCATTAGCTTGGCGATTGTATGACTTTTTCTTAAATTCTTTATCCATATTAAGACGTTTCGTCCCATTTAGATGTCAAGTTGTTCCTGACGAGCGTTTAATCTAGGTGGAACCGGCCTTAGGCCAAATCATGTGTCTACCAAAAAATGTACAAATTTATCTCAAAGGGGTGTTTTGGGGGTGTTTTTAAAGCTTGATGGAGGTCTAGGGAACAAAACAAAAAAAACCCATAGACGCTAACAAAAATAAACCTCCCATCAATCTGTGCTATATATGAATGAATTCTTGCTATATTTAAAGTCAAGGTGGTAATGCAATAACGGAAAGGTCATTGATAAAACTAATTTCACTTGGAGTCCGTCCTTCTGATACCGAGTAACTTCATCCCATATTTTAACCCCTTCATTCCCGGTGACCTTGTTTTATTATATCCTGGCAACTATTTGACGATTTTATGCAGTTTATTAAAAGGGGCCTCCAGCAAATACAAAGACTTCGAACCATCTCACTTAACCCTTTTTACTACATATCCTTCTTAAAATGCACACGATGGTCTAAATATACCTAGAATACAATGATATAGACGTCTCCGGTACAGAAGGGGTTAAGGGGAGGTATTTAGTTTGTTCCCTACCTTTTCATCAAGCTTAAAATTACACACCCTAGACCCCCTTTCAAGATAAATTTGTATATTTTTCGGAAGAAAAATGTCCCGGCCGCTCTTAAATTACAGGCTTGCCAGGAAAAAATCGACACCTTAACGGCACGAAAGGTCTTAAAATTTACAGAAATGGGGCAAAATGTCTTAAAAAATCCAAACTACTAGGGCGAAGGTCTTAAAATCTCAAAAGCAATGGGGCTAAACATGAGGGAGAAAGGAGTCAAGAAAAAACTACCTCAAGTGGAAATCTTCCCTTAATACTATAGTCGGTTTATCTTTAGCTGACGGTAAATGGAATATCTAATACCTAATTTCTGGACAATTAAGGGAAAAATGTGAAACTATTGTGACTATGCTTTATATTTATGCCAACTTTGCCCAAATAAGGGGAGGTTTTTAGTTGATTCCCTAGACTTCCATCAAGCTTAAAATTACTCCCCCTAGACCAACTTTCAAGATAAATTTGTACATTTTTCGGTAGAAAAATGTCCCAGCCGAAGGCCGGTTCCCCTTAAATTACAGGCTCGCTATCGCTCGCCAGGAAAAAATCGACACCTAAATGGCACGAATGGTCTTAAAGTGACAGAAATGGGGCAAGGGGTCTTAAAATCGCCAAACTAATGGGGTGAACGTCTTATAATCTCTAAAGCAATGGGGCTAAACATGAGGGAGAGGGGGGTCCAGAAAAAAATCCTCCAGCTGGAAATCTCCCCTTAACAACGTGTTCCACTACAAAATACATGTAATCGATGACAAATTAAGCTGGAGACGTGATAATACAGTGACAGCTAAAAAAAAAAAAAAAAAAAAAATATATATATACCGGTATATACTGTATATATATATATATATATATATATATATATATATATATATATATATATATATATATATACAAAACTTAACTACAATTATCTCCTACGATGCCGTATTTTTCCTTCACCGTTAAGGAGGGATGGTTCACTTTTTGGTCGATTGTTTTTCATTGTATTAATTATTTTTCTGGAGATCAATAGAGCGCAAGAAGTTAAACATTGACGACGAAAGCAGTAGTGTTTGTAAGGGTGGTATTAGTAATATGGGTACATTAATAATAACAACAAAACCAGTTAGTCACGACCAAACTATATGAATGAAAATGGAAATGTATCAAAAAATAGAAAATAAGTTATTAAATATTTGAAAATGCAAATGGAAATGTATCAAAATATAGAAAACAAGCTATTAAATATTTGAAAACTCAATTTTTCTTAACACAATATATCGGTTTAGCCCGGTTTCTTTTATGCTCTACTATTTTATTTCATATTTCTATGTTTTTCTTCTACTCATACATATGCCCCTATACATGCAAATCCCTCTCCTATTCCACCAATTAATTATTCTTCCATTCACAAAGTCCCTTGTATCGTCCAAAACTACAACAATATATTTTTTGTATCTAGCTTTACTTCATTCAGCAGACAGTCTAGCTGTCTTGGTCAATACCGGTAATGTATTATTCCTCCCTCAAACACCACAATCTCCCAGTGCACAACGAACCCGATCATGATTATGTCCGCCTGTATTAAATTATGTATTATGTTGATTTATACCATTGCCTATTTTTGTAATAATTGTATTCAGCTAACTATGATCTCAATAATCATTGATGTAATGAAAATATGAATAGTCTCCTCATACGATTGCACTAGTTCTGTAGTGCTATTATTTACAACCTGTCAATTAATAATTCAGTCACTACAAGCTTGCTTGCTTGCTTGCTTTTTTTTTTTTTTTTTTTTTTTTTTTTTTTTTTTTTTAATGAAATACGTATATACAGACCATGTGACAATTAAATGAGGAAACTATAATAACGCATCTGAATAATGCCAACCTGACTTATAAACACAAATATGAATGTAACCAGACGACGATGCTGTTGTTTCAGTGGAATAATGGCTCTTTGAGCAGTATGTATCGCCTTACTAGTGGTTGTCCCCTCACAGGATGGGGGGCGCTGCTCAATAAACTCGCCCCTCGGGGCAAAATCAAAAAAATCAAATCCTGTCACTGCAAGAAGTGGAGTTACTGTGAGTTGCCTGACCCGATATCCCGTCTATACCACTTATATGCCTTGGCTTTCCATCAACATAATCAGGAGAGCGGATTGCCGGAGAGGAGTCCCCTCTTAATACTTACTGGCGGGGAAAATATTAATTAGTTTTAGATAAATTGCTCACCTGGCAGCCACGGCGGGAGAAGGTACGACAACTGCGCATGTAGCAAGGCAGCGCAGCCAGTCGACGGAAGAGGCAGCAGTTTGCCGTAGACTTTGAGAGGAGGTGTGTGCCAGCCGGTGAACCTGTAAACGGTCGATCGTCATAAACCTCGTACCCACAAAAAATAAGAAAACATATAATAGAATACCATACTAGTAGATTTACGATAGGTATGTTTAATGTGTATCGTTGAAGGTGTCTGTATGAGGTTATCGACAATACTACTAGCATATATTGTTAATAATAGTTGAGAACTTGGACTACGAACTTCCCTGTGTACAGAAGGGTGGCCCTAAATGGTTATTGGGTAGCGGTTTGGATCTTGCTGAAGTCTGAATAGTGATCAGCGTACACAGCCAAAGGTAATTACTAGTATTTATATAATTTACAGTCCTTTATTTGTTGTTTCTCCATCCAAACTTTAACATTTGTGTATGTTACGTGTTGGTTTAGTAAATATAGGAGTTATTTAGTTAAAATTACCTGTGGAAGAACACAAAATTAATGTTGACAATGAAATACAGGAAGGAAAAGAAACAATTGAATTGCTACGCGAAAATGTATACACACAAACCTTATAACTATAAAACAAAAATTATATGATTTCATAACATGCATAAATACACACAGACACACTCACCCATACACACATTATATATATATATATATATATAAGCACACACATACAAACAGGCACGTAGCTACTCTGAATTAGCAAAACCAATAGATAAGAATGCGTACCACAATAACTAAATTAGATGTTGAACAATAGAAAAGAATGCGTACCACAATAACTAAATTAAGTGTTGATCACATAAATAATAACTGACCTTAAGGGGGAAGGGTATATTTTTTGGTAGATTATTTCATATATTTATTATTTTTGTTTAGTTTCCTCCCTAGACATCCATCAAACTTAAAAAAAAAAAACATCCATTAGCTCCTCCTTCCAAAATTACAGGTTCACTCTCGTTCGCCAGAAGAAAATCGACACCTAAATAGCACGAATTTATTGACAACAAAATGGGACGAAAGGTCTTAAAATTGACAAACTAGTGGGGAAAACATCTTAAAATCTGAAAACTAGTGAGGGAGAACGGGGTCTAGATGAATGACACATCTTCCCTTCAAAAAAAAAACATCTCAAATGTTTATGTTTGAAAGAAAACTATTGAGTACTTCGGCATGAAGGAAATAATGTACAACCGTGTTTTCGTGTTTCTATCTATCTATCTATCTATATGCTCAGGCCCAATCCCCACTTTTCCTTTTTTTTTTTTTTTTTTTTCCCTCTATTTTCGTGTTTACATAATAATAATGGTAATTACAAATAAGCGTAATTGCCATTGCTAACTAGGAATCACAAGGGTAGAGCAACGTCAACGATAACTGCATCCTGCTCCAAATTGGTAGTCCAGATCTTGTGAACCTAAATTTCTGTACCAGTAACTCAAAAAGGGCTGGAGCTAGTGGGTGTAAGTTTCCACATCTGTTCCCTGACTAACCCTTCCCAAATGGTAGAAATATTAGCTCGATTACTCTAGTCGTCAGTGAGATATAGAGGCTATTGTTCAAGAGTTTTGGATTACTTATTTGGATCAGGGTATAGGAATCACTGGCTCTCCCCAAAATAAATTAAATCTACGAATGTTACCGGTAGCTAAATTAAGGGGGGTGACCTGCTTCTGTGTTCTCCTTTTCTGTCTTTCTCTGGCTTGTATCCATTCGGTCCCATTCAGCCAACTGTTTTAAAACGTATATCCCCATCCAGTTGTCAATTTCTTCCTGGCGAGCCGGAGACATTTTTCTATCGAAACAATCACAAATTTAGCCTGCTGTCAAAAATGTTTTTAAAAATATGCTGCTAGCTACCGCTCGCCAGGAAAAAATCGACACCTGGATGGTGATAAACGTCTTAAAACAGTAGGTTGAATGGGGACGAATGGATACAACCCAGAGAGAGAGAGAGAGAGGGAGAGAGAGAAAACAAACAACGAGGTGGGCCCCCTTAAAACAACAAAGGAGTTATCGCATGAAAGTGTAAACAGAACACGGTACCATAAGAATACGGAACCCCTTAGACGACCAAATGATCACTTGCGAGGTTCGGGCTGCGAGAAGTTAGGGCTGTAGACATCGACAATTAGCTGGGTTACAAACGATATGTGAATTTGTGATAGATAGAATGATTGTTGAATATAAGTTGCTGTGTATATCTATGCTGTACACCTTTCTTTTAGCTGGTAATGCTGCTAAATACCGGTAACTAAATATCTACAGCTCCAACTTCCTTATAGCCCGAGACTCGCAAGTGGTCAGGTATATTCGTGGATGAATTCGATGTCCCTAATCTATATTGGCACTACTATAGTCTATTCGCTGTAAGTAGGCGATATATCGTGACCTCTAACCTCTGTAACTCAAACAACGGCTAGAGTAATCGAGCTAATATTTCTACCGTTTGGGAAGAGTCGGTCAAGGAATAGATGTGGACATTTATAGCCAATTTGCTCTAGCCCTTTTTGAGTTACAGAGGATAGAGGTCATAATGTTTCGCCTACTTACAGCGAATAGACTATAACGCCATGAATACGATGATCCCTTTTCCAGTTATTTTTGGTGAATTGACTGAGAATTCAATTAGTTTGGGAAGGAAATATGAGATGAAGAGCTATAAAGTGTATGTATGTATGTATGTATGTATGTGTGTGTGTGTGTGTGTGTGTGTGTGTGTGTGTGTGTGTGTGTGTGTGTGTGTGTGTTCTTATAAATTGTATTGTTAAAGGGCCTTCCTAGCTTTTTTGTTCTTTCTTTTTGAGTGAGGGAGACAAAAGGCAGAAGTGCCTGTAGCGAGTGCCTCCCCCATAGTTGAAAGAATGACAGGGCCAAAATCAAGGGACGTTCGAGCCAAAATGCCTAGACACACGGAGTTTGAAGCAATTTAAGTCATAGGAGGAGGGAAAGACTGATTCTGGGAGAGAGTTCAAGAGCTCAGCTGTTGAATAGAAGAACGTCTGAGAGTAACGTTTCACTCTTGGGTTGGAGAGTTGCACAGAGTAGGGGTGGGATTGTGCATAAAATCGTCTTGTCTTAGCCCACATAAATATTAAATAACTGACATTACCTGAATGTATTCCTAACCAGGAATGATAGTGATATATTGATGACCAAAGCTACTGGATAGAAGAATCGATCACAAGTTTAAGTTAACAAAATCATGTCATCCACTTCAACTAGGGATGCCTTTCTAACCTGTATGAAAACATCTAAAGGTAGCTTAAGGGACCCCACCTCGTTATTTTTCTCGTTTTCTCCCTCTCTCTTTGGCTTGTATCCATTCGGCCATATTCAGCCTACTGTTTTAAGACGTTTACCCCCATCCAGGCGTCAATATTTTCCTGGCGAGCGGTAGCGAGCCAGCATATATATATATATATATACGTATATATTTGTTTTTTACAGCAAGCTAAATTTGTACATTTTTCGATAGAAAAATGTCTCCGGCGAAGCCGGTTTTCTCCATACAATGCTGGCTCGCTATCGCTCGCCAGGAAGAAATAGACACCTAGATGGGGATAAACGTCTTAAAACAGTTGGCTAATAGGGCCGAACGGATACAAGCCAAAGAAAGAGAGAAAAGGAGAGAAAGAGAAAAAAGAAGGGGACCCCCCTTAAAAAAAAAACAAAAAAAACACACACACACACATACCCACCCACCCACCCACCCACCCACACACACACACCGGCACTGCCTATATATTGTCAGCTGATTGTAAGCGTTCGTGAATAAACACATCGACAGATAAATGTACAGAATTTGGTTTGGATTTTACCATATGAAAGGCCATTATTAACATATTTGACGAACAGTAACAATTTTTTTTATTCTATTTAGTAACGAACCGTGAGACTCAATGGGTTAAGGGGAGGTATTTAGTTTGTTCCCTAGACCTCCATCAAGCTTAAAATTACACCCCCTTGAGTCCCTTTCAAGATAAATTTGTACATTTTTCGGTAGAAAAATGTCCCGGCTAAAAGTCGGTTCCTCTTAAATAACAGGCTCGCTATCGCTCGCCAGGATAAAATCGACACCTAAATGGCACGAAAGGTCTTAAAATTGACAGAAATGGGTCCAAAGTTCTTAAAATCGTCAAAATAATGGGGTGAACGTCTAAAAATTAGAAAAGCAATGGGGCTAACCATGAGGGCGAAAGGGGTCAAGAAAAAAAATCCCTCAAGTCCCGTTTCATTTCTAAACATCTTTGTTAAGCTTAGAAAAGTACTGTTTTAAAAGAAAAGGGACGAATAATTGGATCTTACTAGTTCAACTTGTGTTTTGAAAGCCCTCTAATTGTACCTGAAAATGGAGCGGCGGCCAATACATTTTGTGTTCACCTTACTAGGTTTCCTGAACAACACAACTCATTGAAAATAGCTTACCCTTACCTAACTTTAAATTAACCCTTTCAGTACCAGTTACGTCCTTTTAACTTTATTCTGGCTACTATTAGACTTTTTTATTCAGTTTAAGGGGAGGTCTCCACTTGAGGGATTTTTTTTCTTGACCCCTTTCTCCCTCATGTTTAGCCCCATTGATTGTGAGATTTAAAGACGTTCGCCCTATTAGTTTGGCGATGTTAAGAACTTTCGCCCCATTTCTGTCAATGTTAAGACCTTTCGTGCCTATTAGGTGTCGATGTTTTCCTGGCGAGCGATAGCGAGCATGTAATTTAAGAAGAATCGGCCTTTGGCCGGGACATTTTTCTACCGAAAAATGTACACATTATTCTTGAAAGGGGTTCTAGGGGGTGTAATTTTAAGCTTGATGGAAGTCTAGAGAACAAACTAAAAACCTCCCCTTAAGAATGAATGAATTTATAGGCCAAAAAAGCAGTCAGTGTCCCCTTAAGTTTGTAAAGCTCTTAATTGCTGCATCAAAGGCTTGAGATCAATGTTGCCTCTGTTAACTCGTATTTCTGTATTCATATCTCCAGACGGACTTCATCCCCTCCTCAACCCTTTCAGTACCACTATGCTGCACTCTCTCTATGTATATTTCCCTGGTCATTATTAGACGAGTGTATTAAGGGGGGGGGGGGGTCACCGTTTTTTCTTTTATCTTTCTCTCCTTTTCTATCTTTGCCTGGCTTGTATCCATTCGGCCCCATTCAGCCAACTGTTTTAAGATGTTTATCCCCATCCAGGTGTCGATTTCTTCCTAGCGAGCAATAGCGAGCCAGCATTGTTTGGAGAAATCAGGCTTCGCCGGAGAAATTTTTCTATCGAAAAATGTACAAATTGAACTTGCTGTCAAAACAAAAATATATATATGCTGGCTCGCTACCGCTCGCCTTGAAAAGATTGACACCTGGATGGGGTCTTAAAACAGTAGGCTGAATGGGGACGAATGGATACAAGCCAGAGGAGAGAAAAGGAGAGAAAGAGAAAAAAAGCGGGTGACCCCCCCTCAAGTTTGAAAAGCTCTGGCTGTACCAAAGGCTTGAGATAAATTTAGCCTCTGTTAAGGGGAGATATCTACTTGAGGGATTTTTTTTCTGGACCCCTTTCTCCCTCATGTTTAGCCCCATTGCTTTTGATATTTTAAGACATTCGCACCATAATTAAGAACTTTCGCCCCATTTCTGTCAATTTTAAGACCTTTCATGCAATTTGGGTGTCGATGTTTTCCTGGCGAGCGATAGCGAGCCTGTAATTTAAGAGTAATCGCCTTTCGGCCGGGAAATTTTTCTACCGAAAAATGTACAAATTTATCTTGAGAGGGGGTCAAGGGGGTGAAATTTTAAGATTGCTGGAGGAGTAGGAAACAAACTAGAAACCTCCCCTTAAAGGCATCTATACCCTATGTTTCCCTTCAATAATTGACTGTCTAATATAATCTAATAGAACCTAAATTATATTTGTTTCACCAACCAACTTCGCTTCTAAACTCAATTAATTAAATCAACAAATACATGGGGCACTCCAAGGACTCGAACCTAGGACACTCACACCGACATTCAGAATGATCAGAATTATATGTTCTTATTGTTCATGATTGCCATTTACTGTTCATTCAAGTCCAATGTGCTACTTCATAAGATACTATAATTCGTTCCTGTATTCATTTATCGGAATTTAACCTATTATTGTTCACGAAGCCCAGTTACATTATGCTAGCAAAACATTTGACTACAGTCCATTCATTAGACGTTGGCCAGAAACCGTGACCTCTATCCTCTGTAACGTAAAAAGGGGTAGAGCAAATGGGCGCAAAAAAATGTCCTCACCTATTCCCTGGCCGACTCTTCCCAAGTGGTATACATATTAGCTTGATTACCCCGTCAAGATTTCCATTTAAAATTAACCCCTTCAGCACCATGACTACTTTTAACCTTTGATTCTGGCTAAAATATGATGATTCTATGCAGTTTAAGAAGGAACTGTGTTACTAAGAGGGTTTATTGAGAATGTATTTACCCACTTAGGTTGAGTATAAACTAAATAAAATCGTCTAATGGTAACCAAAATATGTTGAAAATTACGTCATGGTGGTGAAGGGGTTAATATATTATAGTTTCCCCTCTCTTCCTCCGTTTTCTATTAATTTTCCGTGCGCCATTTGCCTACGTTTTCTATTCTCATCAGGCTACTCACTTGGCCGGCTTTGGAATAGCCCAGGCATATTAAGCTAATTCAATTCCTTCTTAAGAGGACAGTGGCTGTATATTTGGTCTATTAATTCATTTATTCATATATATTTTTTAGTTTACTCCCTAGACCTCCATCAAGCTTAGAAAAACACCCCCTAGACCCCCCTTTAAGATAGATTTGTAAAATTTTCGGTAGAAAAATTTCCCGGCCAAAGGCCGATTCCTCCTAAAATTACAGGGTTGCTATCGATCGCCAGGAAAAAATCGACACCTAAATGGCACGAAGGGTGATAATATTGACAAAGAAATGGGGTGAAAGATCATAAAATCCCCAAACTAATGTAACCAACGTCTTAAAATCTCAAAACTAGTGAGGCTAAACATTAGGGAGAAGGGGGTCCAGAAAAACGGTCTGTCTCCCCTTAAGCTAATCCAGTTCCTTCTTAAACATGGTAGTTAATTTTGAGGTCCCGGAAACCTTTGCGAGTCATTGGATTGTAACTTTAGGAGGAGGTATTTGATTTTATCTTCACCCACTTATCCCTCTTGTTAAGCCCAATTTCCTATGATATTCAAAGACGTTCGCCCCATAAAATAGATAAATAAATACCGGTATATGTATATGTATATATATATATATATATATATCTATTGCCTGACGCCGTGATCCCCGAAGAGGTGGCCACGAACGAACCGCCCCCATGCACCTCTGTCCCCAGTCAGTCGACGCCCCTTCCCCCAACCAGAACCGCCTTCGTTCATATACTTCCTCACTCCATCCTTCCACCTCTCCTTCGGTCTACCTCTCCCTCTATCCCTCCACCTCGCTCTCGTACACCCTCTTAGTGATTCTCTCGCTTTCCATACGTTCCATATGACCGAACCATCTGAAGTTGTTCCTTTTCACACTTTCCAGCACATCTACCTCCACACCACACCTCCTTCTTACTTCTTCATTAGTCTGTCTATCCCTCCATGTACAGTATATATATATACCGGGTATATATATAGATATATATATATATATAGATATATATATATATAATAAGTAAAACTAAATAATATAACCCTATTAATCGAGATAACTTTATGTAAATACATTTGCTTCTTTGTTGTTTACCTAGCAGAGTTAAATCGTGTGGTAAAAAACAGACACTAGTCAGAGAAACACATCCGCGTTGACAATTAAATCATGTCGATATAATTATACCGGAACAATTAAATCTGATATATCTGGATTATACTCACTCGGCTATAAAGGTTGACAGTTCAAGAGCTATCAGACATAATTACAGCAGATCGCTATATTATACTGCACTAATATTACGATATTACCTTCACCATTTATCATAGGCTTACGTTGTTAGTGTTATCCTACCCACTGCTATGTTTGTCTTGTGTTTAATTATGCTCGACAACATTTAAAACATCAGTTTGCCGTGACCATACCGGTACTTCACATTTATATAACGATATTTTGACCTTATTTATTGAGAGATAAATGGATGCAGGCCTTAAGTCTGTTGCATATAACATAGCATAATACGAAACGTATTGGTACATGATACCTACGTCGTGTCGTGGTATTCAAAATCCACTTTTATTGGTTTCAGTTCGCACCTTTCTTATCATGCAAAATGTGATTGGGACATTTGTTCCAGGTTGAAGCCTATCTGATCCGCGGGTGGCATATTTGAGACATACCTGTTCACGCCCACCAACAAATGTGCAAATTTACCATATATGAAGGTTGGGGGTAGGGTGGGGGTGAGTTTTCATTTAATTATATACTGTATATATATATATATATATATATATGTTTGACCTTTATGAGATTCTGTTTTGTTATTAGCTTGATAAGGTTTTGAGGTATTAACACCCACTAATATTTGCCCTCGCGTCCATATCCATTACATAAACAAACAAAACAACACACAAACATGGAATACAGTAATACAACGACACGGCATTAAATCTAAAGCTGACTGAACTTATGCGAGGCAATCCCGAATTACAATGCACAGGAGAATACGGTACCGGTATGACACGGGTAATACTCTATATATTGTTATGTATTATGCTTGTACTGAAATCCAACAGGTCTATTTATAAAGCCTTTATTATATTATTTGGTATACCGGATGTGTTTTTTGGCTTTGATTTATTATTATTATTATTATTATTATTATTATTATTATTATTATTATTATTATTTATTTATTTATGTCTGTTTTATTACACATGTACTGAATTCCATCACACTTTACATATTTAAACTTGGCAATGTGTAATGTTATGCCATACCGTTTAGTATTTACCTAAAACTCCTTGACTGTTTACCTCTATTCATTATGACCTCTCTACACATTCTGTCCCCTTGCCTTTTGTAACTCGGGAAGGGCTGGTGCAAACGTTCTGTAATTATCCACACCTAATACTGGCTTACCCCTCCCAAATGGTAAGAATGTTGGTCATATGTGCTAGTCCCTTTAGGTTTTGAAAGACTGTTGGCAATCATTTATAAATTCGTAATAATGAATAGACTAGGGATAGTACCTAAGCTAAATATAATCGTTTAGAGGTCGCCAGTGAATCAGGTGGCTAGCTCATTCGCTGCAAGTAGGCGAGATATCATGACCTCTAACCTCTGTAACTCAAAAAGGGCTAGAGCAAATTAGCTGTAAATTCCCACATCTATTCCTTGACTGACTCTTCCCAAATGGTAGACATATTAGCTCGATTACTCTAGTCGTTTTAGTGTTACAGAGGTTAGAGGTCATGATTTCTCGCCTACTTACAGCGAACAGACTATAGGATCTCACTCAAATCTAAAGGGGGATCAGAAGACTTGATCAGAGATGCTTGCTTCTCTATAACCTCAGTGTTCAGGTCCTTTCAAGGATGTCATATTAAGGGGTGGGGGGTATTCTGGACACCCCTCTCCCTCATGTTTAGCCCCATTAGTTTTGAGATTATAAGAAGTTCGGCCCATTAGTTTGGCGATTTTAACACCTTTCGCCCCATTTCGTTGTCAATTTTAAGACCTTTCGTGCCATTTAGGTTTCGATTATTTCCTGGTGAGCGAAAGCGAGCCTGCAATTTTAAGAGGAACCGGCCTTCGGCCGGAATTTTGTTCTACCAAAAAATGTACAAATTTATCTTGAAGGGGGGTCTAGGGGGTGTTTTTCTAAGCTTGATGGAGGTCTAGGGAGGAAACTAAACAAATATATGAATACATGAATTAATAGACCAAACAAACGGCCAGCCTCCCCTTAAGGAGTGGGGGTGTTCTGGACACCCTTCTCCCTCATGCTTGGCCCCTTTAGTTTTCAAATTTTAAGACGTTCAGCCCATTAGTTTGGCGATTTTCAGACCTTTCGCCCCTTTTCTTTGCCAATATTAATACTTTTCGTGTCATTTAGGTGTCGATATTTTTCTTGGCGTCCGATAGCGAGCCTGTAATTTGGCCGGAAAATGTTTCTATGTACAAATCTATTTTGAAGGAGGGTCTCGGGCGGGTATTTTTTAAGCTTGATGGAGGTCTTGGGAGGAAACGAAAAACATGATAAAAAGATATATACATGAGCAAATAAATACGCCCATCCCCCCTTAAAGAGTAAGGGGGATGACCTGTTTTTGTTCTGTTCTTTTCTATCTTTCTCTGCCTTGTACCCATTTGGCCCCATTCAGCCTACTGTTTTAAGACGTTTATCCCCATCCAGGTGTCAATTGTTTACTGGTGAGCGGTAGCGAGCCAGCATATTTTTTATTTTTGTTTGACAGGCTAAATTTGTACATTTTTCGATAGAAAAATGTCTCCGGCGAAGCCGGATTTCTTCATATAATGCTGGCTCGCTATCGCTCGCCAGGAAGAAATCGACACCTAGATGGGGATAAACGTCTTAAAATAGTTGGCTGAATGGGGCCGAATGGATACAAGCCAGAGAAAGAGAGAAAAGGACAGAAATAACAAAAAGCAGGTCACCCCCCTTAAAGTCACACCAACCTACCCTCAGTACAGAAGAAACAATACATTACACGAGAATCATGTTCAAACCATTTAACCCTTTCAAGATCCAAGACGCATGTCTTTTGTTCTGTTTTCTGGTAATTATTAAGACGATGTTATTCAGGTTAGGAAGGGTATATGGAAGTCAGAGGGTTGATTGAGATAGCCTTTACCCCTTTAATACCCACAGATTATTTTCCTAAGCTGCATAACATCGTCTAATGATAGCCAGAATAATTGCTAAGGTTAAGGGGAGGTTTTTAGTGTGTTTCCTAGACTTCCATTAAGCTTGAAATTACACTCCCTTGACCCCCTTTCAAGAAAAATTTCCCGGCCGAAGGCCGATTCCTCTTAAATTACAGGCTCGCTATCGCTCGCCAGGAAAAAATCGACACCTACATGGCACTAAAGGTCTTAAAAGTGACATAAATGGGGTGAAAGTTCTTAAAATCGCCAAACTAATGGGGCGAACGTCTTAAAATCTCAAAAGCAATGGGGCTAAACATGAGGGAGAAAGGGGTAAAGAAAAAAAATCCCTCAAGTGGAAATCTCCCCTTAATATCCTCCCTTTATATGCTACCAAAGTTACAGGTACAGGTGGCCAAATAAGTGATGTCGCGGTAACAAGTATATTTCGATCAATAATTGGTATCAGCACTATCTGACCATTAATTCATCGGTTCGGGTGAGATATACACACAGGTTTATCTCTTTACACACCCTATTCAACATCTGACGGACATTAATACAGCACACAGCGAGCATAACGTAATGACAGCGGCGACACGACTTATTTGGCCAACTGTACTACCAAAACAATTGACTACTTGCGAATTTCAGGCTATAAGGAAGTTGGAGCCGTAAACATCGATCTTAAGCAGAAGTACAATCATAATGTAGGTTTGAGATGGATAGAAAGTATATTGAATTCGATGTTATGAATATATAACACATGTAATTCACTACAACCATATTTTAGCAGGTAATTCTGCTAAATAATGATGTCACAGGTCCAACTTTCTCATAGCCTGAAACTCGCAAGTGTTCAATTCCGCTATCTCAGAATCCTAGAGAACACGGAATGGAGTACCGGTAGTTAATTATTGATACCGTAGTTACTTAGTCATTCAGTGAGTAGGCCTAGGTAATCTGCAATCCCCCCAAACAGTCCTAGTCAGACTCTAGTCCTGACTATCGGTGGTTCAAGCCCGGCTGAGAGTAAAAACAAATAGTAGCTCACGTGTACTTGTGATATATATATATACAGTACCGGTATATATAGTCATTCAGTCATATATATCAGTCATTCAGTGAGTAGGACTAGCTAATCTGGAATCCCCCAAAACGCGAATTTTACGAAAGCTAGACCAGTAGTCCTTAGGATAAAAGAGGGAAGAGCCAGAATGTTTTGTTTATCTGTCATGCATATAGGAAAACAAATAACATTTAAAATATATAACGAGTGTCTCTCCCCCAAAGCCAAAACAGTAACAGAGAGCCAAATTCAAGGTACGTTGGGGTCAAAATGCCTGGACACACGAAGTTTACAGCATTCTTAAGTCATAGGGGGGGGGGGGGGGGTTTGGGCTCCCCCTGTTTTGGACATTTTAAACCCCCATTAGTTTGATGATAATAAGACGCTTTACCTCATTTAAGTGTCCATATGTTTCTGTGCGAGCGAAAGCGAACCTGTAACTTCGAAGAAATTGGCTTACGGCCGCGGCATGTTTCTATCGAAAAAAGTGTGCAAATTTAGCTTGATGGGGGGGGGGGGTTATGGGTGAGCACTTTCTAGTTTGAAGGAAGTCTGAGAAAGCGTTTTTCTTAGCCTATAGCACAAACTGATGGAGCTAAACATGAGAGAGGAGGGGTCTAGAAAATCCCCATTACTCAAAAATGGCAAAAACAAGCAAATACCTTCAATAATAATCTGACTCATCATTTCCTACAAGACGTCGGACCAGATAGTGTTATCAACCCTTTACTGTACTTTTGATTTTATCCTAGCTATATTTAGACGATGTTGGGCAGTTTATGAAGGATCTGTGGTAGTATAAAGGGTGAAGTGAGATAGTTCGAAGCCTGTTTATTGGTGGAGGCTCTTTTTAAACTGAATACATTCGTCTAATAGTTACCAGCATAAAGTTAAAAGGATGTCACCGGCACTGAGAGGGTTAACCAATGATCATTTTGGAAGTTACAATGCTAGCCTTGGCAGAACTCCAGTTATGCAAATGTCATTCAAGCTCAGAACTTCCACTGATTCTGTTTTGCACAACTTTTAAACTGTGAAATAAATGAGGACTGATTGCATTGACACTCCACTGTAATTAATACATGTTATATTATCGTAAGTAAGCAAGACATAAATCGTATGTCTTAAGGGGGATTTTCTAGACCCCTTCTATATACTGTATATACATTATATACACATATATACATATACAGTATACATACAGTATATATATAATATATATATATATATATATATATATATATATATATATATATATAATATATATATATATATACCGGTATATATACCGGTACCGTATATATATATATACTGTATATCTTGGAAATAGTCCCCCACAGTCAGGAGGCGTGAATTTTAATGTTGAGTAACTCGAGTGTTGTGAGAGCTTTATAATGTTACCCCGGTTAAAATTAGACGGGGGGGGGGGGGAGAGAGAGAGAGAGAGAGAGAGAGAGAGAGAGAGAGAGATAAAAGAGAGAGAGAGAGAGAGAGAGAGAGAGAGAGAGAGAGAGAGAGAGAGAGAGAGAGAGAGAGAGAGAGAGAGAGAGAGAGAGAGAGAGAAAAAAAAATATATATATATATATATCTGTATAATAATAGTCGTATATTAAAGTATATACTGAAATTTGGCCCCCTCGGATGGTAGTACAGTATTTTGTGAATGTTTGGAATGTAGCCCATCCATCCTACTGTTCAAGCATGCTCATAAATAACGTTCCACTTTGTTAGTCAATATTCGAGGTTAAGAACGCAAAATACAAATATGACGCCTTTAGGAATTTGTATAGGAGATTAAATATACAGCCTTTACTCGTGCACACTGAAAGCAATCAAGTTTAACCCTTTGAGCATCATGACGCGTTTTGAGAGTTTGTTCTGGCTATCATTAGACGATTTTATGCAGCTTAGGAAGGATATGTGGGTATTGATAGGGTAAAGACTATCTCAATTAACCCTCTGACTTCCATATACCCTTCCCTTGAATTAGCTTTTGCTCTAGTAAATTCACCTTTCCTTGCTAAATATGTTTACATATGTAGCTATATCATTGAACAATTTATATATATTTGAATTTATATAGACATAAGCTAAAAACTAACATACTGTAGATGTATGGAAAATACTTTATCTTCGGTAAGTTTTAGGAATTAATTAGGTAAAATAAATTTATTTTACACACACACACACACACACACACACACACACACACACACACACACACACACACAGCCCGTAGCCTAGTAGGTAGAGCTCTCGTCTCACACACGAGGGGTCGGGGGTTCAATCCCCGGCCGGGCGGAGACAAATTGGGCTTGTCTCCTTTCATGTGTTAGCCTCAGTTCACCTAGCTGTAAATAGGTACCTGGAATAAGTGGACGACGTTGTGACGTCCCATCTGGGGTTGGCAAAAATGGTACAAGGCGAGATTGGTATCATATGGTTCACCTAAGCTGATGGCTACCTAAGCCTTCGGGCGAGACGGTACCGTCTATAGTGAGAATGGTACCATACAGATCCACCCTAAGCCTTCGTTTCCGATGTCGCCAATTGTCTAAAATACAGACTACACACACATCCACAGCCATTCCAACAGTACATAAAACACTTAACATGCATTTCACGCAATACATTCCCAGTTAAGGAGGCGCGATAATAATGAGCTTAGCTCGCATTGCGTGGATTCCCCTTGACGAACAAGTAACTGAGTAACTGAGTAACACACACACACACACACACACACACACACACACACACACACACACACACACACACACACAGCCGTAGCCTAGTAGGTAGCGCTCTCGTCTCACACACGAGGGGTCGGGGGTTCAATTTCCCGGCCGGGCGGAGACAAATTGGGCTTGTCTCCTTTCATGTGTTAGCCTCAGTTCACCTAGCTGTAAATAGGTACCTGGAATAAGTGGACGACGTTGTGACGTCCCATCTGGGGTTGGCAAAAATGGTACAAGGCGAGATGGGTATCATATGGTTCACCTAAGCTGATGGCTACCTAAGCCTTCGGGCGAGACGGTACCGTCTATAGTGAGAATGGTACCATACAGATCCACCCTAAGCCTTCGTTTCCGATGTCGCCAATTGGCTAAAACAAAATACAGACTACACACACATCCACAGCCATTCCAACGATACATATAACACCTACACATATAGGAGGCGGGAAATAACGAGCATGCTCACTCCCGCAATACAACTAGAGTAAGTACAACTAGAGTAAGTACACACACACACACACACACACACACACACACACACACACAGGCCAGACAGACAGACAGACACACACACGCAATATATATCTCTCGTGTTGTGATACTGAAGTCAAAGGTCATTAGTGAGCATAAAGAACAGGTGAATACACTGTGTAACTATTCTTGGCTCTTATCTTGTTAGCCAGCCCAGGCCCCCGCCCAGGCCCCCGCCCAGGGTCCCCCCCCCCCCCCCCCAGACAAACAACCTTACCCTTGTCCGCCAAGTGTTAAGGGGGGGATGGGCCGGTTTTCTGGACCACTTTCTCCCTCATGTTTAGCCCCATTAGTTTCCGGATGGTAAGATGTTTGCCCCATTAGTTAGTCGATTTTAAGACCTTTCGCCCCATTCTTCGTCAATATTTAGACTTTTCGTGCTATTTAAGTGTCGATTTTTCCCCTGGCGAACGATAGTGAGCCTGTAATGTTGGAAGAACCGGCCTTCGGCCGGGGAATTTTTCTACCGAAAAATGTACAAATTAATCTAGAAGGGAGATCTAATGGATATTTTTTTTGTTTTTAAATTTGATGGAGGTCTAGGGAGGAAACTAGAAAAATAATGAATACATGCACAAATCGCCCAAAAAAGTGAACCAAAGAGTTAAAGATATCAACAGTATCTATTGAGCCAAGGTTATGTCGCTATTCGAGCCAGACGGTTTGAAAGAGCAGCAGCCCCTCATTGTCATTGGAAAGAAGAGCTATTCATTATAACCTGCTCTCATTATAGCACTGTCACCGGCTTTTATTTTTATTTGTTTGTATCTTTCTCTCCTTTTCTCTCTTTCCCTGGCTTGTATCCATTCGGCCCCATTCAGCCAACTGTTTTAAGACGTTTATCACCATCCAGGTGTCGATTTCTTCCTGGCGAGCGAGAGCGAGCCAGCATTGAATGGAGAAATCCGGCTTCGCCGAAGGCATTTTTCAATCGAAAAATGTACAAACTTAGCTTGCTGTCGAAACAAAAATATATATACAGTATGCTGGCTCGCTACCGCTTGCCAGGAAAATATTGACACCTGGATTTTTTTTTTTTTTTTTTTTCTATATTCCAACTTACTTCCTCTCGGGCATAGGCTGAGAGCCTTAACATTCACCGCTTTACAATGAACAGTGAAGCCCGTGAGGTCTTGTTCCAGTCTAGGGAGTGAGACATGTGAAGCACGTAGAGTACAACGAGCACCTGCCATCTTGCCTTCACATGAGGCATGGTGCTCACTCATGGCCCGAAACGACCCCATCTCTGAAGCCACCTCGTTCCCGTGCTTCACTGTCTCACCCCCTACACTCGGACTCTCACACTTACACACACACAACGCCACCTGTTGAGCAGGTAACTCATGGGGGTAAACGTTTTAAAACAGTAGGCTGAATGGGGCCGAATGGATACAAGCCAGAGGGAGAGAGGGAGAAAAAGCGAGGTGGCCCCCCTAACCCAACTACACCATTGTAATTTGAAAGAAGAGCAAATCACTATAACTTCCTCTCGTTATATCAGTCTCCCCTAACCCAACTATTAGTTAGTTCTTTTATTTGTTTCTGTTATGGCTACCTGCACACGATTATATTCAGCTTAGGAAGGACATGTAGGTATCAGAGGGTTGACAAGTAGTTCAATAAATCCTCCAACACAGACAAGTTATCCCAAGTTGACTAAAATCGTCTGAAGGTAGTCAGAATGAAGATCCGCCGAGACCAACCACCTTAGTCTTGTCCACCAGTTCCTACGTTATTATACAATGGTAAAGAAGAGTAATAGCAAACAAAATATACAACTATAACCGAACCAACTATAACCGAACCAACTATAACCGAACCAACTATAACCGAACCACTAACCTGTTTATGTCTTTCTTTTGCACTTGTCATTGTTATATTGTTGAATAGCTTAAGGGGAGGCAGACCGTTTGTTTGGTCATTTATTCCTTTATTCCTTAGTTTCCTCACTAGACCTCCATCAAGCTTTAAACAACAAACCCTAGACCCCCCTTCAAGATAAATGTGTACATTTTTCGGTAGAAAACTGTCCCGGCCGAAGGCCGATTCCTCTTAAAACTTCAGGCTCGCTATCGCTCGCCAGGAAAAGATCGACAACTAAATGGCACGAAAGGTCATAAAATTGACAAAGAAATGGGGCGAAAACTGCTAAAATCGCCAAACTAATGGGCCGAACGTCTTCAAGTCTCAAAATGAATGGGGCTAAACATGAGGGAGAAGGGGCTCCAGAAAAACGGTCTTCCTCCCCTTAACACTCATAAATATATATATATACCTCTGGTCGACCTTGGAGTCTGCATGAGAAACTGTACAGAGAGGAGTTCACGGAAAGATAACAAAACAGTCTATCATCTATTTCTGTCACTAATCAGGCCATGTAGGATAGTTGAAAGACGAGTTAAGTCAATATCATTAATTAATTAGCGTCTTCTCTGTGGCCCTGTCTACCAATCCGGCCCTCTAGTCAATATCATTAATTAGCTTCTTCTCTGTGGCCCTGTCTACCAATCCGGCCCTCTAGTTAATTAAGGGGAGATGGGTCGTTTTTCGGGTCCCCCTTTCTCCCTCGTGTTAAGCCCCATTTGTTTTTGAGATTATAAGACGTTCAGTCCATTAGTTTGGCGATTTTAACATCATTTGCCCATTTCGTTGTCAATTTTAATACCTTTCGTGCCGTTTAGGTGTCGACTTTTTTCCTGGCGAGCGACAACGAGCCTGAAATTTTAAGCGAAGGCTGGGACATTTCATTTGTCTACCGAAAAATGTACACATTTATCTTGGAGGGGGGTCTAGAAGAATCGACACCTAGATTCAGCCATAACTGATTGACTGATGGCTAGAGTAAAAATAGAAACAGACTAATAATAGCTTGCAGGAATTTGGGACTTTGGAATGGAAGACTATTTGGAGGGTTAACTTGGAGGGTATTGGGGTGTGTAATAATAGGTGAAGAATAGATAGAAGTTAAGAAATATAGTGAGAAAGTAAACAGATTCTGGGCTCAACCAGAACGCTTCATTGTTAACGGGAAGTCTCTGCTCGAGGGATTTTTTTCTTGACCCCTTTCTCCCTCATGGTTAGCCCGATTGCTTTTGAGATTTTAAGACGTTTGCCTCATTAGTTTGGTGATTTCAAGAATTTCCGCGCCATTCTGTCAATTTTAAGACCTTTTGTGCAATTTAGGTGTCGATTTTATCCTGGCGAGCGACAGCGAGCCTGTAATTTAAGAGTAACCGGCCTTCGGCCGGGACATTTTTCTACCGAAAAATGTACAAATTTATCTTGAAAGGGGGTCAAGGGGGTGACATTTTAAGAGAAGAGTACGGTAGGAAACTAACTAGAAACCTCCCCTTAACTCAGCCATAATACAAGGATTTAGGGTATATATATATATATATATTTTGTACTGAGTGTGTTACTGGAGGTAGTTTCAAACCTCTTTATTATGAAACGTGTTTTCCAATCGGAACAAGATCATCGAATGTTATCCACAATAATAATGTTATCCACAATAATAATGTTATCCACAATAATAATGTTATCCACAATAATAATGTTATCCACAATAATAATGTTATCCACAATAATAATGTTATCCACAATAATAATGTTATCCACATGAAAATATAAACAATTTGACATTTATACTACGACCTATATCTTAACACCTGGAGCACAATTCAATCTAAAGGCAGATAGCTGAATTATTGATATTTGATGACAACGTACGAGACTATGATGGTTTGTTATCATATTAACCCCTTTTGTACCGGCGACGTCTTTTTCATTTGATTTTAACTATATTAAGACGATTTTACTCAGCTTAGGAAGGATATATGGTAGCTAGAAGGATTAATTGAGGTAGGCTGTAGTCTTTTAATGGGTAAATGATGTCCTTCCTAAGCTGAATACAATGGTCTAATAGTTTCCCGAGTAGCCTATAATGAGAAGGACGTCACCGGTACTGTAGGGGTTAATAAGACATTGTCCTAATTAACATCACATGTTCCTAAAATATCTGGGCATTAGCCGAGTAATAAAGATGAGGACAAAGCAATTACTAAAGATGAGGACAAACTAATTAATAAAGATGAGGACAAAGCAATTAATAAAGATGAGGACAAAGCAATTAATAAAGATGAAGACAAAGCAATTAAAAAAGATGGACAAAGCAATTAATACAGATGAGGACAAAGCAATTAATAAAGATGAGGACAAAGCAATTAATATAGATGACAAAGCAATTAATAAAGATGAGGACAAAGCAATTAATAAAGATGAGGACAAAGCAATTAATAAAGATGAGGACAAAGCAATTAATAAAGATGAGGACAACGCAATTAATAAAGATGAGGACAAAGCAATTAATACAGATGAGGAAAAAGCAATTAATAAAGATGAGGACAAAGCAATTAATAAAGATGAGGACAAAGCAATTAATATAGATGAGGAAAAAGCAATTAATACAGATGAGGAAAAAGCAATTAATATAGATGAGGACAAAGCAATTAATAAAGATGAGGACAAAGCAATTAATATAGATGACAAAGCAATTAATAAAGATGAGGACAAAGCAATTAATAAAGATGAGGACTAAGCAATTAATAAAGATGAGGACAAAGCAATTAATACAGATGAGGACAAAGCAATTAATAAAGATGAGGACAAAGCAATTAAGGGGAGGTTTTTAGTTTGGTCCCTAGATATCCTTCAAGCTTAAGATTACACCCCCTTGAGCCCCTTTCAAAATCAATTTGTACATTTTTCGGTAGAAAAATGTCCCGGCTGAAAGCCGGTTCCTCTTAAATTACAGGCTCGCTATCGCTCGCCAGGATAAAATCGACACCTAAATGGCACGAAAGGTCTTAAAATTGACAGAAATGGGTTGAAAGTTCTTAAAATCGTCAAAATGATGGGGCAAACGTTTTAAATTAGAAAAACAATGGGGCTAAATATGAGGGAGAAAGGAGTCAAGAAATAAATCCCTCAAGTGGAAATCTCCCCATAATCGCCAGCTAGGAAAAAAACGAAACAAAACTGAATATTGTCCATGTATACATAAGACCCACCGTATCGTTAAGGGAGGTCACCTGCTTATATTCTCTCTTTCTCTGGCTTGTATCCATTCGGCCCCATTCAGCCTACTGTTATTAAGACCCCATCCAAGTGTCGATTTCTTCCTGGCGAGCGATAGCAAGCCAGCATTATAGGGAGAAATCCGGCTTCGCCGGAGAAATTTTTCTATCGAAAAATGTACAAATTTAGCCTGCTGTCAATATATTTTGTTTTAAATATGCTTGTTCGTTACCGCTCGCCAGGAAAAAATAGACACCTGGGAGGGGATACACGTTTTAAAACAGTTGGCTGAATGGGGCCAAATGGATACAACCCAGAGAGAAAGGGAGAGAGAGAGAAACAAAAAAGAGGTGGGTCCCCTTCATCTATGGGAGGCCCTTACCTTTCCCTTCCTCTCGGAATTGCAGTTGGGTAATTAGGCAACAGATGGAAGGTGATACTTTCGGTCACCAGTCCCCCTTTTAATTAAAATCCGTAGTATTGTCTGTGAAAATATTGCTTCATTTCCATAAAGGGGTATTGGAAGCGAAATTCATGTGCCAGTTTAGAAGCGTTTGCACTAAAATTATTATTATACAGAAACTTACTGTACAACATGCAATGGCTGAAAGTAGATCAATCATTTATAAGGATGAACGACAATTTGTTTTAAAGTTACCAGCATACGAGAACCTCGAGTTGGATAAATAACAAGACAATCAAGGGATGGGAAAGTTTGTGAGCCCATATAGTCTACACCGCTCGTCTCTGGGATTCGAATTGCATAAACTGCAGATGAATGTATGTATATACTCTGGCACCTTCCCCATTTTTGGTTTTCTTTCTATAAACTGTCTATATCAACAGGCTATCAAACGAGAGCCATTTCACATCCGGCCTGAAAACTAATTCCCTTGGTTTAAGTCAGTATTCTCAAATATACTAAATTATATATAGTTAGACTCTATAGTTCGTATGCCCCTGGAACTGATTAAGGGGGGATGGGTCGTTTTTCTGGGCCCCCTTCTCCCTCGTGTTTAGCCCCATTAGTTTTCAGATTTGATGACGTTCAGCCCATTAGTTTGTCGATTTTAACACCTTTAGCTCCATTTCGATGTCAATTTTAAGACCTATCGTGCCATTTAGGTGTCGATGTGTTCCTATCGCTCGCCTGTAATTATAAGGATATTTTCCAACCGAAAAATGTACAAATGTATCTTGAGGGGGAGTCTAGGGAGTGTTTTTCTAAGTTTGAGGGAGGGCTAGCGAGGAAACTTAATTATATATGAATACATTAATTAATAGACCAAACGAAACAGCCACTGTCCCCTTAAATGGCCAAAACAATACAACTCCAAGCACCTGTTCCTGTATTCCCTCTCCTACTCCACTCAGTCTTGAACAACATTGACCCTAGCTGTTTGCCACCTTGGTAGGTTACTTTGCTACTATCTATTCTATGGCAGGGGTCGTTGGCTAGATAGTAGTTAGGTCAGGTGAAGGTATTGATGATAAGCCTTTACAACGGCATTATGGCACGGGTTTATATACTCTTCGGTTTCTGGTAATAATTCCAATCATAAATCTTATATTTTTAAATTCCACTCTCAACACCAACACCTTCCAATGATATTAATGAAAGCATTTGATCGTCCCGGGATTCGAACCTGGGTTACCACACACGTACCTTAAACATTCTAAACCACTTAAACCATTCAGTAGGATTTGCACCTTATGCTATTATGTAACTAACGAATGACCTCTCATAATTATTTGGCAAAATATTAATTCTTAGTAACTGTTGTCAGTAGCTACAATGACACTTTATAACGCCATGCAAATGCAGAAAACATGGAAAGGAAGATAATGCAATATAAGAATGGAAACTAGGCAGGATTAGGAAAGCCTGGGAAGGAAGAGCTTGATGCAGGGAGGTCGCACAATGGACGGGTACAGGAAGACAGGGGGGGGGGGGGGAAAGGGGACAGAATTTATAGGGGAAGAAGGCGGGAAGGAAGAGAGAGGGAGACAAATGCATACGGGAAAAAGGCAAAGGGTAACGCAGAGAAAAGAGAGACGAAAGCGAAATATGTATATTCTATGTTATTCTATATGCTCAGGCCCATCCCCACGTTTCCTATATTTTCTTCTATTCTTTTTCCCTCTGTTCCTTACTTTTTGGGGGATGGCCGACTCAAGACAGAGCTAGAATAGGGACCACACAACAGAAAACAATGAACACACACAAACACAATAAAAATTCACACACATCCAGGTCATACACTGTATAGTAGGAGATATTCGACAGATCCTGACAATTATAAATATTTGCTTTGCTAATGCTATTGTCAGACGAGTTCGCAAAGCTTAACAAAAACCCACTAGGATTAAAAATATTCACGATTATTTCAATTGATCCTCTCAATATACAAAGTCTTTCCAAAAAGTCGAGTGAATGCTGCTAGAATATGACAACACTTTAAGTCACCTGATTGAAAGGCTTGGTAATTGGAAACAAAAAATACTAATACTAATGATAATAAGAATGAAATAATAATACTAATAATAATAATAATATAATAATAATAATAACAAAAATAATAATGATACTAATAATGTATTTGAATAAGGGAGAACGGGTTGACGTAAATGAGCTAAAGAAAATAATGCGAGACGGAAGAAACCGGAGAAAGAAGAAGGGATAACTATAATAAATTGAGGACGAGAATAGAAAATGAGATACGGTACAAATATCCCCACGAGAAAATACAGTGACAATCTTCCTACAAAGGCCTACATACATAGCTACACGTTAAGTGGGTGTTATATTTTGTTTTATGGACTCCCTTCTCCTCGTGTTTAGCCAGCCCCATTAGTTTTGAGATTGTAAAGCGTTCGCCTCATTAGCTTGGCTATATTTAAACCGTTCGCCCTATTTGTGTCATATTTCAAGAACTTTCTTACCATTTAGGTGTCTATATTTTCCTGGCTAGAGATAGCAAGCCTGTAATTTGGAACCGGCTTTCGGGTAAGTAATTTTCTGTACAGAAATAAGCACAAGTGGGGTCATGGAAGTATCTTTCTTAAGCTTGATGGAGGTCTAGGGAATAAACTAAACAAATATAAAATATTGTAAATTAAACAATCTATATATTGCCGACGACATGATCCCCGAAGGAGTGACCAATAATAATAATAATAATAAATAAATAATAACAATACAATACAATTTTAAACAATAAAACAAAAATACAAAATAAAGGAATATTAATATTTATCCCATTAAATCCATTCGGCCCCATTCAGCCTACTGTTTTAAGACGTCAATATTTTCCTGGCGAGCGGTAGCGAGCCAGCATATATATAATTTTGTTTTAGAGCAAGCTAAATGTGTATGTTTTCGGCCGGGCTCATATCAGACGATTTAAATACACATAAAAAGGCGGTGTGGGATCAAGAGAATTGTGGAGAAATGTATCAGAATTGAAGACAAATATTATTCAAACATGAAGTAATTGCACGACGAAATAAAACAGTTTCACCATGTTCAAAGAAACTGGGGAAAACCAAGGCCCTCAGGCTTATATGCAAATACCATCCTTGCGTCGTGGGATGTTCTGTATCTTGTCAAAAGCATTTTCTTCCTCAGCAAATGTGGCCCTTGTAAGTTGGCTGTGGTATGACGATCTGTTTTGAGTAGCTCCTTTAAAAACATTGTTCGATATGTCTCTGATGAGGAATGTCTTCAATTAATCAAAGGTGTAAAGCTGACCTCAATAGTCAACCTTTTGAGTTTCATAGATCTTTCGAAAGCTGAATGAAACGGTCCCCCCTCAACTCATCGTGTATCCCATGGCACTAGTGGGGACCATGTCATAAAATCATTGTATGAGGGGTAAATACTAATTTCAGGTGGTATACACCACTGTATATCAACGAAAAATATACACAAAAACAAAAATTAATGGTGAACATTAGTTTGGTCCAAATGACCATATTGACCGACTTTTTACTTTGTTAAAAATACTTTTTCAGCTTAGGAAGACAATGTAGGAATAACATATGTTATCACCATTGCTATTAAACCTTCCTCCTCGGATGGATCCTTCTTAACCCTATTAATATGGGGTGAAAGTTCTTAAAATCGCTAAACTAATGGGGCAAACGTTTTATAATATCAAAAGCAATGGGGATAAACATGAGGGAGAAAGGGGTCAAGAACAAAAATCCCTCAAGTGGAGATCTCCCCTTAAGTTGAACAAAATCGTCTGCTGGTAGGCTAGCTATAATGAGGGACTTACTTTTAAGACCGATTGTTTACCAGTCTGGTGCTAGTGCTACTAACCTTTAACAATCTCCTAGTTGATCTTATGTGTCTGGAGAGGAAATTGAGCAGCAACAGCAGTTTAAAGTTTCATTCTAATTACACACACTTTGATAAGAGAGTTTGAGAGAAATATTCAATGGGAGCCTCCACGTGTCGTCTCCTATATCACTTCTGTGCGTACTGGTTAATATCAGTTACCCATTCAAAACAACAACACACTGCTAGAACGTCGCTAGAAAGTAAACGTGTCTAGAGTATCGCTAGAATGATATGGAACAAAGTTTCTAGGATAGCGCTTTTCAGAGGCTCAAACCTTCAGATTATGGTTAAGATTTATATAGCTAGATGTCAATTGATGCTAATACATGGAAGCATATAACTCTAGCTCTAGCGGTAAAGTACCAAAATTGGCAACACCTTTTTTTTTTTTTTTTTTGTAGTAGTTAAGGGATGAGGTCACGAGCAACCTTTAGACCCTGTCATATACCTATTTTACTGTTAGGCGAACACTGTTAGCGAACACTGTTGTTGTTGTCGGGTTTATGGAGACTTCGGTATTGAACAAAATCGACTCATATATATAATAAAGTTTGCTCATGAACAATTATTTGTTCGCTAAGATTGGTAGAATGTTTCGCTATATATTTTACTCTTTAAAAATATAAAATCAAATTCGAGAAAATATATAAATTGATAAATGTGTTACACCGTGTCATGTTTCCGTGAATTGTACAATCGGAGGTATTAAGTGTTGTCATAGTTTCCAGTAGTTTTCGCTCAAAAAGTGTTATTGGTATCTTTAGTTACTGGGAAAAGTGCTTATCCCTCAGGAGTATTAGTCAGTGTCCGATCCTTTGTGAAATATCTGACAACACTTAATAACCTCAACCGTACCTCCCCAATTCTCCTTTATACACGAGGTCTTGACGAGAGAGAATACTATAACGTAGTGTGGTTCAAAGGCTTCATGGGTTTGCTTCACATTTTTGGAGTCCATAAATGTGTTCAATGAATAAGTTCATATTATCATCAACCCACCAATTAACTTACAAATAACCCTAATTAATGAAATCAATGAAACTAATGAATACATGTGGTATTCCAAGGCTTCGAACCTAGGGTACTCACACCGAATGATAAATAAAATTATAGAAAATCATAAGCAGAATTAAAAAGAGAGGGAGGTGTATGTACAGTATTAAATGGTATACAGTATACTGTATACAAACACAATCCATTTGAGGGAGTTTTTTTATTTATTTTTTTTTTAAAGACCTCCGGCTACGTATTGTGAAAACCCTGTTATCCTCCGGTAAATTGCGGGGGTGAGTGAGTGAAGTGAGAGACTGAATGTATGATGGATACATGTGAGGTTGTTTAATCCTTACCTATATCTATAAGTATACATTTATATCTATAAGTATACATTTATATCTATCTTTGTTTATCTATATATCTATCTTTATATCTGTCTATCTATCTATCTATCTTATCTATCTTATCTATCTGTCTATCTGTCTATCTATCTATCTATCTATCTATACGGAGCCGCGGAGGTCGAGTGGAGAGCACATTCACGTGTGAATCTGCTTGACTTGAGTTCGATGCCAGCCAAGGCGGACGTAAGTAGTGGGTGTGGTAGTACGCCCTAGCGAGTTTGACATGCTCACACCCAGTTGGGAGACACCTGGACGACGTATACAGACTAAAAACACACACAACAAAGCCACTCCAACAGCTAACTCTATCTCTAACACCCCTTCTCCCCTCTCAACACACTTCAGATATATTCAGATATATATATATATATATATAATACTAAAGTATATGTGGGTGTATGTATAAAGTATTAATATGAACATCTCTATGCACGACATACACGGAGATTCAGCCAGAAATCCTTTTTTCTCTCTCTTTTTTGGGGGCGTATCGAGGTGAGGTATTACATATATGTGTCAATATGTTATCTGCAATATACAAGACAGAGCACCAAACATTAAATTGAAAACCGTTACAAATAAACAATGTTCATGGAAAGTGAAATCGAACTTTATGAACATAATCTTCGAGCCATGATAGTAAATTGATGAAACACCTTTGTGTAATGTACAGTTGCAGCCACTTAGTATTAATATTAATTACCATAATGTTTCTGTACGGTGGCGTTAATAAGTCATGTATCAGCTGTCATTACGTTTGGCTCGCTCTGTGCTGTATTAATGTCTGTCAGATGTTGGGCTAATAATATTGTAGTATCCATCCTTATGTATAACAGCTAGCCATATATATATATATATAGTCCACGCACTACCATAGAACACTATAGCTACTATCAATGTGTAGCCTACTGTATGTCGGTATAACAGTAAAAATGGTATAGGATGAAGGCCCCAGGAGTCAGTGGTTGTGGACTCTGCTGAACGACGATCTTTTTATTGTGACTTTTGTGTTTACGTGAGAGAGAAAAAAAAAAGAGAGAAGAAAGAGAAGAGAGAGAGAGAGAGAGAGAGAGAGAGAGAGAGAGGGAGAGAGAGAGAGAGAGAGAGAGAGAGGAGAGGAGAGGGAGAGAGAGAGAGAGAGAGAGAGAGAGAGAGAGAGAGAGAGAGAGAGAGAGAGAGAGAGAGAGAGAGAGAGAGAGACTAGAATAGGTACTGGTGATGAGTATTTTGGTATAACAGTAAAAGTGTTATGGGATGGGAGCAGTGGGAGTCAGAGGTTGGACGTTGCTGCCCCCTCCTCAACATTATATGGTGCAGAGAGTACAATCATAGACATAGATACACAGACTTCACAGACCTTACGGTCTCTACTAGGCAGGGGGAGGTGTGGCGGAGTGGTCTTGCCACTGGACTGGTAATCCAATGGACCCGGGTTCGAATCCCAATATGTCAATGGGAAGATATTATTGGGATGGAATTTGTGCTGTACCTAGTACCAGTGCATTACCACAGCACACCGAAATGCCGAAAAAATACCCACATTGTTCCCTGATAAAATAGCATTGTATGAATATTCCCATATTAAAAAATATGCTACAGGGGGGCAATGCCTAGTGAGTTAATTGCTCAATAGGTGGCGTTCTGAGAGTGAGGGTCCGAGTGTGGGGGATGAGACTGTGAAGCGCAGAGGCGAGGCGGCTTCAGAGATGGAATTGCTTCGAGCCGTGAAGCTTCGCATGTCTCACTCCCTAGACTGGAGCAGGACCTCACGGGCCTCACCGTGTTCAGCGGTATAGTGTAAAGGCTATCGGCCTATGCCCGAGAGGGAGTAGGCTAGTTGAAATATAGAAATAGAAAAAAAAAAAAAAAAAAAAAAATCCGGACTTAATTCTAACATAATTTGCTAATAAGTGGAAGATAAGGATAGTAAATAAGGTTCTCTCCCCACCCACCACTCCCTCCGACGAAGGGTCGGCATGAAATATAGGCTGGAAAAAAGGCCCCCAGTAGAATTAAACAATTTATACCGGGAAATTTACAGTAAAGGTCGAATTTGGACAATATATTTCTACTGACACTTAACCTATTATTATTATTGTTATTATTATTATTTGTTTTTCTTTTTAAACTTATATTACCCTAACCTCTTCAAAATGAATGTCTAGAATCCTTTTGAATGCGTCAATTGTATTAGATTGCACCACTTTCCACGGCAATTTGTTCCACTCGTTAACTACACTGTAGGTGAAAAAATGCTTTGTGACATAGAGATTGGCCCTCCTGGTTATTAATTTCGTCCCGTTTCCTCGAGTTGATGAAATGTTACTGATTGTGAACAGTGATTCACCATCAATTTTATTAAGGCCCTTTAATAACTTGAAACACTCGATTAATTGACCTCTCAATCGTGTTTTCGTAAGTGAAAACAAATTTAATTTGTTTAACCCTTCTTTGATACGATATATTTTTTAGTTATGGTACCGGTATTAACTTTGTGGCTCTACGCTGTACTGACTCGAGTCTTCAATGTCTAAAGAGAGAGAGAGAGAGAGAGAGAGAGAGAGAGAGAGAGAGAGAGAGAGAGAGAGAAGAGAGAGAGAGAGAGAGAGAGAGAGAGAGAGAGAGAGAGAGAGAGAGAGAGAGAGAGAGAGAGAGAGAGAGAGAGAGAGAGAGAGAGAGAGAGAGAGAGAGAGAGAGAGAGAGAGAGAGAGAGAGAGACTGCCATACAAACCCAAGTGTATTTCGGTATAACATTAAAACTCAAAAGGGTTGGACACTACCGACCTGACACCCCCTTTTTTTTATTGTGGCTTCCGTGTTTCAGGGAGGCCGGGGAAAGTGTCAGGGAGCAATTTAGGAAAGTGTTTCGCTGACAGCTTGTGTAAAATATTCATAATGTTTTGGCGAAGGGCTTTGCAGAATGGAACGGATAGAAATTCGGGGCGTCTATGATCAATATTAACCCTTTCAAGCTCCAATACGCATTTCTGTGTTGTTTTCTGGTAATTATGAGACCATTTTCTTCAGATTAGGAAGGGTATATGGAAGTTCGAGGGTTGATCAAGAGATTCTTTACCCTTTTAATACCCACAGATCCTTCCTAAGCTGCATAAAATCGTCTAATGATAGCCAAAATATACTGCTAAAACGCGTCGGCGCTTCAAGGGGTTAAATTCACTACGACATACGGCCTGAATTTTGAAAGGGAAGCTAGTATTTTCACTCTGTCCTCGGTCGTGGAAGGTTTATTAAGGGAGCCTGCCTCGCTTGTTTTCTCTTTCTCTCCCTCTCTCTTTGGCTTGTGTCCATTCGGCCCCATTCAGCCTACTGTTTAAAGACGTTTACCGCCATCCAGGTGTCAATATTTTCCTGGCGAGCGGTAGCGAGCCAGCATATATTTACTTTTGTTTTGACAGCAAGCTAAATTTGTACATTTTTCGATAGAAAAATTTCTCCGGCGAAGCCGGATTTCTCAATACAATGCTGGCTCGTTATCGCTCGCCAGGAAGAAATCAACGCCTGGATGGGGATACACGTCTTAAAACAGATGGCTGAATGGGGCCGAATGGATAAAAGCCAGGGAAAGAGAGAAAAGGAGAGAAAGATGAAAACAAGCTGGTGACCCCCCCCCCTTAATTTGCATATGTGCGCCGTAGTTGTGGGAACAATTGGGTTATGTAGTGGGTTTTGATTCTACATCATGTGGTTTGTTGTATTATGTAAACTGCTATCTGTGTCCACTATATATTAAAATATGAATGCAATCCTATCACACACCGGTCGCTGTTGAAAGGAATATTATTGTACATATTAAATAGTATTGGTGTTATCGACAAGAGTGGGGGCTTTGTTAACCTTTGCAGTACCGACGCCGTGTGTTATATATTTTAGTTTAGCTATATTTAGACGATGTGATGCAGCTTAGGAAGGATCTGGGGTAGCTAAAAGGGTTGATTGAGATAGTTTGAAGCCTTATTATTGGTAGAGGCCCTTCCGAAACTGAATGAAATCGATTAATAGAAGCCAAAGTAAAATGAAAACAGACGTCGCCGGGAAGGATATATGGTAACTAAAAGGATTGATAGAGATATACTGTACTCTTTTAACCCATTTAATAAAAGGGGCGTCCTTTTCATCATATGCTGGCAACCATTATTAGACGATTTTATTCAGCTTAGGAAGGACCTCTAGCAATACCAAGACTTCAAATGATCTCAACCAACCTTTTTAACTACCACAGATCCTTCTTAAGGGGAGGTTTTTAGTGGATTCCCTAGACTTCCATCAAGCTTAAAATTACTCCCTCTAGACCCCCTTTCAAGATAAATTTGTACATTTTTCGGTAGAAAAATGTCCCGGCTGAAAGCCGGTTCCTCTTATATTACAGGCTCGCTATCGCTCGCCAGGATAAAATCGACACCTACATGGCACGAAAGGTCTTAAAATTGACAGAAATGGGTCGAAAGTTCTTAAAATCGTCAAAATAATGGGGCGAACGTCTTAAAATTAGAAAAGCAATGCGGCTAAACATGAAGGAGAAAGGAGTCAAGAAAAAAATCTCTCAAGTGGAAATCTCCCCTTAAGCTGCATAATATCGTATCAATATAGCTAGCATAAAATATAACACACGTCGCTGGTGTACTCAAAGGGTTAAGACAGCAGAGAAGTAAAACAACATTAAAGGCCCACTGATGTCATCTCATATTTTCTTTAAAATATACCGAGTAACTATAATATAAGACGTTAATACTTAAACAATAGGCCTGGGTATCTTATACTCAATAGTTAATTAATAATAAATTAGGAGTGGAAATTTGAAGGTGAGATTCCACGGCTAAAGTCATTATTAAGGATACATTGGCCTAATGAACAAAACAATTTACACAGTATATAAGTTATTGATACAATTATAGGCATCGGCGGCTTATGAATTAGCTTATAGAAATGATGTCAAATTATACTGGTGTGTGTTGCCGGTAATAATATCAAAATTATATCAGCATTGTTTATTCATCCATGACGTAGTTACGGTGTTGTCATTTTTTTTTTTTTTTTTTTTTTTTTTTTTTTTATGTGAGTGAGGGAGACAAAAGGTAGAACTGCCTGCATAGAGAGCCTCCCCCCGATTTGAAAGAGTGACAGAGCCAAAATCAAGGGACGTTCGAGCCAAAATGCCTGGACACACAGAGTTTGAAGCAATTTAAGTCATAGGAAAACGGAAATACTGATTCTGGGAGAGAGTTCCAGAGCTCAGCAGTTGAATAGAAGAAAGACTGAGAATAACGTTTCACTCTTGGGTTGAAGAGTTACATAGAGTACGGTATCTATACCCTGTTCGTTATAGGTTGGCCAAAAATCTTGACCAGTAACCTCTATAACTAAAAAGCCACTGGAGTAATCGAACTAATATTTCTACCATGTGGGGATAGTCAGCCAGGGATCAGGTGAGGATATTTAGAGCCCATTTGCTCCAGCCATTTTTGAGTTATAAATGTTAGTATTCATGATTTCTGGCATACCTCACAGACTTCAGCTATAAACATTACGTGTTAATATATTAGCTGATATAGCACTAGGCCACCTGTAAGAGGTCTATTTTTGACATAATTCTATCTCAATAATCGGGACTTAGTTGGTGTCATTGGGCCTTTATGGGGAGATTTCTTTCTTTCTTTATTTGTATTTATTTATTTATTTATTTAATTTGTATTAGTATTTGTTTATATATTTATTTGTATTTAGTTTCTTCCCTGCCCTCCATCAAGGTTAACAAAATACCCCCGAGACCCCTTTTGAGATTTAATTGTGCATTTTTCGGTAAAACAATTGCCCAGCAGAAGCCCGGGTCCTCCTAAATTAGACACCAAAAAGGCACGAAAGGTCTTGAAATTGCCAAACTAATGAGGCGGGTGTCTTAAAATTTCATAACTAATGGGGATAAACATGAGGGAGAAGGATAACCTCTCTCTCTCTCTCTCTCTCTCTCTCTCTCTCTCTCTCTCTCTCTCTCTCTCTCTCTCTCTCTCTCTCTCTCTCTCTCTCTCTCTCTCTCTCTCTCTCTCTCTCCTCTCTCTCTCTCTCTCTCTCTCTCTCTCTCTCTCTCTCTCTCTCTCTCTCTCTCTCTCTCTCTCTCTCTCTCTCTCTCTCTCTCTCTCTCTCTCTCTCTGACAAAGGACCTCGGTTAAGTAAATAACACATGGGCAGGGCGAATATAATGGGTTTCTATTAAGAAAGAGTGGTCGTGAATCAACTTGGTAACTATTGTTATTATTGTTTTTATTATTATTATTATTAGTAGTAGTAGTAGTGGTGGTGGTAGTAGTAGTAGTAGTAGTAGTAGTAGTAAGAGTAGTAGTAGTAGTAGTAAGAGTAGTAGTAGTAGTAGTAAGAGTAGTAGTAAGAGTAGTAGTAGTAGTAATAGTATTTGTAGTAGTAGTGTAGAGTATTATATATCAAAGATGAAAATATAATGTTCACATATGGGGTCAAACATCGCTGGGCCTACTTTATATGTATCATTTCAAACGTGAGTCCACAGCTTCAACCGCTAGATGATGCCATCAGATACAAACTTATCCCAGCGTGGGTAAAGTCCCACACCCCAAGTGCTACAGAGAGAGAGTTGTTCGCACTTCCTTCTAGATTGGGAGGGTTTGAAATCCTCAATCCTATGAGGAGGGCAACAACGAAACACCAGAACTCAGTAAAGTTAACAGGATCTCTCACTGAACGCATCGTAGCACAAGATTCTGACGGTGAAGTGGACCAGGTGGACGTTTACATCAGAAAGACCATCACGTCAGAGAGGCACAACTCACAGAAAAATGACCTAGATCGTCTGATGCAACAACTTTCCTGGAGACTAGTAAGAAAAATACAAATAGAACAAGAAACAGGAGCTTCAAAATGGCTGACAACACTACCAATCAAGGCAAAAGGCTTCAATCTCAACAAACAAGAATTTAGTGATGCTATTGCACTGAGGTATGGTTGGCCGATTGAAGGACTGCCCGATAGATGCGTTTGTGGAGTCAACAATGATGCAGACCACTGCATGATATGTAAGAAGGAAGGGTTCATCAGCATCAGGCACGATGAAGTGAGAGACGTAATGGCGAACATGCTCAGTGAGGTGTGTCGTGATGTGGCGTGCGAACCATCAATTAATCCCTTGGACGAAGAGATCTTGCAGCACAGGACGGTCAACACATCCAATGAAGCACGGGTGGACGTTAGTGAAAGAGGTTTTTGGACAAGAGGACAGCGAGCGGTCTTCGACAAGAATATTCGACCCAATGGCCCCTAGGTACAACTAGCTGTCTCTGGAGGCTACACACAAGAAGAACAAACGAGAGAAAGTCAGGGCATGTGGGGAAAGGATCCTAAATATCGAACAAGGCAGCTTTACCTCACTAGTCTTCACCACATCTGGAGGTATGGGACTCAGGCCCCAATGCTTCTATTCAAGGCTAGCAGAGATAATCGCAGCGAAGAAGCAACAGCCCAGGAGCCAAGTTGTATCCTCGATGAGGTGCCGCCTATCTTTCTCATTGCTCAGATCAGCACTACTATTTCTGTGGGGAACAAGACTGTCTGCATCTCAACCAGCGACAGTGGCAGACATAGATTACGAGGCTGCAGTGTCGGAGAGTCGCATCAGGATGCAACTGGATTGAAGTTGCATGTTATAGAGTAGTAGTATAATAGAGTAATATCTGATGTTTGTAAAATTAAATGTATGTACAATATTACATAAAAATAAAGAGAAAAAAGTAGTAGTGTAATAGTAGAGTGAAAACCCCGGAATAGGAAGCAGCTGTATGACTACAGTACATAGTCACGTGCATTGATGAATGGTTCGACTTTGTTTAAGGTCCAAAGAGGGGATGCACAGGCTGAGTGGTAAAAAAAAAGAAAAAAAGAAAAGAAAAAAGTAGTACCGGTAGTAGTAGTTGACAAGGGAGTGAGCATGGTCGTGAATCATGGGCCAACGATCCCGACCCGACAATATATACGGATCATCCGGGATACCAAAAGGGACCCCACAAAAACCCTTCCTGGACAACTCAACCAGTAGACCATTTCAACCAGTAGACCATTTCAACCAGTTCCCATATCAACCAGGGCCTACCAATGTGTGGTTGTGTGTGTGTGTGTGTGCTGAAAATACGTTTAGTAAGAAAACAAGAAGATATATCCCGTCCAGCTACTGAATTACAATGCAGCCTTTTCCAATATCTGGGAGGTCGGTTCTCTACTTAAATAATGGCGGAGTCACTGGAGCGCGGGGTCTCTCTCTCTCTCTCTCTCTCTCTCTCTCTCTCTCTCGCTCTCGCTCTCGCTCTCGCGCTCTCTCTCGCTCTCGCGCGCGCGCTCTCTCTCTCTCTCTCTCTCTCTCTCTCTCTCTCTCTCTCTCCCCCCCCCCCACAACTACGACTTAATGTCAATATTTTGGGGCACCTTTGCATAGGCATCGGTTTGTAAAGTAAAAATAGGTTAGCATATTTAAACTACATAAATTTAAATTTATGAGTCTGTCAATGATTAACATAAAAGACAATTCGGAATCAGTGATCGTGTAATTTCCCCTTTAAAAAGGTTAAACATGAGCAGCACAAGAATGGCACACACACATGGGGAAGCTACATATGATTTTATACCAGTGTGATAAATAACATGTTTAAACCTAGTGAATAAAAGGAAACGTTGGATGAAAAAAAATAAAAAATAAATAAAAATAAAATAAACACGAGTATTCCATTTGCAAGTATCACGGGAGAATGCAGCTATTTGTTTCTATCTTTTGAACTCGGCCATAAATCTCTCTAGCCCATTACCCTGGATTGAGGTACAGAGTTTGTAAATGTGTGGTTCCAGACTTTTTACCCATCACACGAACAAGAATTTTATCATAGAATAATACAGGAGGGAATATACAAAGGGCAGAGAGGCCCGACGATGTGTAAAGGGGGGATGGTTCACTTTTTGGTCGATTTTTGGGATGGTTCACTGTTTGGTCGATTTTTGGGATGGTTCACTTTTTGGTCGATTTTTGGGATGGTTCACTTTTTGGTCGATTTTTGGGATGGTTCACTTTTTGGTCGATTTTTTGGGATGGTTCACTTTTTGGTCGATTTTTGGGATGGTTCACTTTTTGGTCGATTTTTGGGATGTTTCACTTTTTGGTCGATTTTTGGGATGGTTCACTTTTTGGTCGATTTTTGGGATGGTTCACTTTTTGGTCGATTTTTCATGTATGTATTATTTGTCTAGTTTGCCGCCCTAGCTCTCCATCAAGCTTAAAGAAGAAGAAAAAAAACCCAAACCCCCCTTTCAAGATAAATTTATAAATTTTTCGGTAGAAAAATGTCCCGGCCGGAGGCCGATTCCTCTTAAAATATCAGGCTCGCTATCGCTCGCCAGGAAAACATCGACACCTAAATGGCAGGAAAGGTCATAATATTGACAGCGAAATGGGGAGAAAGGTGTTAAAATCGCCAAACTAATGGACCGAACGTCTTATCTCAAAACAAACGGGGCTCAACACGAGTGAGAAAGGGGACCAGAAAAGTGATCCATCTCCCCTTGATCGGAGTTACATAAGAGGGCATTCCTAAACGTAAACAATAGTCTAATGTTGGCAGAATACAATGAATGAGTTTAATTTTATTAATTATGGGTCAACCATTATTTCAAACCCATGGCGAGTGTTTTTTGTTTTTTTTTAACCCACACCAGACAATATTATTTAGTTTCCGATGGACCTCATGCAGTGAAATTATTTTCTTACTAAACGTATTTTCAGTACCCACCCACACATCCACACCCACATCCACACCCACACTCAAACACACACACACACAGGTACTTAATTTCATAATACATATTTTGATATGTAATTTTGATACTGGTACATTCTCAAACACGAACAGTACGGTATATATACCAACATATCATTGTACAGTACCGTACAACAGAATAAGTACGGTACCAGAATTGTTCAGATGAATAATAACCTCTTCACTATATGACACATTTATACTTTATTTTGGTCATTCATTCCACTTAGAAAGGGCCTGTCGCACTATAACATGTTAATATTAACTCAATTAACCCTCCTAGCCTCTCATAAAATGAATAAAACCGTCTAAGAATACCTAAATTGTATATAAACAAAATGATTCCTGGTATACAATAAAGGGCTAGAATAGTTAGTTCAAACAGCAAATAGCCTAAAGTCGTAGTCGAGAATGTCTCCGACTTGCCACTCAGAGCCAATATTAAGGGGAGATGGTTCACTTGTTTTGGAGATTTTTGCATGTATTCATTATTTTTCTAGTTTCCTCCCTAGACTTCCATCAAATTAAAACAAATATATATCCATTAGATCCCCCTTCTAGATTAATTTGTAAATTTTTCGGTAGAAAATCGGCCTGTTTTCCAACACTACAGGCTCACTATCGTTCGCCAGGGATAAAAATCGACACCTAAATAGCACGAAAGGTCTAAATATTAACGAAGAAATGGGGCGAAAGGTCTTAAAATCGACTAACTAATGGGGCAAACATCTTAACATCTGAAAACTAATGGGGCTAAACATGAGCGAGAAAGTGGTCCAGAAAACCGGGCCATGTCCCCTTAAACTCTCTGATATCAGTTGCATTGGATTTATATTCCAACTTTCAATTCCAGCGGGCTACATTTTTATATAGATTGATTTGAGCCTGAAAATTGTCGCTGCTATATTGATAACGCTATATTTTTGTAGTGGAGGAAATATGGACTGATATGAGCATCCAATAACATTTACCCGTTCAGCACCAGGGACGTCCTTTGCATCATATTCTGGCAACTATTAGACGACTTTATTCAGCTTAGGAAGGACCTCTAGCAATAATAGGGCTTCATACTACCTTAATCAACCCTTTTAAGTACCACAGATCCTTCCTAAGTTGTACAATATCGTCTAAATATAGCTAGAATAAAATATAACACGTCGCTGGTACTCAAAGGGTTAAACAAGCTTTATTTAATGTAATGGAAGATAAATTGACAGACGTAGAGATATGGAAATTATGGATATAGATTATTGATTATAGACGGATGATAGATAGAGGCTATAGCTAGGCAAATGTAGAGAGAAAGGGGTTAGACAGATAGACATATAGATAAAGAACAACACAGATAAACACATAGATAGATAAACACACACTTATATACACACTTATCAGGAACACACACTTATATACACACTTATCAGGAACACACACTTATATACACACTTATATCAACACAGACTTATATAAACACTTATATCAACACACTTATATAAACACACTTATATCAACACACACTTATATCAACACACTTATATAAACACACACTTATATCGACACACTTATATCAACACACACTTATATAAACACACACATATATCAACACACACTTATATAAACACACTTATATCAACACACTTATATAAACACACTTATATCAACACACACTTATATAAACACACACTTATATAAACACACACTTATATAAACACACTTATATAAACACACTTACCGGTATATATACACTTATATAAACACACACTTATATAAACAAACACTTATATAAACACACACTTATATCAACACACACTTATATAAACAAACTTATATAAACACACACTTATATCAACACACTTATATAAACACACACTTATATAAACACTTATATAAACACACTTATATCAACACACTTATAATTATAAACACACACTTATATCAACACACACTTATATCAACACTTATATCAACACACACTTATATCAACACACTTATATCAACAAACACTTATATCAACAAACACTTATATCAACAAACACTTATATAAACACACTTATATAAACACACTTATATAAACACTTATATCAACACTTATATCAACACTTATATCAACACACTTATATAAACACACTTATATAAACACACTTATATAAACACACACTTATATAAACACACACTTATATCAACACACACTTATATCAACACACATTTATATCAACACACTTATATCAATACACTTATATCAACACACACTTATATAAACACACTTATATCAACACACACTTATATCAACACACTTATATAAACCCACACTTATATTAACACACTTATATCAACACACTTATACCAACACACACTTATATCAACACACTTATATAAACACTTATATCAACACACACTTATATCAACACACACTTATATCAACACACACTTATATCAACACACTTATATCAAGACACACTTATATCAAGACACACTTATATCAAGACACTTATATCAAGACACACTTATATCAAGACACTTATATCAAGACACACTTATATCAACACACTTATACCAACACACACTTATATCAACACACACTTATATCAACACACACTTATATCAACACACACTTATATCAACACACTTATATAAACACACACTTATATCAACACACACTTATATCAACACACTTATATAAACGCACACTTATATAAACACACACTTATATAAACACACTTATATCAACACACTTATATCAACACACACTTATATAAACACACACTTATATAAACAAACACTTAAATCAACACACACTTATATAAACACAGAACCGGCAAACCGTATATGCCAGACCAACAATACCCACCCCAGCTGAAGGGAGCCCACCTCGCTTTTTTTTTCTCTTTCCCTCTCTCTCTCTCTGGCTTGTATCCATTTGGCCCCATTCAGCCTACTGTTTTAAGACGTTTACCCCCATCCAAGTGTCAATATTTTCTTGGTGAGCGGTAGCAAGCCAGCATATATATATTTTTGTTTTGACAGCAAGCTAAATTTGTAAATTTTTCGATAGAAAAATTTCTCCGGCGAAGCCGGATTTCTCCATACAATGCTGGCTCGCTATCGCTTGCCAGGAAGAAATCGACACCTGGATGGGGATAAACGTCTTAAAACAGTTGGCTGAATGGGGCCGAATGGTTACAAGCCAGGGAAAGAGAGAAAGGGAGAGAAAGATAACAAAAAGCCGGTGACCCCCCTGAAGGTAAATACCTGCATGCGCTCCCTGCTCGCTAACAAACACATAACAGACGCCCAGCTTGTTATCGAGTGCAAGCAAAAGCCGAGTGGAGCAAGACGGCGATTTATCTTCCCACTCCCTTACTCACTATAGTCTATTCGCTGTAGGTAGGCGGGACATCATGACCTCTATCCTCTGTAACTCAAAAAGGGCTAAAGCAAATTGGCTGTAAATTTCCACATCTATTCCTTGACTGACTCGTCCCACATGGTAGACATATTAGATCGATTACTCTAATCGTTTTTGAGTTACAGAGGTTAGAACTCTAGTCGTTTTTCAATTACAGAGGTTAGAGGTAATGAGTTATCGCCTACTTACAGCGAATAGACTATAGCAGCAGCATCCTTCGACCCTACTATACTCTGTCCATTATAGGCATACCAACAATATTGCACACTCACCTCTATGACCCATAAATTATTAGAGAGATCGAACTCATATTTCTACCATTTGGGAAGAGTCAACCAGGGAATAGGTGTCGCCATTTACAGCACATTTTGAAATATGGTTGGAACAGGTGTCGACATTTACAGCACATTTTGAGTTACTGAGGCTAGGGGTTACGATTTCTGGCAATTTCCAGCACATTTTTAATTATTGTTGGAACAGGTGTCGACATTTACAGCACATTTTTAATTATTGTTGGAACAGGTGTCGACATTTACAGCACATTTTGAGTTACTGAGGCTTACGATTTCTGGCACACTTTTAATATATAGGGTATAGCGAGCTCCTTCTCCCACCAGTATCATTCCCCCTTCTCATCCACCTATCCAACACCATCACCCTCTCCCTTCTGCTCTCATCCACCGCCAGTTTCCTTCCTCGTTATCATCCCCCCCACCCCACCCCCTCCCAGCGTCCTTCTCCTCCTCTCTCCCTCCAATATCTTCCACTCCCCTTCATTTACGAACCCACTATGCCCTGTTCCAAATAGGTATGCCAAAACTCTTGAACATTAACCTCTATAACTCACAAAAGAATACAGTAGTCGAGCTAATATTTCTACCATTTGGGAAGGGTCAGCCAGGAAATAGGTGTGGACATTTACAGCCCATTTGCTGTAGCCCTGTTTTGAGTTCAGAGGCTAGGGTTCACGATTTCTGGCCTACCTATTTAGAACATACTATAGCATGCCTCCCCCTCTCTCTGCTCCCCTGCCACAATAGTCCACCATGCACGACTCTCACACACTCTCTCTCTCTCTTTCCCTCTCCGTCTCTCTCTCTCTCTCTCTCTTTCTCTCTCTCTCTTTCTCTCTCTCTCTCTCTCTCTCTCTCTCCCTCTTTCCCTCTCCGTCTCTCTCTCTCTCTCTCTCTCTCAATCCCCCACCTAATATATCTTTCCTCCTTCATTCCCTGCCCCACCCCAGCATCCTTTCCCCCGTTCCCCCACTCTCTCCCACCAGGACCCCCTTACCCCCCCCCCCCCCCCACGAAACCCACCCATACCAGCCAACCTTACGTAATCTAACGTGACCTAATTTAATGGACTGGGACCTAATTCGTAATGATATCAAGGTAGCAAATTGATACCATCGGAGGTGCAGGGTAGGTGTGCAGGGAATGATTGAGATGAGACGCTGCGGTAGGGGCCGTATAATTGAGATGAGACGCTGCGGTAGGGGCCGTATTATTGAGATGAGACGCTGCGGTAGGGGCCGTATAATTGAGATGAGACGCTGCGGTAGGGGCCGTATAATTGAGATGAGACGCTGCGGTAGGGGCCGTATAATTGAGATGAGACGCTGCGGTAGGGGCCGTATGATTGAGATGAGACGCTGCGGTAGGGGCCGTATAATTGAGATGAGACGCTGCGGTAGGGGCCGTATAATTGAGATGAGACGCTGCGGTAGGGGCCGTATAATTGAGATGAGACGCTGCGGTAGGGGCCGTATGATTGAGATGGGACGCTGCGGTAGGGGCCGTATAATCTAATCAAACCCTTCAGTGTACGACGTCGTATTTCCTAATTATAATACGGTTAATATTAGACGACTTAATGCTATTTAGGAAGGATCTCTAGGTATCAAAACGGTGAAAACTACTTGAACTAACACTCTTACTTCCAAAATGCTTTCCTAAGCGGAGTAAAATCGCCTTATGATCACCAGAATAAATGGAAGAAACGTGTCCCGGATTACTCTCATTTGCTGGAGCCCTTTTTGAGTTCAGAGGCTACTATAGTTCACGATTTCTGGCCGACCTATTTAGAACAGACTATAGCATGCCTCCCCCTCTTAACACTATCTGGTGCAACGTCTCGGGGGGTTATTATGGTATTTTGTTTAATTATTATTGAGGGTTTTAATTGTTTTAGACATTTTCGAACAATGTGTATATAGGCCTAATTAACCCCTAGACTTGGAAGAAGGCCTCTACAAACCCCCTTCAAACTAAAAAACAAAAACATTCCCCAGACCCCCTTCAAGCTAAATATGTAAATTTTTCGGTAGAAAAATTTCCCGGCCATAGGCCGGTTTTTCCCAAATTGCAGGCTCGCTATCGCTCGCCCAGGAAAAATCGACACCAAGTTATTGAGTTGAAGCATTATATAGGCTAATCGCTAAACTAATGAGGTGAAACGTCTTAAAATATCCAAGCTAATGGAGTAAATCAGGGAGGATCCAAATTGGCCCGCCCTGCACCTAATGGGGTTAAGCCAAGTACCCCAACTGGTCGGTAGAAAATAGACTAGCGAGCCACCCGACGGAGAGTAAATAGATTTTCGACGGGAATTTACTGGAGGCTAAATTCAGCGGCGATTGTAAACATTACCCGGAGAACCGAGGGTGTGTGTTTGGGAGCGTGGTTGAGTGAGAATGTTAGGAGGGGGAGTTAGAATGTAAGCAGCTGGGAGGGGGAATTCCCGACTTGCGAGTTTCGTTCTATAAGGAAGTTGGAACTGTAGACAACGATATTTAACACATACATTCAACCCAATTCAACATACCATTTATCCATTAGAAACGTACATTATTATTGCATTTGTTTAACCCTTTCACGCTTTTAAGACGCAGAGGTTGCCAGATTAGCAATAAGAAATAGAGTTATCTCACTCTTATAATTACCTCTCCAAAATTAGTTTTCTGCCCACAGCTAAATCAAAGACAACTGCAGAGGTTGAAGTAACTAAACTAAAGGTTTCTAAATACCCCTGATGGTAACAAAGGCTTTAAAGTATCCCCAATAGGCTCAAAGTCGCGTCATATGTCGGAGAGGGTTAATATCGATGTTCACGGCCCCCAACTTCCTTAAAGTCTGAAACTCGCAACTGTCCAAGGTTTATTATGTTAGGTAATTTAATTTTGATGGAACATATATTTTGAAGCTGCCAAACAACAATTGCCCGTAAAAATTGACGGAAAAATAGCTCGTGTGACACCGCCTTTATCCAGGTGTAGGCCGGGCTATATTGAACTGGTTGCGAGGTCCATTCAGAGGCGGATTGTGAAATATGGTAAATCGTGAGGTGTGTGTGTGTGTGTGTACAAAGGAGTACAAAGGAAATCAAGCAACAACAGATCTAGTGACCCTTCTAGGTTGCTTGTCCTCCAAAACACTGAGGATCAAGTGTCCAAACAGTGGTTTAGAGTGGGTAAGGGAACATTGGAAAGGGAACTACTGCCCTGCCACAAACGTGGCAGGACTAGGAAGTTAGTAGGGGACATATGGGTTAGTAACTGAGGGGAGGATAAAGTTATTCATTTACAAACGCAGTCAGTCGCGGGTTTGATGCAAGATATTTGTCTAGGCGGAATTTAAATGAATCAACGGTGCTGCAGTCTATAACGTCTCGGGGAAGCCCATTCCACAAGTTGACAACTCGATTGAAGAAGAAATTCTTAGATTCGTGCGAGTTAAAAGATTTACCAATAATTTTGCAACCGTTTCCCCGCGTGTGTAATTAGATTGGTCGATAGTGAAGTACTTACTACAGTTCATATTGTCGATGCCTTTGATGATTTTGAACACTTGAATTAAGTCGCCTCTTAATCTGCGCTGGGTTAAAGGAAATAGATTTAATTCTCTAAGACGCTCTTCGTATGGTTTGTTCTTTAGGCTAGGTATCATTTTGGTAACTCTACGTTGAACTCGTTCTAGCTTGTTTATATCTTTTTGGTAATAAGGGCACCAGGATTGAACGCAGTATTCCAGAAGAGGGCGGACTAAGGAATTGTAAAGGGTTAGGATAACTTCTTTGGATTTATGCTCAAATGACCTGCCTATAAAGCCAATTATTTTGTTTGCCTTCTTAACAACTTCTGAACATTGTTGACTCGGTTTTAGGTTACTCGATATTGTTACTCCCAGATCAGTTTCTCTGTTTACATTCTTAAGCTGAGTGCCATTCATCGAATAGTTTGCTTTCTCATTTAGGTATCCGACATGTAGTACTTTACATTTATCCGCATTGAAACTCATTTGCCAAATTTGGGCCCAAACATGACAATTTATCTAGATTGTGTTGCATATCGTCAACTTGTTCTTTTGAGAGTACGCTATTTGCAATTTTTGTATCGTCAGCAAATTTTGAGATTGTGCAGGTGAGACCCTCATCTATGTCGTTGATGTAAATTAGAAAGAGAATTGGTCCTAGTACCGATCCCTGGGGTACCCCGCTACTTACATTGGTCCATTTAGATGCCTTACCGTTTATGACTACCCTTTGCTTTCTGTTGCTGAGCCAATTTTCTATCCATTTCAACACACCGTCTTGTATTCCATGCGCTTTTAGTTTTAGCAGTAAACGTTTGTGGGGAACTTTGTCAAAGGCCTTTTGAAAATCAAGGTATATAATATCTACAGCTTTACTCTCATCGTAGAGGTTGAGGATATCGTGGAAGAAGTCTAAGAGGTTTGTTAAACAGGAACGTTTTTTACGAAAGCCGTGTTGAGTATCTTTAAGTATGTTATTTTCCTCCAAGTGATTTACGAGTCTGTCTCGTATGACCGTTTCTAGCATTTTACATACAACTGAGGTTAAGCTAATTGGACGATAGTTACTGGGTAGGGATTTGCTGCCTTTTTTGAATATCGGTGTTACGTTGGCTAGCTTCCACTGATCAGGCATAGTTCCAGACTGCAAGGATTTATTGAATAGTAATGTCAGTGGTTTGGAGAGCTCATCCTTAGCTTCCTTTAGAACTCTAGGCGAGATTGTATCAGGTCCTGGCGTTTTATTTACCTTGAGTTTATCTAAACAATTCAATACTTCTCTCTCTGTAACGGTGATATTGCTTAGAACATCTGAATTATCAATCTGAATCGGCGATGGTGTAGGGATATCACTGAGGTCTTCTGTTGTAAAAACTGATGCAAAGAAGGTATTGAGGGCATTACTCATTTGTACTTCGTCTTTGGTGTATTCTCCTTTTCATCGACTAACGGTCCAACAGTTGAAGTAACTACTTTTTTCTTTCTGATATAACTATAGAATTCTTTCGGGTTTGTTTTACTTTGATTCGCAATATGTAACTCTAAGGTCTTTTTACTTTGCTTAATTAACTTTTTGGCTTTGCGTCGTAGCTCTACAAATTTCACCCGTTCTTCGTCATTTTGTGAGGATTTTAATCTATCATTAGCACATTTTTTAGCAAGCAGGCAGTTTGAAATATCTTTATTCCACCATTTGGGCTTATTATTATGGCCTGGACGCCGTATTTTCGATGGTATGCAGTCTTGCACTGCTTTTAGGTAAGTGGTTTCGAATAACTTCCAAGATGTATTTATGTCGTTATTGTTAATTAAAAAGCTCCAGTCAGTTTCTTTAAACATAGCTCTAAGTTTATGGAAGTTTGCTTTCTTGAAATTAGGGACTTTTTCGATGCTACTATTTGGTTCGTTACTAGTAAACTTTAAAGTGAAAGTTATCGTACGATGGTCGCTGTTACTGAATTCATCACCAACATTCAAATTCTCTATCAATTCTTCTTTTGTTGCAAGTACAATGTCAAGAACGTTATTACCACGGGTCGGCATTCGAACAAATTGATAAAGCGAACTCTCTTGCAAGTTCGTATACAAGTCATGTCCGGAGTGTGAAGTAAGAGTATCGCCCCACTTGGTCACAGGTAAATTAAAGTCGCCAAAAATTACGGTATCGTGTGAGTTTTTTACATCTGCAATTTGTTCGTAAATTTCTCGGTCAGTTTGCACTGATTGAGCTGGAGGTCTGTATATTAACGCAAGTATTATTTTTGTACCTTTATTATTCTTTATTAGCACAAAAGATGTGTCGACGTTCACAATTTGAGGTTTTGACACGAGGGTCGGGTTAAGACTTTCTTTGATATAAAATAAAACGCCACCTCCATTTTTATTTATTCGGCTGTTCTCAAACATTACATAACCGGGAAGTGAATACTCTGCTAAAAAGTCTCTATCTTGTGTATTGAGCCAAGATTCTGTTATGCCAATCACATCATAATTTTCTGTAAACACTAGTTCCTCTAAATCTGAAAATTTATTGCGTATGCTACGAGCGTTTGCATAGAAAACCTTTAAAGTTGCGGTTTTAGAACTCGCAGATCGTTCTTTCATCGAATTTTTGGTTCTGGTCGGATCTACATTTACATTCATGGCTGTCCTCGGTCCTCGGTCGTTATCCCTGACGGTTTTGAATTTGGGTCGTGTTGGTGGAGCTTTATCCAAATTCGCGGTGTGTGTGTGTGTGTGTGTGTGTGTGTGTGTGTGTGTGTGTTGTGGATAAGTGTGGTGTGGATTAGTGTGGTGTGAATTAGTTTAGTATGCATGAATGTGATGCGACTAGGTGTTGTATGGATGAGAGTGGTATGAATGAGCTTAGTGTGAATGAATGTGGTATGAATAAGTTTAGTATGAATGCATGTGGTGTTAATGAGTTTAATACGAATGAGTGTGGTGTGAATGAGTGTGGTGTGAATGAGTGTGGTGTGAATGAGTGTGGTGTGAATGAGTGTGGTGTGAATGAGTGTGGTGTGAATGTGAGTTTGATATGAACTAGTTTGGTGTCAATGAGTTTAGTATAAATGAGTGTGATATGAATGAGTGTATTGTGAATGTTTGTGATATGAATGAGTTTTGTATGGATGTGTGTGTGTGTGTGTGTGTGTGTGTGTGTGTGTGTGTGTGTGTGTGTGTGTGTGTGTGAATCGATTAGTGTGTTGTGATCGTGCGTGGTGGTGCGGATGTCGTCTGTGTATGTGTTTTGTAGTGTTTAGTTTGGTGTTGTGTTCTCTGTCTGGTTGTGATGGCTATATATGGTTGTGTGGTTGTGTGTGTGTGTGTGAGCTGTGGTTGTGTGCGGTGGTGGAATAGCGTGGTTGCGTGTAATGTCGTGGTATACAGTGGTGATGTTATGGATTATGGATAGCAACGAATAGTCACCCACCCACGCACGCCAGGTTTCCTTGTTTTGTTTTCAACTAGCAAGTATGGGGTACATTGTTGTTTCATCTATAACCTAAAGTTAATTTAAGTACATAATAACATACTTTGCATTTGTGCATTTAAGGGCATGCCAAATATGTTCCAATTAATTACCGTAAGCAACCTAACAAATAATTGAATCGCCTCTTTTATAAACTAACTACCAATTACTATTATGTAACAAAACGATAATGCTCCACTAACGTACAATACCTTACAGATATAATTGAGAATAGCAAGATATAAACTTTTTTTGTAGTTGGTTCTTGTCTGGGGAATTGAAGTAAATGTGGAAATTCACCCATTAGTTAGATTGCAACGGATTAACTATTGTTCAAGAAGAGCTGTCCTCTTCAACTCTATGACGCGTTTTTCAATTTCATTCTGATTAAAATTTGGCGATTATATTCAGCTATTTTTAAGGGGAGGTTTTTAGTTTGGTCCGTAGATATCCTTCAAGCTTAAGATTAAACCCCCTTGAGCCCCTTTCAAGATAAATTTGTACATTTTTCGGCGGCTGAAAGCCGGTTCCTCTTAAATTACAGGCTCGCTATCGCTCGCCAGGATAAAATCGACACCTAAATGGCACGAAAGGTCTTAACATTGACAGAAATGGGTTGAAAGTTCTTAAAATCGTCAAAATAATGGGGCGAACGTCTTAATATTAGGAAAACAATGGGGCTAAACATGAGGGAGAAAGGAGTCAAGAACAAAATCCCTCAAGTGGATATCTCCCCTTAATGGCCCCAGAGACTATCCATAACAATATTGTCAGTAAAAATAATGATTTGTATTATTATGTTATGGTTAAGGGAAGATTTCCACTGGAGAGATTTTTTCTGGACCCCTTTCTCCTTCATGTTTAGCCCCATTGCTTTGGAGATTTTAAGACGTTCGCCCTAGTAGTTTGGTCATTTTAAGACATTTTGCCCCATTACTGTCAATTTTAAGACCTTTCATGCCATGAAAGTGTCGATTTCTTCCTAGCGAGCGATAGCGAGCCTGTAATTTAAGAGTAACCGGCCTCCGGCCGGGAAATTTTTCTACCGAAAAATTTACAAATTTATCTTGAAAGGGGGTCTAGGGGGTGTAATTTTAAGCTTGATCAAAACTTGGGGAACAAACTAAATACCTCCCCTTAATACTAGGTAATTTTACGAACTTCAGGTAGTCAAGTAGGTAACCCCTGGGCCCTTCAAAATACGAGGACGCGTTTCTTCATAATAATCTTGTTGTTATTATTATTAGACGCTCTTATACACTTTATGAATGATTTATATGAATGATTTCTATGAATCAAAGGGGTGAAATCTATCACAATTAACCCTCTGATTTTCACTTATTTTCCTAAACTGCATAGAATCCTCTAATCATATCCAAAATAAAAAGAAGAAGCGCGCCCGGGTACACTTAAGGGGAGGTTTTTAGTGTTTCCTAGACTTCCATCAAGCTTAAAATTGCACCCCCTTGACCCCCTTTCAAGATAAATTTGTACATTTTTCGGTAGAAATATTTCCCGGCCAGAGGCCGGTTCCTCTTATAATACAGGCTCGCTATCGCTCGCCAGGAAAAAATCGACACCTAAATGGCACGAAAGGTCTTAAAACTGACATAAATGGGGCGAAAGTTCTTAAAATTGCCTAACTAATGGGGCGAACGTCTTAAAATCTCAAAAGCAATGAGGCTAAACATGAGGGAGAAAGGGGTGTAATTAAAAAAATCCCTCAAGTGGAAATCTCCCCTTCAACAAAACACAAATAAAACAAAATAAAGTAGCACTAGTCTCATCAGCCTACATTTTTGTAAATATAATTGCCGCTTAACAGTAATTCCAGATCAGCCTTCGATAAATATTGTGATGACTAAATATATATTGTATATATTGTTTTTATGATGATTTTTCTTAACAATGTTGCGCAAAATTTCAAATGGTATTATGCTCACTCTTGTTCTCGTTATTTATCTGTGTTTCTGCTTTTTAATTCGAGTTAAATTCTATAGAACATCGACATAATACAGCACTATGATAACTGCAGCTAACTACCGTACTACACAATGCATGATTGGAGTAATAATGTGACCCTATTTTAGAAAATGTCATTGATTTAGACTGTATTGCCAACCATATATATATAATATGCATTATAAACGTATTCAATTATCTTCAAAAGTGTTCAAATGGTTGCAAACAAATATGTCTACGCACTTACTTTGCGTGCTATAGTCTATTCGCTGTAAGTAGGCGAAAAATCATGACCTCTATCCTCTGTAACTCAAAAAGGACTAGAGCAAATTGGCTGTAAATTTCCACATCTATTCCTTGACTGACTCTTCCCAAATGGTAGAAATATTAGCTCGATTACTCTGGCCCTTATTAAGTTACAGAGGTTAGAGGTCATGATTTCTCGCCTACTTACAGTGAATAGACTATAGTTATTTTAACATGCGTGTGTTCTGTATTGGACTCCAGAATTGAACAGTGTAATCATAATAGAGTTGTGATGCATGTATCGTATTATAAGAAGCATTAACATATTATGCAGTCAATGGTACTAATTTGGTCAACATTAAGCTAAATTATGTTTAACTATACTTTTTATACTGTAATGTTCAATACTATTCTTTCTATTGCATTTGTGTCGTGTTAATGTGGATATACCGGTACGTCCTTGCTTGA